>BSBK01007015.1:0-600000 GCA_027943335.1 Chamaecyparis obtusa | reverse complement strand
CTCTCCCCCATATTGGAAGATATAAACTGGAGAAGGTTTCATTTGAGGACATCCAAGGGAGATCAATTTGGGGAATAATATACTATTCTAAAAGGCAACAATGAAAAGTGGCGACCCTCTCACCTATAATGTATAAAGAAGAAATTGTTCAAAACATTCAAGGATTGCATGTCTATCATCACTCACCAATACATCAAATCAGCACTCACTCAGTCATCATCCATCACTCTATGATTTCTACATTCATTCAATCATCATTCATTACTATATCAAATCATTAAATCAAAGAAAATCATTCAATCATACATTAAACATCTATTAGCAAACAGCCAATAGCATTAATAACTTATCTTTGTGGTATATGTTTAGTCTATGCCCTATAAGTTAGCGTTTTTGATATAATCTCTTATATATATTGAATGTAAAATACATATACATAAACATAAATCTGTTTGTAACCTCACAAGCAATCATATAGGGAAGGGAAGGAGGTGTAAGAAAAGGGGAGCAGTTATAAGATCACCATCTAAGTAGGCCACCCTAAGTGGATGTCTAATGTGTTTGCCACTGGGGCCAAGAGGGTGTGCGTACACTCTCGGGCTTAAATAGGTGGATTACAAGGCCCCCTATTGCGATCTCCTCTTCCAACTTTACGATGATTGACTATTGACTTAAAGGGATGATTCGTGGATAGTATACAAACACCCCACTATGTAGACCACCCCTAGTGAATGTCCAATGTGCCTGCCACTTGGGCCAAGTGGGATGGTATACTCGCTCTTGGGCTTAGTGCGGGGATGGCTTCATGTGGACTTATCATGCTTCATCCTCTAAAACCATGTGTGATTGAATACTAGGTAAATAATATCGATATGGTCTATTTATTGATTTGAGATAATTACTTGTTCCCATCTAACCCTAATGATTGAAAAGTGCTTATGTATATATCATTGGTTGTGATTGGAGGATTTAAATAAAGTTTTATCTTATTAATAGGGACATTTTCCCAGGTTGTTTGTACTTATTTGACACAGGCCAAATTTTGAACTTTCATCTGTGGGTAATGACACCTGTGAATGTATTAGCCTCTACCATTTATCTTGACCCCTCTTGATGGTTTGGGGAAAAGGTTTGTTTATGACCTTACCATGAAGTGTTAATTGACAAAATCCTCCACGAGACAAAAGTTAAAATATCAAGCTTTATAGCCAGATAAATTGATTGTTTTCAGAAATCAAGTGGAGATGCGGAAAATATGTCAACAAATCAAGTGCTCTCAAAAGGAGAAAGTTTTATCAGATAGTACTGTTGGAATGTTCATAGCAGATATACATGCCAAATGTGAAGCTCAGCTAACACAGTTAAATTGTCTGACAGTAAACTTCCAAATGCCTCACTTTGAGGTATGATTTGAAAGAATTGCATAATTCTTGTGATAGCAATTTTGAAATGGCCTCATACACCTGAATACAACATGTGGAGCCATATGCAAAACACCTCAACCTTTTTACAGAATACCTCAGAGAGATGCATCTCACGGCTGGAAATGATTATGAAGGTATTTGTATTGCAAACAAAGTAATTTTGAAAAGTCTTGAACTTTCATGTATCATTGGGCGGTACACATGGTTCCCGAACTTTTAAAATCCCCAACTTTCAATGGACCAATAATTTCATATGGACCCGATCAGCATTTCAAAATTAAATTCAGAGAGTTTTGAGTTCTGTATGTTAATGTTTTTAGCTAGTCGTATTCTAGCTATGAGATTTAGGATTATATCTTTAATT
The DNA here is from genome assembly GCA_027943335.1 of Chamaecyparis obtusa. Taxonomy (NCBI): domain Eukaryota; kingdom Viridiplantae; phylum Streptophyta; class Pinopsida; order Cupressales; family Cupressaceae; genus Chamaecyparis; species Chamaecyparis obtusa. Next base: position 598,212 of record BSBK01007015.1, on the reverse strand, counting down.
TAATCCTAAATGACCCCTCTATCCAAACGTCTAAGGGTAGACGTTTCTATTCAAGTCGGCCTCATTCCTCACAGCATATAATTGGCGCCAAATCTAATTTATTGGGTCGGCCCTTATTCTAAATTGCTTCTTCTATCACGTCTAAGGGTTAGACGTTTCATGCATTGGTCGGCCCTTCCCTCTCCGCCAGCCTTATTGCGCCAAAACACATAACGTGTGGGTGGTCGGTCTGTATAATGTTCCTTTCGGCAAGCGTATATATTACTATCCTCGGCATTCAAGAAATATACAATTACGAAACACAAGTAGATTGCGATCTGCATTCAAGGAACAAGCATATAGCGATCTGCATTCAAGGAAGGAGCGAAATTCATCCTAGGAGAACATTCTCAGTCTACTGTTGTCATCACCAAATATAAGGGCATGCGATCTGCTCTTGAAGCAGCGAACATCTACACTACAATCTCTCAGGACTGTAAACAGATATCTGGTTTGGACGGCAAGCTTCATTGTGACTGCAGTATCAGACTTGGCTGTCTACCTATGGGATCTGCGATCTGAAGCTTCATTGTGACTGCAGTATCAGACATTACTTGGCTGTCTACTTATGGGATCTGCAATCTGAGATTTGCTTCGTGGATCGTGGATCCTCAGCAAATCTATAGCAACATCAGTGAGTCATTGTAATTCTGATTTTGAATATAATTATCTGATCTGATCTGAATGCTGGGTTTTTCCTCATAGAGGTTTCCCATGGTAAAATTACTGTGTTATTGTCTTTTTGCTTTACTTTTCTGCTAATTGCTTAATGCTTTAGATCTGATTGTTATAAATTAACATGGTATCAGAGCCAGGTTCATATTGAACTAATCAGATCTAATAGGTCCCAGGTTCTTGCTAACTGCATCAGATATAACTTGTATTCTTTAGATTTGTTGTTTTTTGTGTGTTTCCTTCTTGTGTCAAAATGGTGACAGGATTAAAGGTGGAAGATAGACTTGAAGGTTCCATCAACTTCATCTCTTGGAAAGCTCGAATTTTGATTGCTTTTGAAGAACATGACGTGTTGGAATTTGTGCAAAGTGAAAAAGTTGGAACACCTACGGATCCGGAAGCACTTAATCAATTCAAGAAGAAAGCTATCAAGGCCAAGAAGATCCTAATAGATTCTGTCAGAGATCATATTGTTCCTGTCATCTCGAGGATGTCTTCAGCTAGAGATATGTTCAAACAATTGGAAGTCATGTTCGAAGTAAACAACATGAGCAGGGCTCTTACCTTAAGAAGAGACTTACTTCAAATCAAAATGAAAGAGGATGAGTCAGTCATGGAGTTCTTCATGAGGATTTCAGAATTAAGAGATAAAATAAGTGCTATTGATAGTGAAGTTGTAGACAAGGATCTCGTCATGCTTGCACTCAATGGTCTCCCTGCTTCATGGGAACCCTTCATTCAAGGTTTAAGCGGTAGAGGGAATTTTCCTTCATTTGATCTTCTTCGTGCTGACTGCATTCAAGAGGAATCTAGGCTCATATCAAGAGGGATCAAGTCTACCCGTAATGAAGTTCTTGCTACTCAATCGGTCAAAGGTGATCATTGGAAGAAGAACAACTTCAAGAGGAACATTGACTTCAGATCCAATGATGCTAACAACCCAAGGAAGAAGCCAAGAGATCTCTCTCATAACCAATGCTTCAAGTGTAACAAATTTGGCCACTATGCCAGGGATTGTCAGGTTCAACTCTTTCATCAAAAGGCTAACCCAAGCGAAGTTGTCAACCTTGAAGATAAGGAAGCCTTTCTCCTTTAAGCATTTCTTGTGTTAGACAGTTTAGAATCAATGTTGTTTGAGATCTAACTATTTTTTATTGAAACTAACTTTAGGAAAAGGATGTGTTGTAGATTTCTTTTGGTTGTGCAGGAGCAAGGATCAAGAGGGAGTCACACACTTTCTCATCTTACTTGAGTTTGATATGTGGAATCATTAATTGCTTGGAATGCTTCAGAATTAGGGTATATTGCTTCTTCAAGAGAAGCTATTGGGATTGATCTTCTGTCACTTGAAGGATGTCCGAGTGCTTTGGAAGTTATGTAGGGCTCAGCTACTGCTAAGAGGGAGTCTTAGCCTCATTTGATGTATCTTGTATTCCACTCTTGCGGGCAATGCAAGGTGGCCTTTGTATCTTGTTGTTTAATCTTCCTTAAGTGAAGATATTTGTAACCACCCTCTATGGGCAATGCAAGGTGGAATTGTAAATCTTAATTTTGTCCATCCTCTGTGGGAAATGCAAGATGGTGTTGTAATAATTCTTATAAGTCCACCCTCTGTGGGCAATGTACGGTGGCAATCATCCTCTGCAGGCAATGCAAGGTGATCTTTTGAGGCTTGTCCTCTTCTACCCTCTGCGAGTAGGTACGGTGGATACTCTTGACCATCCTCTGCGAGTAGGCATGATGGTTCCACCCTCTGCGAGTAGGTATGGTGGATATGCTTTGGTTTCATCCTCTGTGAGTAGGCATGATGGGTAAGGTTGATTTGTTCTTACAGGCATGCATTCATCCTCTGCGAGTAGGCATGGTGGAATGTAATGGCAAAGGCTAGAATCTCTCCTAGCTAAGAGGGAGTGTTAATGTTTTTAGCTAGTCGTCTTCTAGCTATGAGATTTAGGATTATATCTTTAATTTAATCCTAAATGACCCCTCTATCCAAACGTCTAAGGGTAGACGTTTCTATTCAAGTCGGCCTCATTCCTCACAGCATATAATTGGCGCCAAATCTAATTTATTGGGTCGGCCCTTATTCTAAATTGCTTCTTCTATAACGTCTAAGGGTTAGACGTTTCATGCATTGGTCGGCCCTTCCCTCTCCGCTAGCCTTATTGCGCCAAAACACATAACGTGTGGGTGGTTGGCCTGTATAGTGTTCCTTTCGGCAAGTGTATATATTACTATCCTCGGCATTCAAGAAATATACAATTACGAAACACAAGTAGATTGCGATCTGCATTCAAGGAACAAGCATATAGCGACCTGCATTCAAGGAAGGAGCAAAATTCATCCTAGGAGAACATTCTCAGTCTACTGTTGTCATCACCAAATATAAGGGCATGCGATCTGCTCTTGAAGCAGCGAACATCTACACTACAATCTCTCAGGACTGTAAACAGATATCTGGTTTGGACGGCAAGCTTCATTGTGACTGCAGTATCAGACTTGGCTGTCTACCTATGGGATCTGCGATCTGAAGCTTCATTGTGACTGCAGTATCAGACATTACTTGGCTGTCTACTTATGAGATCTGCAATCTGAGATTTGCTTCGTGGATCGGGGATCCTCAGCAAATCTATAACGACATCAGTGAGTCATTGTAATTCTGATTTTGAATATAATTATCTGATCTGATCTGAATGCTGGGTTTTTCCTCATAGAGGTTTCCCAGGGTAAAATTACTGTGTTATTGTCTTTTTGCTTTACTTTTCTGCTAATTGCTTAATGCTTTAGATCTGATTGTTATAAATTAACACTGTATGCTATCAGATGGTAGATGTCATCCGCGATCTCTTAATCCTTTGAATTGGTTCAAGAAGTCAGCCATGGACCCGATAACACTTTTGCAAAGTAAATTTGAAAAGCTTTTTAAAGTTCGTGAGTAGTCGGGATGTCCAGACTTCTTTTTCCTGAACCCCCAAACCGAATAGGAATTGGTATGAAAGTTCTCATCCCCAACAATGAAAGCATTGTAGTGGTAATGTCATCCCAATGAAAAGGAACAAAATGATTGCGGGAAGCACATATATTGGAGTCTTCAAGTAGGGTATGGAGATTCCTTAAAGCATGAATTGCAGAGAACCAATTTGTTGATAAGCTTTAGATATTTTCAAGTAAATACGATTGACACGTGCAAAGCTGAAATTGATGACCTTTGCCATCGTCCTCCATGCCATGCCAAAGAAAGAAGCTTTTGTAGACTAATTTCCAAATTCATAAAGAGATTTTGCCAAATGTTGCAGTAACATTGTTACAAGGACACAAATGCAAGGATGTAAATTTTGACAGACATTTTGGTTGGAAAAGCTAATGTAGACATATGCACCCAAACCTTGGAAGCATATACAGGCCTGCGTCCTTTTTGGCAGAAAAACCTCACAGAGATATCATCTTGCTGAATGTAGTAATTGTTGGATATTCACAAAGTGGATTTGTTGAAAATACTTATGCACATAAATGGTTCTATGAATTGCATCGAAGAGATGCCATCACAGGGAATGTGGTTACTGTAATTCATGCATGAAGTGAATTCGTTGAGAAGACTTCAATTTTTTAAAGAAAATGTAGTTTGTGGCTACCTATGCTAAATGTGGAACCATAGAAACATGGTGCACACTCACTATTTACTATTTAGCCAATGTTGGTGCGAATTCAGATGTTCTCATTTTTGATATGGTTGGTGACATTGTTACTGGAGCTGTGGCAGAACGCTTAGGAGGAAATGGATGTGTATGCAATAGCTATTACGATTTGAGGCCTCCTCCGATGGACCTTGTTGGAATTTTCAATTTTGATGAATCAACTTCTAGTGGAATTGTTCATTTTTCTTTGCCAGAGCTTGTTTCAGCTCACAAACAAATATGGAACAGCTTATGTCAAAGACAAAAAGCGATCCAGGCATCATTAATGCTTCAAATTTAGGTGCCGACTTGTTGCCAAAAGACTCATAGCCAAGAGACATGTTATCTATTTCAGTCAAAGTGTATCTAAAATCTGGAATCAATGTCATTATGGAGGCAAGAAAAATATGGACGATGAAGGAAAAGGTTGAGACTGTATTCCATGAATTTGGGCATGCTCTGTAACATATGCTTACCAGACAAGATGAAGGATTTGTATCAGGCATTCGAGGTGTAGAGTGGGATGCAGTTGAACTTCCGTCACAGTTCATGGAGAACTGATGCTATCATAGGGATGTGCTCATAGGTATTGCTAAGCACTACAAAACTGGTGAAACACTCTCTTAATCAATGTACTCAGCTGGTAGCTGGACGGACATTTAGGGCAGCTTCACAGAACTAGCGGCAGATCCATTTTGCAAATATTTATCTGGAGCTACATTCAAAGTATGTGCCTAGTGGTCCAGAGACAATTTTTGATGTTGATTGTAGAGTAGGTTAGCGGATACAGGTTCTTCAACTTCTGCTGGAAGATAGGTTCGTCTACTGTTTCAGTCATTTTTTTCTGTTGGTTATGTAGCTGGTTACTATAGCTACAAGTGGGCAGAGGTTTATATGCAGATGCAATCTTGGCATTTGAAGAGGCTGGTCTGGATAATGAAAAGACTGATAAAGAAACTGGTAGAAGATTCAGGGATACAATTCTTGCTCTTGGAGGTGGCCGACCACCATTGCAGGTTTTCATAGATTTCCGTGGCAGAGAACCATCAGCAGATGCACTTCTTAGGCATAATGGGCTGTTGAGAACACCTGTAGCAGCATAATAGAATTTAGTAGGAAAACCAAATTCTTTTTGATTTCATTATTTGCTCTTTTAACCTCATTGTAGCAGTTTAATCGATTATAATGTAATGAATCATAAGGCGACAATGGCATCTTAGAGAAACAAAGCATTTGCACCTTTTAAATGTTAATGAATAGCTTCTGTAGAAGTGAAGAAGGCATTATTCTGAATATGTGAATACTTGTTATTAGTTATATATATATATATATATATTCACATAAATTAATGTTGTTATTCAAATAATATATATATATATATATATATCACCTTCGATATACTTCATCATAGTATCGGACATGATCTCAAATATGCTACAACAAGTATCGACTTGATAGCCGATATGATACAATAAGTATCGGGGTCAACACAGCAAGTTGTCGGCAGTCATAAGACTGCGATCCAATTAGTATATGTTTCAGCTGTGTTAAATTAACTAATACCTGTGATGTCCATGTAGGGACATCACCCTACGTGGTGGCCAAGCCATGTAGAGTCATGTCTCTATGGGGACATGACTCCTCAACACTATATATAAACCCCGATCGCTGCGGTTTGAAGATCATCCAAGAACATGGTAATGCGTCTTCTCTAATATCGATCCAGCATCATTAATATCTGTAAATAACATTCAGCAGAAAATATTGTAAGATAATAAATATATCATTTCAGTCTGAGATATAAATAAACAAAGTACAGATGGCTGATTGAAACTCTATCAGTTTTACATATATAATTTTAACATGGTATCAGAGCCAGCCTGATAAGAAATATTCAATCAGTCCTAATTCAGACTTAAATGTATAAATATCTCTCAACCCTCAACAATGGTGAATCATGTAAGGCTGGAAGACAGACTTGAAGGAGCATCAAACTTTGCATCATGGAAGATTCGTGTTATGATTATACTCCGAGAAATGGAATTAGAAGACTATATAGAGGAAAATAAAACCATGCCAGAGAATGATCCAGACAAAACAATCTGGAAGAGACATAATAATAAAGCAATGAAAATCATAATAGATTCAGTAAAAGATCACATTCTACCTTCCATTTCCAGTCTCAAAACAGCATTCGAAATGTTTCTTACAATTAAGAATACATTTGAAATTAATAACACCAATAGATTGTTAACATTAAAACAAAATCTACTATATATTAAAATGTCAAATGGAGAATCAATTACATCATACTTCCTAAGAATCTCAGAATTGAAGGATCAACTCACAACTATAGGAAGTCAAGTGGATGACAAAGAACTCAGTATTATAGCACTAAAGGGATTACCATTATCTTGGGAAACCTTTATTTGTGGCTTAAGTTCTAGACCTGAACTACCTAAATTTGAACAACTTAAAAATGAATGCACTCAAGAAGAGTCAAAATTAATATCAAGAGGAATCGGTCTAAATCAAGAGGGAGATATTCAAGCTCTTTAGACTAATTCTAATTATAAAGGGAAGAAAGGCAAGTTCAAATGAAAAAGGAAGGAGTTCAACAAATCATACAAGAAAAGAGATTGGTCAAAAGTAAAATGTTACAAATGTGACAAATTAGGTCATACTCATAATTTTTGTCCGGAACGAAAGAAAATTCAAGCAGCCCTAGCAGAAGTTAAAATTGAAAAAGATGAAAATTTTGCATTTTACTTAGCACTCTCAAGTGAACTAAACTTTAACAAAAACACTTGGATAATAGATAGCGGAGCATCTTGACACATCACAGGCTTTAAAGAGAAATTTGAAAGCATTGAGGACTATTCTCTTGAAGAAGTAACTATTGGGGATAACACTACTCATCCAGTTAAAGGCATAGGCTCATGTTCTATACAACTAAATTCAAGGATCACTCTATAGCTAAAGAATGTATTGTGCGTACCCGGCATAAAACGGAATCTGGTCTCCATTTTAGGTTTGGCAGATCAAGGGTATCGCATCACTTTTCAAGAAGATAAAGTATTATCTTGGCCTAAGAATTCAAATATTAAAAATGCCATATCTATTGGATTTAGAGACAGAAGCTTATACAAACTTTGCAATCATCAACATCTAGCTCTAAATCATGAAGTTTCAAATACTAATGAAATATGGCATAGAAGATTAGGTCACCTTCACTTTCGTGCCTTATCCTCGATAGAAAAAATAGTAACAGGGCTACCAAACTTAAAATTTGAACATTCTGGAATTTGTAAAGGATGTGCCCTAGGTAAAAACACTAAAGGGTCCTTTCCTAAAAGTGAGCACAAATCCAAATCCATTCTTGAACTTATTCATACTGACTTATGTGGCCCTATGTCAGTACCTTCATTAAGTGGATGTCTTTATTATGTAATTTTCATAGATGATTTCTCTAGGAAAACCTGGATCTACTTTCTCAAGCTCAAAGAATCTGCCGAAGTATTATCTAAATTCAAAGAATTTAAAGCACTAGTCGAAAATCAATTTGGTCAAAAAATTAAAACTCTAAGATCAGATAATGGAGGTGAATTCATTGCCGAAACTTTTAAAGATTATTGCATCTCTGTTGGGCTAAAGAGGGAGTTTTCTGTACCTTATAATCCTCAACAGAATGGAGTAGCAGAAAGGAAAAACATAACTATAATTGAATCAGCCAGAGCCATGATGCACAATCAAAATATTTACATTTCTTTCTAGGCCGAAGCATCTAACATAGTAGTGTATATTCAAAATAGGTGTCCTCACTCTATACTAGAAAATACAACTCCTGAAGAAGTGTTTACTGGCAATAAGCCAAATTTAAGTCATCTAAGAATTTTTGGGTGTCCAGTATATATTCACATTCCTAAAGAAAAAAGAACTAAACTAGAACCTCATGAAAGAAGGGTATACTGATCGGGTACAATGAATCTTCCAAAGGCTACAGAATCTATGTACCTGAACAAAGAACTATTGAAATCGGCAGAGATGTAAAAACTGCATTTCTTAATGGTGAAATTGAAGAAGTATACGTTGAACAACCCGAAGGATTTGTCACCCTAGACAACAATTCCTATGTTTGTAAGTTAAAGAAAGCACTATATGGTCTTAAACAAGCACTGAGGGCATGGTATGAAAGAATAGACAACTACCTCTCAAAGTTACGATATTCCAAAAATGTAGCTGATCCTAACATATATTTTAAAATAGCTGGAAATGATATGATTATACTTGTACTATATGTTGATGATCTACTAATAACAGGTGAGGAGCATTTGATAGCAAAATGTAAACAGGAACTGACAACAGAATTTGATATGAAAGATCTAGGGCTTCTTCATTACTTCTTCATTACTACTTTCAGAATAAACATTAAAAAGTAAAAACAAATATGTTTCTCCTTGGTGAACCTTCTACCTATGCTTCATAAGAATTTATTTTGTCCATAACAATGTCATTAGTAAAACTGTTCACTTAATAGAAACCATACATCCCTTCACACTACTAAAATGGGAAACAATCTAGATGCCAAATCAAACCCTCATCTTTGTTTCTTCATATGCCTTCATTTATCATTTCAAAAACACATATAAAAATAATTAATTCTCACCCAAATACTTATACTTTCACACCATTCTCCTCCTTTATGTGCAGCATTAAACAATAAAACACAAGTCAATGACAATTATATTCAATGCTTTTACCAGCAAACCCACCAATTAGTAAGTCTTCACAAAATAAATCTACAGTGCAATGTGCAATGCATATTTTCTTCACATTTGTTCACACAGCATATAAAAATCGTTGATTTTTTTCTCTCACTACTTACATTATTGCTGCATTATATTCTTCAAAATAAATGCCATAGACCTTTCCAGCAAAACAAACTTTGTTTCAGATCAACAAGCAGTCAATAACAAATTATTTCTTCTTCACAACTCATTTTCAACATGTTCTGATACCAATTTTGAACGACAAAACAAAATAACAATATAAAAATTTACATTGTAAATAAACTGGAAAGTAATTTTATTATAATTATTCGTGTCATTTTTACATTGCTTTTCAAATGGCTTTATAAAGTCTTATTTTTCCTGTACAAAACTAAATTTATGGGAATGAACTTCCAACCAACTAACCTAATTGGATTATTAAATGTAAACGTTATTTCCTAACAGATACTTTCTGTCAAACTGTTCAAATGACTCGTCTGTTCTTCCATATTTTATATACAAGCTTAGCAGACACCTGCAACAACATCTGATAAAAATCTCCCAGCCATTATGTTTCAATGGATGTTCTTACGCTATTCCAAGTCTTCCATTTTGACATGAGCAGGGAAGATGTGGTGCAGGTTGTGGAATTTAGCTTTATGCTTGCTCATTCCATTTGCTAGAAGTTTCTAAGGCCTTGAAACAAATATATTTTGTACACATCATGCAGTTATTGCATTTCATGTGATGACATCTCTTTGATGCATTCAATTAAACAATTTACATTGTATTCATGTTTGCTAAAGCACTTGAATTTCCATGTCCATGCCTACACATTACAGGTAATTATAAAAAATATGAGGTTATAGGTTACAAATTAGGGCATAAGTGCATAGTTGAACTCTAATTTCTAACTTTCATCTTTTTTTCAACATGCTAGTTGTGAGGTTAAACAATCTTTTAACATGCAAGTTGGAGGTTATTAATCAACTTTTTACTGTTCACAACCTCGTTTACCCACAACCTCTCTACATATTAACTTGTCACAACTTACAACCTCTCTCTGTATTAACTTGTCACAACTTACAACCTTTTTCATCAATTTGTTGCAGGTTGTGAATTTTTATAATTTATTTTCTTTTTTTCTTTATTTTTCATGCTTTATTTCCCTTTCTTCTCAACAAATGCATCGTTCACATTTAACCATAAATGATCCCAAAACTTTCTTAATGTATGCTGTGTACTTGCATGGATTGAAGACTTTAATAAATATTTTGCAATTTGTTAATTGTGCAAAAATTTATCAGCGGAGAATTAAATCTTGTTCGTAGATTTCAAAAACCCACTGACAGAGATAAATCACCATAGTTTTCAGCAAAATTTTACCACATTGTTTGTGATCCTTGCTGACCAAAACCCAAAATTATAATTCCATCCGGACTAAATAAAACCTTTAATTTAACTACATTTGTAATCTGGCCAACAAATACTAAAGCTTCAATATCCTAGAGGCCAAGAGGTTGGTCCTGAAAACTTGCCACGTTGGTCTAAATGCCACCTGGAATGCTACTACAAAAGGATTTTGTACCATGTTTGACAGATTTCTAAATTTAATTGTTTTCACTATTTGTTGAATCATCATGGCTGCTCCCAGGATCTCGACTAAAATGGAGGATGACTCTTCTTTGGATGGGCTTGCATTTCAAAATAAACCCAATCACATGACATTGCAAGGATGGATGAGCATATAACATGCGGCATCATTATTTCATAGCTAGAGCTAACTGACAAATGTTATAACACCCCTGACGATGCTTATTGTTTTGACACAAAAGTTTAAATTTTGTGGTGTCAAAACAAGGCCAATAGCATTTTAGAGGGCAGAAACAATTGACCCAATTGCTAACTTAAATGATGCAAAATATGAGCATGAACAAGGGTGATCACAACAAGGGTAACAATGGTGATGGTAGCAACTTCAGAAATAATCAAATCATCATAAAATGAATATTAATAAGGCTGATCAGAACAGCAGTAAAAATGGTGATGATAGTAACTAAGGAAATAATTGAAACCATAGTTACAAGACTCGGACTTGCCTCGGTCTCGGCAAATTGAAAAACCCAAGAAATACAAAGTTTTTTAAGGATTTAAAACTTTTTTCATGCATCATTCAATCAATTAACATCAAAGACACAATAATTGAGATAAATAGAAGCTACTTTGCACACATAAACAAGTTTACATTGATCACATAAGTATAAATGCAAATTTTTGAAGGAAATAAGTTAACTGTTAAACTAGTCACTAAATAACACATTAGAAATCTGAAATATAAATAGTGTCACTGTCAAAAGTCTACAATATTCATGGAATATGAAATCCATGGAATCAAAAGTTCAAGAATCAAAACATATATCAAAATAAAAGCTAGAGCTTAGAAGACTAAGACCCTATGTCTTCCTGCGTGTACGCCTAAGATAGGTCATGGAAGATTCTGCAACCATCTTCTGTCCCTGTGTCTGAGGCTTAACCTCAATGGCATCCTCATCATCCTCATCCTCCTCATAATCATCATCATCCTTAGATCACTCACTCTCAGCCTCAGGGTCCTCCATTGGGTCTCCTCGTGCTCTAGCCTCCTTGATTTGCTAATCTATTTTCTAAAACCGCTACATTCTTCTCCCAAGCCTTTTTCCTCTCTCTTCTAAGTCTTTGCAAATGATGGAATGACCTTTTTAGGTCTTAGAGATGGCATATATAAGAAAAAAGAATCATTAAAAACATTAATTTTTTTTCTTTTTTTCTTTTTGTAAGTGCTGGACGTGGCAAAGTCCGGAGCACGGGACTTGCTGAGTCCACCGAGTTCTAGGACTCGGCCAGGACTCGGTCGAGTCAGCTTGCTGAGTCAAAAAGATTCGGCAAGCCTAACTCAACTCGGGACTTGCCGAGTGTTGTAACTCTAATTGAAACAACACTCTTAGCACTAGAACAAATAGTGGAATGGTGTCAAGGCCATCAATTCCCATGTTTTTGGATGAGCAACAGATTGGTAATAAGGGACAATGGAATGATGGTGAAGGTTTTGTGGATTGCTTGCATGAGTACTAATCTTTGGGGTATGAGTTTCATGCTGCCATGTCACTAGTTGATTTTTTCTAACTTATGTTGAGAAATAGATCTAGGAGAGAGGGAGGTAGAAAGAAGTCAAGAGTTGTAATAGGGCAAGTTGTCTATATCCACTTTTGATTGTTTTGGGAAGTGCACTGCACATGCATAGGTTCAAAAACTTGATACCTACTTTCAACTCAATCCTATGATTGATAATGTGGCAATTAAGTATGCTGCTCTTCATTTGGATGAAGAGGCTCATGAGTGGTGGTATCATGGAATGGTGACCTTGGGACATGACATCATTAATTCATATGCTGATTTACTCAGAGACTGATTGATAAATTTAATGAGAAGGATTCAAAGCTATATGTCATGGAGCTAGCCTAGTCGAAGCAGATTGGGCCAGTTTATAGTTATTTATCTAAGTTTCAGAGGCTTTTAGTGATTTTTTTCAATGTATTAGGAGGTTCATTGTTCTTTTTGATGAAGGGTTGATAGTGCCTCATCGAGGATGAGTGAAAGCATTCAATCCACCTACAATGCAAAATGCTAGGAATATGGAGTTCTCTATACCTAAAAACAATTTTTAGCCTAAGTCATTCCCACAAAGGATAAGAAGCCTTTTGAAAAAGAGTGGCCTAAGGAAGCAAGCTTGATGAAGGAAGCTAAAATTGAGCTGCAAAGGAAAAAGTTACATTTTCATTCAAGGAGCCACTAGAACTAGGACATAGGTGCTTAAAAAGAGGTAAGATGCATTACATTGCGGTTAGTTTAGATAGTGAAGGGGAAAAATGAGAGGATGATTGAAGGAGTGAACATGAGAAAAAAGTTGAATCAAAGGAACAGGGGAGTGGAGGAGCATGAGGGGGAGCAACCATTGCTACTATATTGGTTACACCTAGATATCATTCATTTGGAGTTAGAGGAGTTTTGTGGGGGCAGCGAGAAACTATTTTAATTGACAATTGGGCAACTCACAATTTTATTGACGAGGGCCTAGTGATGAAGAGAGGCCTTGAGGTAGAAGATTTCAAAGGGGTTTGTTATGATAACAGATGGATTCACTATACTTGTATGCAGAAAATATCTCTGATGAATCTTATGTTTGGTAATCGTAGAGTGATTGGCGACTTCTATAGTTTGTATTGATGAGACATAATGGTTGCATTCACTTGGAAAGTATTCACAAAATTTTTAGATGATGGAATTGGAATTCAATATTGATGGAAAAAAGATGGTTCTTAAGGGCATGTTTGATGGAGCATTTAAAGTAGTCACAGTGAAAAAGATGGAGGCCATTTTTAGGCATGGTGAGGAGAACTCCAAGGATCTCTGAGAGCTAGGGTTCAATTTTTCTTGGCTTCTAACAATAATGCGGGGACTAGTTGATATTCTAGTTTGCTGCGATGCTCTTTATAGTGTTTATGGCTTTTTGGGTTGTTATCCACAATTCTTGGAAGACAACTATTTTCAGTAAGTTCCTGGTTTAGCACTTGACATCTTCCCTCAACTTTAGTAACTTTAGGGTGTGATTAGTTTCAATTTTTGGTGCCTTGGCAGTCGGTGCTTTCTGCGTTTGTTTTTGGAATATTTAAAATATGCACTAATGTTTAATGTTAATGTTATATTATTTACTTTAATGTATTATTTTAATAAAGTAACATTATCTCCCTTCAAGTGGATGCCTAGGAAAAATGGGTCTTGGACATAAGTTAATTTTATATTGTCAAATAGGCCTTTAGAGGGAAAATGAATTATTTTGAATTTAAAATTGCTTTGTTTTCCTCCAAATCTATATAAGAAGGATTTTGGCTCTTATTTGGATTATTCAAAAGTACATTTATAAGTTATAACAATGTCAAAGTGAATAGATAGTTATTCCAAGGATTGATTAAGGATGAACACCCTCCTAAAATCACTAGTTTTGGTGGTGAATGATCCTCCCTAGCTAGTAGAATGATTTCGCATTTGGATACAATTAGTTTCACAGAGTTTTGGATTTTGGGGTTTGAGAAAAATATGAAGATTTTTAAGGTTTTCTGATTTGCCGAATTTTGGGGTTGTTTGGTGTTCATTTCTAGAGATTTCTGGATGATTGTTTTGGAGCTTCTTGGAGAGTCAAACTGAACATTGTGAGGTTTGTTTCCAAACGTGGCTGCACAACTAACTGTCTAGGGTAGGCCATACTAGGTTTGATAGGTACAGGATGATGGATGATCTTATTTTCTACAAAAGTAAAATTTACTTTGTCCTAGAATTGAAGATGGAGAAAATGTTGAGAGCCATCCATGATGCACTCTTAGTAGGACAGTCTGGTTATCAACATAAAAACAAATTAGAGAAAGATTCACTTGGAAGGGAATTAAGGGTGACGTCTTGTAGCATGTTAGATAGTGTTTAACTTGTTAGAACAACAAGTCAGCATACTTTCTCAATAGGATTATTTTAGCCATTACCAACTCTAGAGCAAAAATAGGATTGTAATTATATAATTTATTGCCGGTCTTCCTCAAGTGTAAGACAAAGATTATATATTTGAGGTGTTTGACAAATTGTCTTAGTGTTTCCACTTCTTTGCCATGTCTTTTGAGTACAAGTTGCCTTTGTTCTTTAGGTAGATGTTTAGATTACATGGTCTACTTAGGAATATTGTTAGTGATTGAGACAATAGGTTTCTCAGTTTGTGACAAAATATCTATCTAGACAGTCATAGAATGGAGAGATTTTTTGAGATTGGTAACTTGGTTTTCTTGTGATTGCAGCCTTATATGTAGTCATCTTTGAAGAAGAGTGAAGGAAAGCTGAAGTCTCCATTATGTAGATGATGCAAGGTTGTGAGAATAGAAGTTACCTAGGATTTGGAGATGCCAGAGAACATAGCAAGACCCACAATTTAGTTCATGTTTGGTGCCTCAAAAAGGAACTTGGGTAGTGTATTACACCTATTGGAACTTCCACCATTGGATGAAGAGGGAAATTGATATTAGTACTCGAGGTCAATCTGGATGTTAGGGGGAGAAGATTGAGGAGTAGAACTAAGGAGTTATTGGTTTGATGGAAGGAGTTGCCTCTACAAGATGCCATTTGGGAAGGAGAACAAGAATTTCAACACCCAAATTTGCAATTGCTTGAGGACAAGCAATTTTGGGAGGGGAGGATTGTAACGTCCCCTACCCTTAGCATATCTAATTCCCATAGGCTAATTGGAAATTTGGTGAAGGAATATTTAATTAATTATTAAATTTTTTTAATAATGTTGAGCTTTTTATTACGAAGTGACTTATTTCAAGGGTCCAAAAGTTAATTGAAAATTAAAACTCACTTTATTGGAGAAAGAAAATATAATTTGTTGAATATTTGAAGAGGTCGTATAAAAGGGAATGGTAAATGAGAAACAATATATTTTCTCAAAATTTATCTTAGTTGTGAAGTTTGGATAGTTTGTTCCAGCTAAAACCATAGGACAAAAATCATAAGTGAAAAATGGTTTTGGAGAAGAATTTTTTCATATCCAATATTGAATGGGTTTATTAAGAGTTCACCATTGTGTAAAAAATGAGCAATTATAAGATTGTAACTAAAGATCTCAATTTTTGGGATGTTCATTTGTGTTTTAGATTGAAGGTTGTATTTTGTCAGGATTGAGAAATTCATGGGATGAAACCATTTCACATATAATAATCTTTTTGACTAGTTAAGTTCAAGGAATTATAGTGATTGGCTGTCCCAGTTAGTGTTACCCATGTTGCTATTATTGGAGCCCACAATTTAAATGTTGGTTGCTGCTAATAGCTACACCAATGCCATTTTATGCAAGATTATGGTCATAAGGATTCAGACAAGTGTCAAAAGGGGCATGAAATGAAAACACGATGAGTTTAACTAAAGCTGTGGGAGTAGGATAGGAGAATCAATTTGTAGCAGGTCGAGTGATATTTATTTGGGGTCATGCTTGGTGTGCACATTGGATAGTGACCATAGAGAAGGTTGCAACAATATTTGTTTGTCTAAGAGTTGCAACCAGTCATGGCATGAGTTTGCAACATTGGGGAGGCGATAATGTTTAGCACATCTCTTATAAGGGGATTTGAGGACCAAATTCAGGAAGAACATAACAAATGAGGGTTGAAGTGAAGAAGTGGGTTGTTGTTGGAATGGTTAGTAGTTGAGTGTATTTTCAATTGAATACCTTGCTATTATTATATAAAGTCATATTGAATGAAAAATGTGTGTTGCATTGATCCCAAAGTGGAATATTAATTTCCATATTATAAGAAAAAATTGAACAATTGCATTCAATTAGGAATTTGTGAAAAAAAAAGAAATAAATTGTGTGCAAATGTTTTAGTAACTTTTGGTCAAACATTGTCAAACAAAATAAAAATATCAACAGTTATTAGTTATTACACAACAAATAATGACTGCAAGGTGTGTTGAGTTCTTAGCCTAGATATGAACTTTTGCATAGGTTCAACGCGCATGTGAAGTGAAGAATCCAAGTAGTTTGAGTTAGTCTATTTTGTATTTCACTTTAGTGATTAAAGTGAAAGTTTTTTATTTAGCTAAATAAGTGTAATAAATTACAAAATTGCGATGTCAGGGAATGGAAAATTGATGGGTAATATTGAAAGAAAAACCTCAATGAATTTTTATTTAAGAAGTATCAAATGCAGAAATTAGCGCTTCCTGTACTAATATATATATATATATATATATATATATATATATATACGAATATTACAATATCAATATTAATATGAAGGTTATATAATATATTAGTATATATATGAATATTATAATATCAATATCAATATTATATATTATAATATTAATATTATATTATATATTATCTTAGTTGTCGGATTCGTGCATATAGGGTCGGATCCGGGTGTGGGTACGGTCCGGGTCCGGATTCACGGATCGGTCTGTGCTGGATCCGGGCAGGGTCTGTGCACGAACCTGTGGGTCCGTCCGAATTCGCGAGCGGGCGGATCCGGACGGACCCACAGGTCCGTGCATGGACCCTGCCCGGATCCATCGCGGACCCGGGGGGATCCAACACGAATCCTTGAGGATCCCGTGCAGATCCATGCGAATCCCAGGGACCCGCGGCCTATGAAGGCATAAAGCACTTAATATGCCATTTTTTAATATTTTTTTTCATCTAATCCTAAATTGACAGGAGGATTTATACAAATATAACATTTAAGTATAAGTTTGATTTATTTAATTTCTTATACTTTGAGTTATATTTGTATAATTACATTCCAGGATGTTTGAGATAGGTTTCAGCTTCATAGGAGTTAAGATGCAAATTCTAGATTTTGGGGGTTTTCAAAAAATTCCAGACTTAGCCAAATTTCAGGGTTCAGCAAGCCTTCAGCAGGGTTACCTCCCACAATCCATCATGGCTTTCTAAGGTCAAACTGAAGTTGGCAAAAGGATTCTCAAAGGGTTTTAACTCGTTTTATTACAAATCACTTGGTTTCAACCCCATCTCTATGACAGACTTAGCTTAGCTCTCGCCCAAATCCTAGTCAGACATGACTTCCCAATAGGCCAAAGTCACTCAAACCTCATTTGCCGGACCTAGGGACTTGAAAACAGCCACCAACAAAGACTACCTAAGACCTAGTTATGAAGACTTTGACATTTGGCATTGATCAATGATCAAGCATCATAGATTCATAGTAGGAAATGATTTAGTTTTAGAATTATGTATATTTCTCTTATATTTTTGGATATATAATGCATATATATATTTATATATATATATATATATATACACTCACAAATCCAATACGGGAATTTTTTTTTTCACGAATCCGCGAACCAGATTCTCGAACCCGAATCAGTCCCCGAACCTGAATCGGCATCTAAGTATATTATTATTCATTTATTCTATTATAGTATCAATTGGCATTTAATATTTATCTTGATCAATGATGAAGTATCATACTATCAAATGATATGATTCTCTCTCTCTCTCTCTCTCTCTCTCTCTATATATATATATATATATATATATATATATAAATGCATCCAAAACCCTCAATTTTTTTTTTCACGCATCTGCGCTCCCGATTCTCGCACCCACACCCGTACCCCAATCGACAACTTAGGTTTTTTAAAAGGATGGTTGTAGTAGAAAACAAAGGGTTTCAAAGAACCAATTAAGGCACACAATGAACCAGCAAGGGATTTGCTAGGGTTTGAATAAGCAGCTAGGAGTGTGTTTGTACCTTTGCATTGCAAGACAACTTCTTCCATCATGTTTATTTGTATTGTGGAACATATGGTATGTTTGTGATGAAAAAGATGCTTTTTCTACTAGCCTTGTTGGAGTAAGCAAATGAGATTTGTGGCTGTTACATTTGAAAAAGGAGTTATTTTTTCTTGGAGGAGGTGAATATTGTTGAGGCAATTGAGTGCTGAAGATAAGGTATTCCTTCATACTTGGCACATCACTAATTGCTTATCTTAATAATGACCAATTAATGTTGGTACTAATAACATGATTGATTCTCATTGAATTCTCCCTAAATTTATTATATGATCCTCGAACTCAGTTGTATGTTCTTGAGAATTATTCAAATTGTTCAATACAATAACATGACTTGTCTTGAGAAAGAAAGCATTATTTGGTGATAGAGTGCTTATGAAGGAACCTAGAAAGATTTATAAGGAGTTAGTGTCTTAATAACCTAGGCAACTAGAATGTTAAATGTTGCATATAACTCCCTCACAATTTTACTATCATCTTTCTTGTCATTTGAGTGTTGTATAAACAAGATATCACTATAGTTGGTTTGGAGTGTGCATAGAATTTTTTCGCTCACTAAATCCCAATTAATAATAGAGCCAACACTGAGATGATGAAACCAATTAACTTACACAAGTAATAGTGTTTCTATAGAGAGGTAAACTGCAATATTTTCATATTACTTAGTCAAAATTCCAAATGCAGTGGTGAAGGGTGAATGCCATCACCACATAACTTTGGAAACTTCTTTATTAATCAATGAGGAAAGTCATGATGTTTTGCCAATGCCAACAAACCGAATTAATTTCCACAGGGCTATTATGGAGTTGGGTAATTTTTGTTGTTATTGTTGCCCTCTTGATTAACCATTGCTCTGGAAGCTTTCTTCTAAAGCTGAAATTATTTCAGCAAGTAGATGTTGTCAAAGAAGAATCTTCTTTTGGTGGAGAATGATTAAGAGCCACTTTCCTTCGTGACCAAGTGTAGACTCCATTGTAATTGGTTGTCATTGTTCTTCCCTAGTAGAACTGTCAGAAACTATTAGCATTGTAATTCACCCCTTTTAGTGTGACAAAAACAGAACACGTATAGTAGAACTGATCTTTAAATAACAAGAGGAAGCTCCCTATCACAAAACTAATTATAACTAAACAATATGCACTTGCTATTTACAATTTGTATAGTGTTTTCTAGGTGGTTTGGACTTGTGTTTAACAAAACTATTTTGGATTCACCTAGGGAAAAATGATGACACACATTTCAACTGAAAGCAAAAGATTTTTTATGCTTTTTGATTGAATGTAAATCCTATAATAACTACGTGGTTATGTTGTAAAGTAAATTTCAAGACTGAGCAGTGCAAGTACACACAAGAATAAGATTGGTTTAAACAACACAAAAGACTCAATCAATAAGAAGAGGGGTATGATGCACAAAGCTACAAGACTCACTTTACTATGAACTCCTATACAAAGCCTGCAGTTAGTAGCAAAACTACTTTGATATACCTGGAAGCTTCTATAACCTGATACTTTGAATCTGATTTCTTTTCCATCTATGGTGATATTCGCACCAAATGAAAGCTGAAACTACAAACATTTGATTACTCCGAGTATCCTAGCATCTAATTTCTACCATCTCTGCAAACTAGGCAAAACCAATCTTTAATGATAATCCTCTTTGACGAAACACTGAAACTGGAAAATAATCAATAGTAATATGCTTGACAATGAAGATCTTCATTCAGAAAGACTGAAACACTTTGCCTGATAATCCACTGGTATATGTGAATGCATTTTCTGTTATACTACTGATATCTGCTACCTTGAGTGATATAGAAACCCTAGCAAACACTGCAGAGTATGAGCAACAGCATGATTGATATAAAAATCAGAAAATTGTTATCAAGTTCCTAAGCCACCCTTATATTGAAAATGTACAAAAGTATTGTTGCTGCTACGATATGAAACACTCCTTTCTTTGAGAATGAATAAATGATAGTGGCCTACGGGGACGCATCCCCTGCATTTTTGGGGGCTGTCCCCATCCTGGGGACGGTTGACACCTTGGGGATGTTTTCCTAGGCATCCCCAAAATGTATCTTTTTTGGGGGAAGTCTCCAATTGAAGGGAATGTCTCAGAAATGCCTAGGGGATGGTCGACTGTCTGAGGGATGGCCAGCCATCCCCTTTTCTCATTTTTGCTTCATCTCATTTTTTGGGGACAAGGACAGATAAAAATATAGGGAAATTTCAAACATTTATATGAAAACATTGATAAGTTGCAAATGTAGTCATATATTGACATTTATGATATAGTATCAAAGATTCAAAAGTACTTAGTAAAACACAATGAATAAAGTTCACACGAGTGATGAGGGTCAAACAAATTAATAGTACCACTTAATTCACGTCAAACAGTCAATGTGCATATGATATAAATAAAATGCCCAAAGCCTACAAAATTGCACTACAAATGTAAAAAACTGTAAAACATAATGATGAAAAGTAAAGTTTGAAGACTCCAACTTGACTTAGCAGCCCAAAAGTTTGAGGGGCAGCAATGATATGCTGCACAAGGTGTTAGATGTGAGAAAAAACAAATGATAGAGGGGGTGCGGGAAATTTTCTTTTCTGGATGATTGGCAAGATGAAGCTCAGTCGAGTTGGAGTCATCAAACTTTACTTTTCATCATTATGTTTTACATTTTTTTACATGTGTAGTGCAATTTTGTAGGCTTTGGGCATATTATTTATATCATATGCACATTGACTGTTTGACGTGAATTATGGAAGCAATTAAGTGGTACTATCAATTTGTTTGACCCTCATCACTCATGTGAACTTTATTCGTTGTGTTTTACTAAGTACTTTTGAATCTTTGATACTATATTGTATATGTCAATATATGACTACATTTGCAACGTTATCAATGTTATCATATGAATGTTTGAAATTTCCCTATATTTTTATTTGTCCTCGTACCCAAATAATGGCCTAAAAAATACCTGTCCCCGAAACACATCTCTCTTGAAACGTATGAAAACACTCCGTAGGGGCATGATGACCCGTAACTAAAATCTGAAAGTGGTCAGCAAATGAATAGCATAAAGTCTTATGTTTATTCTTTGAAACTCACTGAAATTGATGGGAAATTCACTATAGATGACTAGGTGATTGATGAAACCCCCACCATTGCCCTAAGAACTGTGCTGCATCCCCTTGTTGGTGAAATAAAGTTGCTGGTGATCAATGAAGTCTAATGTCGAATGCTTGAAATCTTATAGCTGCTGAAAACGAATGAATTCAGTCATATAAGACTTTATATTCAATGGTAGATTGTTAATATAAACAACACACATTCTGAATGATGAAACCCTACCCTGTTGCTCAGTTCTGCTCTCTTGGATGTGTTATATGAACCGAGTTCGCCTCTAATTATAGGAAACCCAGTTGGCCTTTATTAGCGATTTTTGGTGCATAGCTATATATGTGTAAGCAGATTTTGAATTTTCAGAAAAAAAAGAAAAAAACTAAAATATCATGTGCCTATTCATGTGGGTGTGCACTTGCACTACTCAGCACATTTTCAGTTCTGAAACACATTCATCATCACCATAGAACAGTGCATGTAATATAATTTGACTTTGACCTCCAAATTAATGATGATCTGCTTACATGTCCAGAGGGTTGCACCTTATCATGGTGATGCAATATTTTGATTTGAAACTCGTTCATCTTCATCTGACAACAATGCATGCAGTAGACCTTGATTTTGACGTCCAAATTAGCTAAAATCTTCTCATGTGTCCATAGGCATACACCTTATGTTGGTGGTACAAAGTTTTGATTTAGAAATTTGGGTTCTTCTGTTGAAGTCTTGAAGATTGTGCACCATCATCTCCCCCTGTAAGATTTAGAAACCTGAATCAGTACATCCATCAGAAGGGTGTGTAACTCGTAACAAATGCCAGCAAATGCTGATTTTGTTTGGTTCTGCGTTAGGCACGGATACGGCTACCTTTTTGTGATTTATAAAAAAATTATCATTCTCCTTAATAGACATGTGATAGTAAGTGTATACTGAAATCTTGCTTGGCAGAAATCTGGTTCTCAAGATATGTACATCCATGCCTATGGTAATGCAAATTTTATCATTTTAAAGTATGATAAACCATTGAAGGACATGGGTGTGGCAGAAGTATCATGAAAATCTATCTTGAAAATTTAGTCTACACCCTCTCTGGTACATGCCAATCAATAGACCTTGACTTCTGATATTCTGAAACAAATTGAGCTTCAATATATCACATGTCCATGCATGATTTTGCAACTTTCTTGATTCAAAGTGCACAACTTCATTATGGCATGCCTTGATGACTAAGATACAAGTCATTTTTCCCTACTTAGTGCTGTACCATTCTTTGTCATGACAAAAACTCTAAAGCTTCTTTCTATTATTCTCTCCAAGAGATAGAAAAGTCAACAAAAACTATTGAGTGGCAAGGCAAATCTTTGAAACATGACCTTCAACTTGATGGAAAGACCAGATTTAACTTGAAATTGAATACAATATGAAAAGCTTTGTATGGGTACAACAGACCTCAGTGTTCCTAGTTGCAACTAGTCAAGAAGTGAAGTTATGCATTGAAGCCTAAATAGGCTATGCTTGTCATATAGGAGATGCATCATGCACAAGACTAAGGCACAGAGGTTAGAAGCTTAAGTTGCACGATGCAGTTTGTTAAGACTTAAGAGCTGTTTAGTAGTGCAATCAATCAATTGGGTGTTGTGCGAGACTAGGTGAAAGTTTAAAAGTCATTATGAATATCTTGTAAGGAATCTTGCCTTAGGAATCTCTGAATGGTTGGTTAGTTGGATTCTTCTAACTATGTTGCACAGTTAGGAAATTCGGGTGTGTGAAGCCTGCAATCCAACAAAAATGACATTAAGTAATGTGGATGAAGTCAGGTTGCAAGAGTGCTTGATGTCACACGCTTGCTTGCTTAGTATTTATTTCATAGGGGTGTGAGTAAGCATTTGTGTGGGTGCATGACAAGTGTTACATATCTGCTTATCATAGAATGTCTCGCCTTAATTTTTATTGGGTTGGTTTTCACTAGTCTTCTAGGAAGTTTCTATGTAGGCAAGTGTACCTAACAACTATTGGTTAGTCAAGCATTTTGGAAGATCTATGGATCACAAGTTGAACATTTAATACAACTTGAGATCCTTCACAATTGTTAGCAAACTATGATAGTCAAGAAAATCGTAACTACTAAGTGTTTTGACAAATCTGAAGATGGACTTGCCAAAGATTACATTGCATGTTAAAATGTGCCTATTTATGGGTTCTCTAGCATTGTAGTTGGCTCTAACCTACTTGGTGAGTGTCAACCTTGTCAGAGGGGTTCTTTGTTGTGGCTAATGAGCTTAGTTAGTCTTTAGGACACCTGTGCTACTTTTTGAAGTTATTTTTAACTTCTAGTATGTTCTCCAAGATTCTAGGAAAGAGTGTGTATATATGGTAAGTCACCTAGTTGGGCTTGATTCTTATTATTAGTGTAACATGGGCACTGGGGGACGTTGGGACGGATTTTTGGTACAGGGGGACAAAGGGCTTTGATTTCAAGATGACGACGGGGGGACAACGACGGGGGGCGGGGGAGGGGGGGTGTTGTATACTATACATATAGAACTTGAAATGCTAGTTATGAAATGATGTTTCAGTATAACATACCAAATACTTGAACATAGAAAAATTGCAACATGAACCAAAACCATTGAACGTTCAACATAGTAACATAGTCATACCTAATAGTAAAACTAAATAGTAATATAGAATATCGAATTACCAATTACTATTTGAAATTAAAATTTAGCAAAAAATATAACATTCTGATTTATATTAGTTCACTTCTATCAAAATTCAGAAATATCATAAAGATGATTACAATGAGTAGCATGATATGATTGATATCAAAACAAGTACAAAATCATGTCAAATTGTAGTGAAGGGAGGCCTCTAATCATCCCCCAAGGAAAACTCCTCATCATTAGAAGTTGGAACTACTGGACTCCTCACAGTCAAGATCCGCGAAAGGAACACCAACCAGCCCTACATCTGTAGCTGCTGAAGTCTCGTCCTCATCAATTTGAGATGGTTCCTCTGGCTCTACATCCCATTGTGCTACTAGGCTCTCCTTGTCCATGCTTGTCTGGTGGTCCATGATATGCAAGTCAATGTGTACAACCACTAGCTTCTCTACTCTCGTAGAGGAAAGTTTGTTTCTCTTAATAGAGTGGATGAAGCTATAAGTAGACCAGTTCCTCTCTGTAGCTGAAGAACTAGAAACCTGAGATAGCAGTTGAATGACCAGTGTGATAATCTTTGACCTCTGTAATCCATGACTTTTCCACCACAAAATCAGATGCTTCTGTGCCATAGTTTTGATATCCATCTTTGTCGCATTTAAGTAACCTGTAAGAGTGGCAAATTCTGTCCACTCAAAATACTTGAACATAGAAAAATTGCAACATGAACCAGAACCATTGAACATTCAACATACTAACATACCCAATAGTAAAACTAAATAGTAAATACGAAATATCGAATTACCAATTATCTGTAAGAGTAATAAATTCTGTCCACTCAGAGCGAATCTTGCTAGTAGTATCAACATCATACATCTTACTAATGCACCTAAAGAACGTTGCCTTCACCTCATCATCCTAAAGTGGTGTAACTCTACTAGGCCTAGCTATGTACCACTTTGGATGCAATGCATAAGAAGCCATGTACAAAGGAGTGTTCGGCTTGTCCCATCTGCACTAAATGTGCTCATTGTAGAATGATAAAGTGGGGTCCTCTCACACAACAACCCTCATCCGGTCAAGCATAGAATCAATGCACTCATACACCTCTCCAAGGGTAGGTGCATCCCCATCACCATATCTGATCACCTAGAAAACTAGAGTAATGATGGAGACTATGTATTTTGCATCACTCCAAAATTGATCACTCTTCACTGTCTCCTTCACCCTCTTTCCTTGCTCTGTCTTGGCCTCAACCCATCGATTCCATTCTTGTGTCATAACTATGAGCTGCAATGGCTCTTGGAACTCAAGCATTCTCTCCAAGAGAATGTAATACAATGCATGTCTGGTCTCAACTGGTTCGTGTAACACTCCACCGACCAACTCATTCATGGATATTTGCGGGATGCTAGCTGGGTGCACGGACATCTCAGCAGTGCACACGTGTCTAGATGCAATCCAGACCTAATGGTTGGGAAAGTAGATATGACGGGCGTCAAGGAAGATTGGGGGAGTGGAGTTTGAACATTGTCTTTGATTTAGCTAAAGCGGAAGGCCTATGCAACTTGAAATTGCATGGGGTGCAAATTACGACATTACACTTTTATAAACAAATCCTCTGGTCAAAGCACTTAGCAATAGATTTCAGATGTTCTAATGAAGATTTGAAATTTCTAGAACAAACTGCCCTGTCCAGCTGGCTGCCTTTGCTCATTGAGGGTCAGTTTGGATAAGAAGTCAGTTTTAGGTTGCTTTTTGAGTTTTCTGTCATTATGCAAGGTGGCATATAGGGTTATTGCTGCTGGTTTGATGATTTATTAGCTGAGTATGGGGACAGGAAGAGTGAACGTATTATTTTAGCCAATCGCCCCAGTCTTTTTGTATGCTTTGTTTGCTACAGAAGTGAATTTGGTTAAATATTCTGCTTTTGAAGGTGGCTGTTCAAGGGTGTTTAAGTCTGATAAACTGTTCTGGGCAACTTGGAGGTGTATCTTTGTTCTATCGCTGCTTGCAAAGGACTTTAATTCCGTCAGAGGAAGCCATTTATTACTGCTGCTGTGGACTGTTAACAGTGAAGCTTGCTACAGGTCTGCAACATGTAATACTACTATTACAATATTCCAATAACATTGTAAAAGCATTTTGAATGAAAAACTCAACTTTCAAACAAACTCAATACCAGCAAGGAAGTCTCTGTTTGTGTTGTCAAGTAAAACGTTATCCTCTTTGTGTCACACTTTTAAAAAAAATCAGGGGTAAACACTACATCATAGATTTAGGAAATGGAGGAATTGAATAACTCTCTTCACCAATGGTTGCTATTTCTTCTCATTGCCTCTTTTTAATTTATTTTTACTGCTCAAAAGTCTCTATGCACATCACATATAACTTCAAGAGGCGCAGCTGGACATGGTTTAGCACCATAGCACTGCATGCATACAAGGTGATACTTCAACTGATTGATACCTGCTCCAACCATTTTTACTTTGCTATGGATACATATTATCTCCCCTATTTTTGCTCCAAGATTGTCATGTTTCCAACAAGGAGCCCTTTTAACTGGGTTTGGCATCGTGTTTGAAAATTTGAACCATCTATAAGATATAAGAGGAAAGTAATTAACATTTACATATTCTAATAATTTTTTTTTAAAAGCACAATTAGAGTTAGCCGCTAAAAAATTAAATGGTAAGTAATTCAGATTTAAATATTCTAATTAAATAAAAAAAACAATAAGAGTTTAAAGCTAAAAAACTAAGAATACAAAACCAACCAGGTTTTGATTATTTGACTGGAAGACAAGGGGAAGTGGAAGATAATAATAATAAAAAAATTAAAATATGAACTTACCTCTTCAAATCTGCTTTAAAATGATGGCAGGCAGCTCCAAATCAATGGTGGGCTCTTCTAGATCCTCCTTAAGCTCCTTTGAATATCTCAAGATTGCT
The DNA here is from genome assembly GCA_027943335.1 of Chamaecyparis obtusa. Taxonomy (NCBI): domain Eukaryota; kingdom Viridiplantae; phylum Streptophyta; class Pinopsida; order Cupressales; family Cupressaceae; genus Chamaecyparis; species Chamaecyparis obtusa. The sequence continues at coordinate 570,915 of BSBK01007015.1, read as the reverse complement.
ACAAACCTACCAAATGATCTTCAATCACTGTTTTGTGATCAACCAATGTGCTGGTTTTTTCTTAAATGACAGTTTTTGCTCAAAAACTAGTTTCTCTCTTTGTGTTTGAAAACAAAATGAATGTCTTTTTGGTTTAAGGATTAATGTTTTTTATTGCCTCTTTTGATTTTAAATTTGGCTTGCTGGAGTAAAGGGTATCTTGCAGGACTCTCCGGGTCTAGTAAGTCTTTCAGACTCTTTGGGCATTCAAGTCTTGAGTCCCTAGGATCCAATTAGACCCCTCGCCGCGGGACTCACAAAGTCTTGGCGATTCTTGTAACTATGCCTCTTGCCATCAATCATGCCAAATGAATAGCCTTGATTGAAGCCCGGGAGTAGTCTAGCAAGTAATTAGTTATAGAAGAACCATACCTAAGCACAAACATTAACATTAAAGCAAAGATTTTGTTTAGATTTTTTATTAGTTGTTAAGGATAATATAGTGGGTGCTGCAAACAAGAGACACATGTGGGACCAAGTTTCTTATAGTATAATGGCACAATTTTTGAACATTAATGTTATCTCAAAATATATCTTCTATTAGTTGATTGGTTGCTTCTAAAATGGCTGTCTAGTGTGTTCCTTTACGTGAATTTTCCACTATCTTGATATCGGTCAGGTTTGGCCTAAGTTGCCCCCTTTAGATACCCTATTAAAGTAGGAGGCATCTCAAAAATGTCTTCTAGTAGTTTATTGGCTAAGATTGTCTGCTTTCAAAATGGCTGCCAAATTTGTCTCTTTACAAGTTAATATCAGGTGTGTTTATCTCTATTATTGATTATGTCTGGTCAAAATTGCCCCTTGCCTTAGATACAACATTTTGTTTTCTCCTGCATATTAAAGTATTTTTGTACTCTCTTTTCTGAAATTCTCTAGATCTTTCTCTACTTAGTGTTTTATGCTTTTGTTTGTCCAACAACATTGTAGTCCAGTTCTCTATGTTTGTTGGTGTTTGGTACTTAATACAGCTTTACCATTTTGTGTTTCACTTGGGTACACACATAGCCTTGAGTAGGATTTTCTAAAGATTGTTTATAACAATGTCTAAGTATTCTTCTAGTCAGGAGTACTTATCTACTTGGGAGTTGAGAGACTTGTAATTCAATCTCATATGCTCTGATTAGTTGCTAGACTAGGTTGTTTGGTTTGACTATCTAGTACTCTAGAGTCTAGACTATTTACAGGGCACGAGTTTTGTACTTCACAACAGAGTTTTGTTAATAGAATTTGCTCAGCTATTTGAGAGCAATGTGACGTGTTTTTTAGTGTTTTGGTTCAAGGACATTTGATCATGTGGCTTGTTTAGAAGTAGTTGAAACTTCAACATGATAATATTAGAGTTAGTCAATGCTTTTGTAGTCTCATAGGTGTATTTCACATCCTTTCTGGTATGGAGCCAGCACCATCTTTGTTTGAATTGTTTTGCAATTTAGCTATGTCAAAGTTCTTCAGCATCATCCTTGAACTGTTTGAGACATCAAGCCAATTCAGTGTTACATGGGGATACTGGGTATTGCTTCCATGGTGTGATCCTTTTGTTATCCTTGAGACCCTGTAGTTTGAGAGTGATGCTTGAGCACCTTTTTCTTTTTGACTTGGCAGTTACAATGGCTGGCTGCCCATGTTATCCCCCAATATGGAATGGTTTCTTTAAGGTCATTAATATTTTTCAGCATTAATCAAAATTATCATGTTGCATATGGGTGCCTACCCAGGTCTTGTTGAGGGGACTCATCTTCGTAATTCTCTTCATCGACTTCTTTAAGCTCAAGTGCGGAAATTGGTGCAGCACTAATAAATATTTTTTCAAGTTTCTCTTGGCTTATTATTTAGGCTTAAAGTAAGCATTATTTTATTATTTGTAATAATCAGAATTGTTTGGAATACCATCCCAAGTAACCTAAATATTGGAACTCAGTCTCGTTTTCTATAATTTAGAGTTAGTAGTTAGATCAGATTGATTGGTTGATTAAATTGAGTATAATTTAAGAGTCTCTTAAGACACCTTTAGCTAATTTTTCTTACGTAGATTAGATAATTTGCTTACCTATTTTTGGGGAGTAATAATTTTCAATTTAAAGGGCTCTCTTAATAGAATTTGCTCCTCCAATTTTCTGGTGCAATGAAAGGAGTTTGTAAGTCAGTCGATTTCAGGATATTTTGATCATGTGGCTTGTTTAGAAGCAGTTGGAACTTCAATAATCTTCTCATCTTTATTTTTAAATTTTACACCTACTTAAGAAAATTTAGAAGGGCAATTATTGTATTGACTTGCCAACAATATTTATGGCTGTGGATGGTTTAAGAGGTAATTTCTTTTTCAGTGCTCCCTCTTGATGTCACTTATAAGTTTATAACATATGGTCAGCTAACATTTTACATTGACTTTATGCTGATTTAAGTTCATTTTATCCCATTTAACTCTCTATGGACATTAGCAGCTTGAGTTAATATTTGTGTAGACAATACATGCATGCTATAGATTCATATTGTAGATGAATTGGATTACTTTTTAGATAAATAATATACTAAATTATTATGTAAAACTATTTTCTTTCTGTCTTTAAAATAGCTTTTGTTGCTGCAGCTAGGCCAGGATTTGAGACACCGAAGGGAAGTTCTTCAGAGTCACATATGAAACCTGTTCCTCTCACTGAGGATGGTATGCTTCCACCGAACTTTGTACTAGAAGATCCCGATTCTCATTATATTTATATTTGTAAAAAACACTCCAAAGATGGGATCTTCTTCAACTAATATAATGAAAGTTAATTGTTTATGATGTAGTTGTACATGTACTTATTGAAATATGTTTGGGTTGTCACCTTCTGCTAATCTTTAAATCATAGTTGTACAAAAATATTTACTGCATAAAAACACTAAACCACTCTTCAATCTTGTTTTCTTTAAAATAAGGTTATCAGTTGTACGGGTGGCATAGGGTCTCTCATTCTGATTGAAGTTACTAGTTTACAGTTTATATATTGTGTCGTTATCTTTGTTTGATCAAGGGACTCCCTTTATATTGTGGAGTTCCATTAATGTATGAATATGTCTTATATACCGAAGATTTGATAATTACTTGAATGATTATGATTTATTCCTATGATTACAAACACAATAAAGTACTTCCTGGATTTATGGTACAGAATTTCTTGACATTCTGTTTTTTCCTGAATAAATTTTGTTGATTCTTTGGTCCTTGTGGGCCCAGGAAAGAACTTTAGTTATGGTGGTTCCAGTAGGTAGGAAAATTCACTCATGTATAATGTGACTGGCAGCAATAATGTCGAACAAGAGATTGAGAACTCTTCTGGAAGGGCTACATTTGCATTGGCTTGCCATCAGCCAATGTAGCATCTAATTTGCCCACATTAGACACAACTGGGGTAGAAAGCTAAGGTCGGTGAAGGTTATCCTAAAGGGAATGACTTTCATTTCTTTATGTCACTCTTCATGGAGAGGATAAAACATGATTATCATATTATGTTCTGGCATTTAATTATGGTTTGTCTGTAAATTCATCTGTGTCATCTTTAGCAAAATGCTATTAAGCAAAGGGTTTCTTCTTTTAGAGGCTCGAGACAAGTGTTGTGATTTGGAGAGAGACATTGTACAGCGGTTTTTAAAGTAGAACATTTAGTTGTTACGACTTGGTATACTGTCAAAGCCTTATGCTACTCTCATTAGTTGGGTGAGGTGTCACACTTTCTGGGATTGCTTTTGGGTAGTTTTGACATTGATTATCTGAATGCTTCCTCTTTCTAGCATCGGGCATGTTCTAAATGTGCAGTGCTGACTTTTCTTATCTGAATGCTTCCTCTTTTGCATATGTTCTGACTTTTTGTGCATGTTTGGCATTTTAAAGAAAATGACAGCCTCAGCATGTGCCAAAAATATAATGAGTGTGCCAGGGAAAATGAAGATCACACTATTATGCTCATACTTTTCAAAACTTGATTAGATGTCATAGCAATACTTCAATTAAGATCTAGCAAGTAAGAACACAAAACACACAATTTACATGGAAACCCTTGAAGGAGAAAACCACAGAAAAATATTTGCTTTTGTACTGATTTTTTTTCAAAATTTTGTAAGCACCAACCCACAGGAGACACTAATCCTGTTTAGATGATTTAATAGGCACCAACCCACTAGAGACCCCAATCCCCACAATCGAGCACCAACTCAGCAAGAGACATTAATCTGTTTGAGAATTAGGCACCAACCTCCAAATGAATAAAATGATAAATGATTGATTTCATTCTTTAATCAGATCTGAAATCCTTTTGCAGTCCGCTAAAAAATGCTTAATCTGCTTAATTTCTTCAAAAAGCTCTGCTCAAAGGTCCGCACTTATTCACCCTTAAGGTCAGCAATAAATCAGCTTCAAACTATGCTTATACTCTTAAAATATTCTGCTAAAAAGGGTCTGGAACAGAATTGCTCTCAAGTCTGCTCATAAGTCTAAAAATTATCGGCTCATAAAATCTGAACTGAATTGCTTATGAAGCCTGAAATAAGTCTGCTCATTATGTCTGAAATGAGTTTGAGATATTCAAGCTTTGAATGGAAAAGTAATTAATGGAATGCTTGCTTAAAGTCCTCAAATGACTATTTATATCCGTGTATATCCGCCAAAAGCACCCTACCACCAGTGGTTACATCTCCTTTTTAGATCAGCCAAGGGAGAATAATTTTAATTTAATTTACATTTCCCTCTCAAATTAAGGTGCCAATCTCTATAGGATCGGCTCAAATGAATTGTTTTTCCTTTAATTTAAATGCACCACATAAAGGGAGTCAGCCCATAAAGGATTTCTATTTGAATTTAAAATGACCTTGTCTAAGGAGGGCACTAGACTCAAGGTCAGCTAGCCAAAAAATACATTTTTACACACAGGCTTTCTCTCCAGCTGCAGCATGGAGGTACTGAGTCTGTGTACATAATAAAGAATCGGCTGTTACAAAGATATGGAAGTCGTAATGTACAGTATTCAAAGAATCAGGTTGGCACTCAAATGATTCCAGCCTCTGCCTAGTTAAGACCATCTGCTCGCCATTTTGGGATTTGTGAATAATCTCTTAGAGGCACCCAAGCAGAGCTCAGCTCAGCTTAAAAGGCACAAGATATTGCAGAGCTTATGAGCTTGGCAATGGCACGACTTGGAGAAGCTCAACAGACAAGAGTCACCTGTCCAAACATTGTTCAGAAATGCTCCAAAACCATTATTCACGATCCATGGTTCAACAAGGTGCCCTTTCCGTCATTATTTCAATACTTGTATTTAGATTTTACTTTATTTTGCCTCAATATAGACTGTAAACTGTCCGGCTCTCTCAAATATCATGTAAAGCATAAATCGGAGTGTGTTATGATTTTAACGGCATATGCAGTGTTCAAATCCTACTTCACAAATGATCCTATGGAGGACAAAGTTTATGAGATTTATGTAGAAAACATTATAAACCATTTAAGAGATCGATTCCAAGATGCCTCATATGGCGGTCAGGATAGAGCTGTCTAATTTTGATGCAATATTAGAGGGGAGGATGTGCTGTTCTTGCCTTTTAAGGGTCAATCTCTCGACGTTTACTGATATATTATATATCAATAAATGATATTCGAGAGTAGTTTGATTTGCATTTGTATGTACTTGCAACAAATATGGGTTAAAAAAATCTGTTGTTTTTATTAAACAATGAAAGATACAGAAGCTTTAAAGTCTCTCCCTGTAAATATGTTACTTTGTTGTTAATTACTTTGTTTGTATCAGCAAAACCAAAGTTTTTAGTACATTATTATTTGCTGTTTAAGGGAGAGTCCGCACAAATAGTGCATTTTGTATTGAATCCTTGCTAAATCTAAGTTTTCTTGTACAAACAACCGATATGTAAGACAACAAAAATGGCCATGGCCCTTGCTGCCTGTAATCCACATTTCCTCTCTCCACTAAAAAGGAACTGGCTACTCACATTTTTGTTTCTTTAAAATTCAAGGCATGTGTGTTGTACTTACTGATTTGTATTTAAGTTCAATACTTGATGGGTGGTTTTGTTTAAGTACAATATTGAAAAGATTTTAGAGAATATAAGTTAATTTTTTGCTACATTAATATGCAACTCTTCTGAGAAGGAAGAGGTTTTCTTTTAGATTTGTATAGAGCAAATGTCTAGACTTCTTTTTATGAAATGATTGTCAATTTATAGTATATTTGTAAAAAGCCTCTCTTAATTATTAAACAATAAAATTATTATCGAATTAAACAAACAAAATAAATTCTACTACATATATAAAATATATCTAAAAGTATATCATTAATATGAACATAGTTTACAACCAATAATATAGGAAAAAATTATATAAAAAAAGTAATAATAGATATACAAGGTTTTCATACTCCAAACCTTATGGGGTAAAAATGTGAGGTGAATTTTTAATTAATAAATAAGATTTTGAGATTTCTTTGTAAGAGTATAGTTTAGGTTAAAGTGTATTAGTTATTTAGCATCAATTGTTATCTTCATCACAACCACATTCCTTTTTTATTATTTCTAACATTTATCATAATCCCAATCACTACCCTCATGCTAATAGTGATCTCATGCTAATTCTAATTGTAATCTTAATTCTAACCAAACCTAATTCATAATCCTACCTCTAATTATAATTCTAACTATAACTCTAGTCGTAATTATAACTCTATTGGTATTACTAATATAAAAATTTAAATATTTATATTTTGTAAAATAAATAATTATCAATTTATTAATTATTTATAAATACATTCTCTTAATTAGTAATCCATATAAAATATGTTCTAATCAATCAAACAAAATAAATAAACTATGAATAGCATATGTAAAACATATCTAAAATTACATTATTAATATAAACATAAATTTACATTCCATAATATAGAAAAAATATATAAATGAAGGCAATAATACATATATAAGATTTTCATTAAAAAGTATAGGATAAATTATCTAATGTGATAAAATGTGAGATGAGTTTTTTAATAAATAAATAATATTTTAAAATCTATAGTTTGGCTTAAAGTGCATTAGTTATTTAAATTAATGGAATACTATAAAAGTATCTTTTTATTAAAATCTTAATTTATTAATTATTTCTATATAGATTTTAAAAATAGATTTGTTAATTTTCTTTAAAAAGAAATCATTTTTTTATAAATTACATACATAAGTACATATACACATTAGTAAAATTTTGTCCAATTTTCGACGCATGTTTGTCGTTTTTGTGACTAAAAAATGTAGAATATTCGATGAACGTATATGTCGAATTTTTTGTTGTTGAAGAGATCGACGACCAACATTATAGCTGTAATACCGACAACATAGTTGTCGAAAGAAATGGACAGTGGTCAAGAATAGTGGTCGAACTTATGACCAACCCATTCCACCATTGGTCAAACTTATGACCAACTTACGATGCGAATAATAATAAAAAATGACAATGTTATATAGGTGAGGCCTTCATCGTCGAAAAACTATGAAGTATGCGCTGAAATTCCAGCGATAGTACGATGATTGTGTCGTCACTCATATAGCCCTCTTGTTGTATAAGAGTCCAAAGACCGTCGAAATATCCACAAAATATTTTTTTAAAAATAATTTTTATTAGGACCATTAGAATTATTAAATTCACATTGATATGCTTATCCACCTATATCAAGATCCATTTCATATAATACAATTAATATAAAACAAAAATGCATGCAAAACTTCCATAAATGAAGAATTAAAGCAATAAGCAAAATCCTGTAGGTTATCTACAATTAAACACGCTGCACCAAATGCACACTGGTAGAATATCTGTCAGAGCAAAGGAACACATGTTTGATGTCAAAGCAAAAACAAAAGGTTTGATGTCATTCACAATGGACAAAACGAATACTATATAGAAATCTACAAATGAGGATAGTCAACTATATCAAGAATGAATACCTTTTCTTTTTACTTGCCTTTATTTCTTCACGGCTACTTTCTCCAACCTCATCTTCAACATCATCAACAATAAGAGAATATGAGCATGCTTTTATCTTCAACTTCAATTTTCTGATCTATATCAAAGGCATGCCTGATAACATCAGACATGCCTTTGATATAGACAATCGTTGCCCCTCCTTGAACTATCGCAACTTAAAGACTCGAAGACTTCTAATCAAAACAACTGAGATACATTAGAAAATTCGGTGTTTCCTACTCTTTTGATTTGAATTCTTCAAGGCTTTAAGCCCTTACAATGTGCACGTAGACAATTGTTGCCCTTACTTTTGGTGCAGGAGCACCTATGAAGACATCCAGGGACGCCATGGAGGCAAACAAAGAAGGTGAATCTAAACCATCCCTAAATGTGGTTTAGGAAAGCCTTGAATAGGACAATGACAGTCATCAAGTTGCATATTGACAGTAAACACAATGTAAAAGATAGAATTCCATAATATTGTTAAATGTTGTTTGGGCAGATGAAAAGACCAAATGTAGTGGATGCGATCTACAGTTGGTGTGTGCGGGCAGTAGATGCAAGAATTTGATGCAGGAGCATCAAAACAAGGATGAAATCACTAGGGGTCACTTATGGGCCTAATGAGGTTTGAGGATGAATAAGGACCCTTAAGGTCACTTTTGTTTGTAATAAGACCAATAAGGTCATTTTGAAATGTTCTCATGGCCAATAGAGCCATTTTAGTTTAGTTTTGTATCCTCGTGTCTCATGTTGCCCAAGCTTATAATCGCAGAATCCAAACACGGGAGAAGATGGTGGACGTAAATGGCAGTTTGAAGCAACGAGTGATCACAGCGAATTTGGAGAATAGAGGAAGAACACACATGTACAATAATAAAGGGATCTGCATACAACATCGACAATAAGAGAGAAATAGATAGACATCAGCGTAAAGAAAATTATAACTTCAGTACTCCCTATAAGATCAACTGTGTCCGGATTTCAATCAGAAAGGAAATATGATGGGAGAGACTCGGGATGGTAACCCAGTCAACAATACTAATGTAAAATCGTCATATGGAAATCTCACAGAGTCAGGAATTAGAATATTATTGAGTGTCTGTAGTTGTATACAAATTGGTGGGATTAAAGGATTGGCTCCATTCTAGGGTAAGAATTATATTCGATTACTCAGCTGGGATTGTTGGCAGAGATTATTGTGAAGCATTTTTGGTATTTGAAATTGGAGAGAATCAAAAGGCAACCTTGCTGGATGGATGAAGCTTTAGAAGTTTTATCTATCTTTTAGCTTTGAGAAGAGACTATCTCCCTTATCGCAGGCATGGGCAAACAACTTTTGAAAAATTTCAATCGAATGTTTTCATGTCACATGCAAGTATGATATACCAAATACTAGAAAGTATATGTTTAACAAATTCTTTAGGTTTTGTACCTTTAAGTTCTAATTAGAAAAATATTGTGATCACAGTCAATGCATTATTCTCTTCTGAAGGAAAAAGATATGTATAATAATATATTGTTCAAACAGATAAGAAAGTTAGAAATGGAGAATGAATTGAAGAACTAAAAATAAATTGATTGTTGAATGTAAGTAGTTTGTGAGATTGTTTATGTCTCAATGCAAACTACCTCACTAAATATTTAGTAGCAATTTGCAAAAGGTTTTGTAACGTGTTACCAATGATTCAGTATACTTCAAGCATGAGACATGAAAAGATTGATTGAAATATTTGAGAATCCTAGTTGCTATAGTTGTAAAAGAATTGAAAAAGAAATGTATGCTTTAAACTAGGTGGGTCTATTTAGCAAAGGAAACACGTTTAACTGATATATCGAGGAAATCACTTTTATCTTGCCACTGACTTGGTAAATTTTATCCACATGCAAGATGAAAATATTGAATTGAAAATATTGAGTTGTAAAATAACTGAAAAGCATGTGTATATTCAAAACCATGCGTGTCATCATAAAAAGAGAACATGTTATGAAGATTGTAACAGACATGTTCATGGAAAGTTTGTTAAAAAACATGTGAAACAAGAGTAATGTCAAATTTTTAGCTTTTGTACCTTGAAGATTTTATTGGCATAAAAGTGTGATTATCTTTAACAACCTTAATAAATATTTACTAGCAACTTGAAAAATGTTTTTGATTAAGGTAAAAGCAGGGTTTGAATGGGTCCCGAAACCATATACATACAATTTTTGAAGGGAATTGTAACCCTGAGAAAGATAGGAAGAATTCGCTTAGATCTAAATGAAACAGCTAGGGGAAAAAGAGAAAACCTTACAGCGCCCCCCCAGCACGTAATACCAGTAGAACTACCAGCAGCACAAATCCAACAAAAACAATAGTAGCCAAACAAAAGATAAACAGAAATGCTCTAGCTGCTAAAGCCAAACGTGTAAAGCCAATGCTTTACCACAACACCCAACCTAGGATTTTCCTTTGCCTCTCTTCTTCTGGGAGCGTAGAGTCATATCAAAATGTAGAGGGGACTTTTTATTATGTTTTCCTATAACAGCAGTCCATCCCTCCTCTACCAAAGAAGCTTTTTCCTGCCAGACTAAGGCAGGAGAGGAGCCAACCACAATAGAACCAGTATGAGAAGTCTAGACAACACCTACAGGGGCCACACAGCCAACACCAGACTTCCCAGCACCAACAGGAATTTTTGAGACAGAATTGGCTGGAAAGAGGCCAACAGACCCAACAACCTCAACAGACAGTCCAGCACTAGTACTACCAGTAGAAGGAACAAAACACCCAGTAGAACCAGGAGAAAAAAGAGGATCACCAGCACCAGAAGAAATAATTCCAGCAAGAACAGAACCACCAGAAGATTTGCTGGTAGCCAAACTAGCAGAACCAACAGAAGAACTATCGGCAGCCAAAGAAGAAGGACTAGAAATAGCCGTAGAACAAGAGATAGGGCCAGTAACCTGTTCTACCACATTCGCGAAGCTCCGAACCTTCTCCACAGTATAGTGCTGAGAAGAGGCCCCCTTCCACCACGAAGCAATCTTATTATGTCTCTGAAGATCACATTGAGAGGCAATATGACCAATCTTAAAGCATCTTCTACATTCGAAGGGGATGCCTTCATAATCCAATTGCTGAATCCAGCTTCTACCCGTAGGGGCTTCAAGTTTAATCTCCGAAGGCACGCCTTTTGAGGTATCAATATCCACCAGGATACGAGCATAAGTAGAATGAAATAAATTAGAGAATTTCTCATCCACCATTAACATATCCCCTAAAGCTTCCCCCACAGTCTCCAAAACGGAGTCAATCCAAAGATGAAGGGGAAGATTAGGAAGCCTAACCCAGATATGTTGCAGATCAAAAGATTCAAAAGATGGAGAAAAATCAGAATGTCATGGTTTCAGCAATAGCATAAAACGATCCTCCTAGCTAAAGAAGTTTTCACACAAAATAATATTTCTATCCTCAGCATCATCAAATTTAGTCACAAAAAAATCTTTTAGCCATAGGGAAGATATGGATTGTACCAGAGATTAGAGGTTCCCAATGACTGGAAATCCAGGAATGAAGACCAGACAGAGAGGGCCAGAAACCCTTGAATTTGCAAATCAATCCATGCTCGAAAAAAATAGCTAGACAACCGCATCAATCTCAGAGAGAGTATCCTCATCTAGCACAATGGAAATATGTTGGCTAACTAGAAAGGCATTGCGAAGAGTGCCTTTACCAGTTGAGCGAGCGGAGTTTGCAGCAGCCCTAGTTGGAACAATAAGCGTCCCCCCAGCAACACCAGCAAGCTATGAACCACTAGCAGAAGAACCCAGCAAACCCCCAGAGACCAAAGATGCCCCGACATCCAGCAAAACCCTAGATCCCCCAGCAACCTCCGAGGCCAGGAACTTCTCAGGAACACCTCCAGCAACCCTAGCAGAGGCTACCAGTGACCCCCCAGTGCCCAGTGTCGCTCCAACACCAACACCCCCAGCACCAACGACTGGCGAACCCCTAGCGCCCTGCGTCGCCCCAGCACCACCAATAGCCATCGCACCAGCATCTATCTTTTTACTCTCAGCAACTTGAAAAATGTTCTATAATGTGTTACCACTTGTTTGGTAGATAGTTTTATGATGGGACATGAAAACATTGATTGAAATCTTTGAGAGATTTGACTGCAATACAATTATAAAAAAAGGGCAAAAGACATGTATGCTTAAAACTATGTGTGTATATTTGGCAAGGGAATCACCTTTAACTCAAATAACGAGGAAAATATTTTTATCTTACAATTAACTTGGTAAATTATATCCAAATAAAAGATGAAAATGTTGATTTGTAAAAGAAATGCAAAGCACATGTATATTTGAAAGCATGCATGTCATCATAGAAAGAGAACATGTTACAAATATTGTAACAAACATGTTCATGAAAAGTTATTTAGAAAACAAGGAAAACAAGAGTAATGTAAAATGTTTAGCTTTTGTACCTTAAAATTCTTATTGGCAAAATATTGTGATTGTCTATAGCACATTAGTGTCTTCCAAGGAAAAAAAGAGATGCGTGAGAACTTGCAGTGTAAACAAATAAGGAGCTTAAAAATGAACATGAATTTAGTATTGGGACTGAGAACATTATGAAGCTTGCAAAAGGTTTTCCAATATCTTACTAATGCCTCGATATCTCCCACCGTTCTTCATCCCCTAAAGCTTCATGAGAACAATCTATACCATCTCCATCAAATGAAATGTCCAATTATAAAACCTCCCAAGGGCTATCCACAATAGAGTTCCAAGCTAATCCATTTTGTGATACAAGTCCCTTTCATACTACAAAAGCACTAGACCCATTGCCACCATGTGCTCCATTTCCAATCAAACCCATTCAAGAGAGTCTGATTCAAAGTCCATCTTCTTCATGTAAAAATATTAAATCCTTCCTAGAATCTACCACACATAATCAAAATCATAACCCATGTCAAAAGGATGGCATGAAGAAACAAGTCCTGAAACAAATCAAGATCAAGACCCCAACAATGGCCAATCCCATTCGATTGTTGACCAAGATACCATCTTTCCAGAATCTCATAATGATCCCACCATCCTAGTTCATCTTGTCCAAGATTATCTACTTCCATCTCAAGGACAAAGTGTCCTTCAAAGTCTTGTTGACCTTCCACTTTCTAAGAAAGATTATGACATCCTTCCCAATGATTCTATCCAAATTCTAGAGAAAAATACCCTTAAAATGAAATAAATGATCCCCTTCTAAGTCAAGATCAAATTACCCCTTCACTTTTATATCCATTAAAAGATTACATCATCCCTTTAGATCCTCCTCATGATCCTACCATCCCTTCCTTTCTATTTCCTAATCCTACATGTTCACCACAAGATCCTATCATACCAAATTATCTTGTCATTGCTCCTATTCCACCTCAAGATCTTATTAGTCCTCTTGGTCCCTCTTATGACCCCAACACATTTATGCAAGTTGTTCATGAACCTTTTACATGTCATATTGATTCCTCCACTTTCATCCAATTCGGTCTACTTTGCAATCTTATCATTTCTTATATACCATACCTACCTCAAAATGAACTCACGTCTTGTAGACACTATTCCCCTATTCAAAGAATACATTATCAAGTTAAATGGTTAGGCCTCTAGATGAACAAGGTATTTTAGAACCCTTCCACATCAAAGAAAATTCTAATGTTTGTGGCCTTAATTACATAGCTCATTCCCAAGACGTTGCTATCCCTATAAAATCAAAATCTGAACACACGCCTTCCCCTTCAACCCTTTCATTCATCTTAGCTCCATATATTCCTCCATCAACTAGCTCACAATCCACTTATCCTTTGCTAAATCAAGATCAACAAAGGAACACATCTTTGAGAACCTTCCACCCATCCAAAATACCTCCATATCATTCATATCCACCTATGAATCTTATTCCTCTTCCAAGCAATTTGGATGCCAAGCATAAAATAAAAAAGTCTAGCAATTCACATGCAATTAAGGATAAAAAATTCTATTTAATTGACATGTAAGAACAAAGAAAAATATGATCCAAAAGGAAAGAGAAATATCCAAAAGGTCATAAATGTCATTTAAGAAAAAAGAAAAGTCAATCTATATGGGTTCCCAAATCCCTTGTAGAAGCAATACATTCCAAGGAGCAACAAAAGAATGAAAAATAAAAGACCACATGGATTCTTAAGAAGCTTTGTTAGCAATTTTTCTTGCTACCTTTAATCCTAAGAGAAAACATAACACCTAGATCATGGGATTTAAATCCTAGATCACATATTCAACACTATCCACAAATTGAAGACAAGAAATGAAACAAAACAAGGTATGTAATCCTTCTTCATTTTGAGTTCCACTAAACTCAGGAGGGTATTTCTATTTGTAGGTCTTAACCATATCATGAACTCACTTTAAATAACAATTATAGACCCTTAATAATGTATGATTCTTAGATTTAATATAATGGGCGTTTATATTTCAGCAATCTCAAAGCATAACCCCATTTAGCTTCAAATATCACTAGAAAAAACTAACTACATCTATACCTAATGACATGAAAGTAAAATGATTTGATTTTGAATTATTTTTTAAATTAGATCAATGCCTTGTCATGGGTCACAAAGTCAAATGTGAAATTGCAAAAGAGATTCCATTAGAAAATTAGACTTTAACCAGTGGGTCTAAAACATATTAATGTTTGACATTAACAACCCTTCTCAAGCTATCACAAAGTTATTCTTACAAATCCATTTCATACATAGTTATATGATCAAACTAATTAACTTCTTACTCTAAAGAGACCAATGACCAAAGAACCCAATCACTGTCAAGACTGTAATGAAAAGTCCAAATACCACGAATATATTGAATTCATATGATTAGAATTATATAAGGATCAAGAAAATTTCATGAAAATAATGCTCCTGCTACACAAAACCCACATTATGTATTCAAAACCACAAATACCTATCCAAACCATTTAAATATTCCCTTGGAAGAAACCTCTTAGCAAACATTACAAATAGAGAAATAAATGTAAAGACAAACTCCAATGTCCTTTACATATTGAACTTGTATAACTTTGAATAAAAAATATGGAAGCATTTTTAGGATAGTAACATGATGACTGTACTAACTAGCTAATACTTGCTCATAGAAATTAGACTATTAAAAAAAAATCCTATCTACAACCTACAACCTAAACAATACTCTATTTACATGTTTGATTAAAATATCATAACACAACCTACAACCTAGACAATACTCTATTTACATGTTTGATTAAAATATCATAACCTCTACAATAGAGAAAGAAGAAGACTAAATCATGTTGTTGATGACACATGTCCTTCCCCTAAAATCTGATCCACACAATCACCTTTCTCTTCAACAACTACTATTGAACTAGTTTTCTCATGCTTCTTTGACACTTGACACATCCCTCTTCCATCTTTCAAATTGAAAACATTCTACTCCCCAACTAGTCTGACCCTTGATCTAATATTTGCTTTGTGATCTGCGCGTGCCTCATTTCTTTGGTTGTAACCAATATATTCCATCTCATGCAATTGCTCTGTTACAACAAAAATATTCCCCTCTATTTTCCTGTTTTAACATTTGCATATGACAAGTGCAAACATTTATTTTGATTAAATATATGTCTTCCAATACATATTATCACATAATCATAGCAATATATTCAATTTCTTATCCGCCATCCTCACATCCTCGTGAACATGCGTTCTCACCTTGAAAAAAAATCACTTGCAATATATTAATATCTTCACTTATATAGAAATATTGGTGAAAATTACCTTTCAGTTGTTATTATTCATTTGACTCTCTGCATATTGTGTCCACTTTGGCAAAATAAAATCACCTTATTCTGGTTAAACCACTTGTCACATTTCATTATTTATGTGTAAATAATTACTATTTTGTTGCATGCATCTTTTCCTTGTTGGTGCATTTCATTGTGTATTTATTTCCCTCCTTTAGGGAAAACACCTTATTGGTAAATTTACAAGTTACTAAAATTCTTATGGCACCTTCTCGCCGTACCCTTCCGTGCTTGGCTTCTTTTTACCGAGGAAGGACCCTTAGTCCTTGCCTTGCTCTTGTGCTCCTTGCTTCTTCTTGTTTCTCTTGTTTTCCCTGTTTGCTTTCTTTCCTTTTCTTTGGCACCGCTTGGTGCTATTGCTAGACATTAATAAATTTATCTTATCTTATCTTATCTTATGTTTTAAAATCTGCATTTTACTTACCAAATATTCATGGTGAAAATCTTTCACTTCATCATATTGTAACTTTTTCCATTGCTAATGAGGTAATACTCTCCTGGTGATCAACATAAAAGCACTGTTGTCAAATGATTTCACTCCAACTCAAAATAATATGCTTGAATAGCCTTTCACTAAAAACATCCCATGCCTGAAATTACATTTTAATCAGTGAATGTCCTTGTGAAAATAATTTTTTACCTGCTGTTGAACAGATTCTATCTTACAATTTTTTGTACAATATTTTCATTAATGAAAATAATGATGGCCTTATGATCACATGAAAACATCTTAATTATATTAGAAATCTCTTGTTGCATTATTTCTCTTTAATGTAAAATATTTATGCTCACTAGAATATTTTTACTTGCACACAGATAAAATGTATTTACTTTACCCAAATTTGCACTCACTTCAAAATTTTAAAATTTTGTTATCCGCAAACTTTTTTTTTTTTTTGCAATATGTGTAAGTATTTTCACTTTCATTTTATTTTCTTTTTGAACAAATCTTTTACCTGTCTTTTTACTGAGGATATTCTATTGGGTAAAAAGAAAAATCTGTCATGTATGTTTTCTCCTTTGTGTACAAACTATAAACATATGTTTAGTGCCCCTCCTCTGTGTAAATCGATACATTGACATTTCCTTGGGAATTCCGTTAAATGATTATTATACCTTATCCTTCTTCACATTTAAGAAACATATCCTGAAATTACATTTTTTTGAGGCATCACATCAAACAATTATATGAACTTCTTCTTACTATTATAGTTTTACAAATTCCTTTGAAACAACCAAAATATTAGCTTTCCCAAAAATTTCCCAAATTTCTACTTACTATGTATTACAGTCAATATTTTTGACAACCCATAATCCTTAGGTTCCTCTGTTACTCTTATGCAAGAAGCTATCTTGATCCTTTGTGAAATATATATTGAAAGTTCATAATGGATTTTGTTTTCTACATAACCCCTCGTAATCCTTTTGAGTACCCTTGGAGGCTGGAAGATGCATCAACATTAATAAACACCCTAGTCATATAATATCCACCAATAGAAACTATATTAAGGTGTTTCAAACATCATATAGAATACTTCATCTTCTCATTCACATCAATATAAAAAATGAAACCTGCAAGAACAAATGTAACAACTACACCAGAATTACTCAAATATTCACCAAGAACTATGGAAGGCATGACTGGGTTATCAAAAGTTCATAAAATTTGTTTTCCCCTGTGATCCTAATCACCTTTTTAAATAGCCACAAACATGATAGAGACATATAACATCCCAATTACATGAGCTTTCTGCATAGGAAATTTGGTCACATGCGACATTGGGGAGCCCTAAATAACAATCAAAATGCCACCCTTGCAAGACATGCTAATGGTTTACTCATTCTAACATATGTAGATCGAGCTTCTGTGTAATGGTTAAATGCTACATCAATCACACAGAAGCTGTATCATTAAACTTTGCAGGAGGCTTTAAAAAAATCATTTCTTTCTCGCGCTGATGCATGCTCATCACACGAGTAATGGGTAGTAAATATTTTATTAAAATCTATCTCCAACCTTTTGTTTCAATGAGGGTCTCACCTTATTTTAAGTGGAAAACTTTAGAGAATGTTTTTTTATTTTTTAAATTTTAAAAATCTCCCCCACATGTCCTCAACTCTCCAGGCATATTCTCTCTCCAACTTGTGGTGATTCAAAAGAAAGACACGTGGCCAAAACATTTCATTTAGAATTCTTTCTTATGCCGTTGTTAAAATAACTGATTTTCCACATTTAAAACAAAATCGCAGTCGCACTCTCGCATCATTTTGTTGGTGCCCTCTCTAGCCATTGTGATGTTGTGATTAAAATTATACCTTATCTTTGCACTCCTATGTATCCAATAATGTTTTTCTAAATTATTATTTAATACAAATTTACACAAAGGATTTATTTTTAAAAAAACTTTTCAATATCTACAAATTCAGTAGAAGACTCCTACCAACTGCATCGATCACCCTTATTTTAATATTATTGTTTAAAATACATAGTGATTTAAATAATAATATATATTAAATTTAACTTAATATGAGATTGCATCATCATGAGGTAAGTCATGTCCCTTGTAGGCTTGGCTAAATTTTGAAAAAAATAGAAATCAATTTTCTTGAACGAGGTCCTCTTTGTACCTCAAAAAAATATCATTGAGTGGGTGACCATTAAAATAAACTCTGATACCTTTGCACTCTAACCTGAAACATGACAAGTGACCTCTAAAATTGGCTTTGAAAACTGATCAAATGACCTAAAGCCACCCAAATTGAAAGGTATATTGAATCTCCATACGAGACCATGATCACCATATGAATTTCTTGACCACATTAGGGTTAGGAGATCTTAAGAGTCAAAGAGGACCATTTCATTCATTCTACAACTAGACATTTCAAAACACATGTAAACCCTGCCAAGAATGTGTTATGAAAAATACTGAATCTAATCCTAAGAATCCACCACACAGCATGTTGATTTATTAATGTGTGATGAGAATTTCTGCAAAAGAGTTTTTCTTGATTCTATTCCATGTGCAAAATATTAATAGTCAAAGTTGACCATTTTGAAACATTCTAAAAATGTAGATGCATAAACATAGTAACTTGCATTTGGATTTATCTTTTCAAAAATAGCATATCAATCCCTAAAGCTTTGCAATCACTCATGGTAGTGAATTGACATGTAGAGAATCCAAGGAACCAACTAATTTGTCTTGACACTCATATGGATTTGAAATATTAACACTCAAAGTTGGCCTCATAGAGAACTTGTCAGTGTTCTTACTGGAAAACAAAATAAGTTCCATTTTCTTTGGCCTTGGAAAAAGAATAAAAAATGATCATTGAGCTCTCAAAATGGACATGGATATTCACTAATATGTTTGCAATATAGTGGAATAATCCAGTTACCATAAAAATCAATTGGTTGTAAGAAATGAATCCTCGAAGTGGGCTACTTGGAATATCTTGAAAATGTGCAGAGTAAAAACTTTCACTAAGCCCTCAAATTAGGTACTTCAACAACATGTCGAATATGACTATGGGGGACTATAACTTTGCAAAAACACTTAATTATAAGTAATGAATATAATCCCAAAGGCCTTTTGCATTAACACTAGCTAATATGAAGCCATTAACTCTCAAACTAGGCCACTTAAAATAAAATCAATTGTAAGGGCATATTTAGGTACCATAATCAAATTTCTCATCGAACATGCTTTAAATTCCTTTAGAATTTGAAGGTGCCAATAGTGGCTCTGGTTGGTGATGTATGCCCCTTGCAGGCATAACAAGAATCCCAACCCCTGGTATACACAGATCAAGTATCTCATCCCATTGGGTTCACCTTCATTGAATGCTCAAATCTGAAAATCAGATCCAAATTTCATATAGAGGCCCCATGCGACCAAAAGTGAAATACAAAAACCTTCCTCTATTAAAAATCTAATTCTCATCACATAATAGTATGGCCAATCTCAAAATTTCACTTACCAACATCTGATCATACACATTATAATTGGCACCTTTCAACATGATCTTACAATAAAAAATGTAAGCATACTCTTTATCATTTTGAATTCTATCATCAAGTATTGGCTCAAAAAATTATCGTCATATGGAAAATTTATTTCGCATTCATCATGGAAAATACACTCAAGATGAACGTAACATTCTTCAAGATTTAGCTCATTACCATGCCTAAAAAAGTCATTCGGCTATAATGAATTTATAGATAAACATTAATACTCGTTGAAATAGCTCGGATTGTTAGGCTTTACCTTAACACGAGTTTATAGATAGGAGGTGTATTCATTAGTGGGGTATTGTTGAAAACTAGGGAATAAACTATTATATACATTTAAAGAATTTTTTTCATATTTTGGCTCATTATATGACTACATCTCTACATGTTGATAAAGAGATTCATTAGGATATTCAAACTTCTCCGCATGTTCATTCTTTTTAGCATCCTCTAAACATGAGATATCAACATCCTTGATATCCATTCTTGCAAAAATGAACACATCTTTGGCTCAAACACAAAATCCGATGTTACTTTCTATCTCCCATTCATTTCCACACGGACAAACTCTAAGGATCCCTTAAACATGTTAGAGAGTAGACTATTACAGATGTCTTCTTAAAAGGCTTCTTCATCATGGCAATTCCCTTGACATAAGTTATTGCTATAAAAAATATTGTCGACATCAGTAACTTCCACTTGACAAGATAATAAATCCATATGATTAGTGGTATCAATATTTTTCATATAATGACTCATGCTCATGTCATCAATGTTCATATCAAACATACAAGCATCTAATTCTAGTCAAAGTGTGAAATCATACTTTACTTCTAATTCATTTAAGCTATGTCTTCATAAAAGCACTCAAATGTAGGTTCATACAAATCTAAAAATGTTTGATCATTTATGTCTTATTGAAAATATTTATCATCATGAGCATTTTTCTAACCTAAACCATGGTTTCTAATGACTTCATTAGCAACATATATCTTCATGATCAGATAATTTCTTCTTATCATCAACAATACTTGTGTTTTCAGACTCATAACTATGATCATCCTCCATGGCATTAAAATCAACAATATAGAAACCATATTTAATCTCATTCATTTGATTACATAACTTATCCATCTCTAAATCTGAAAACCCAAGATTTCACAAAATTGCTGCAACATTATGAAGTTACCAAGATAGAATCCGGATCCATATTATCAACACAATGTGCATTTCTACCACTTATCAATGAATAAGCATTGTCAAACACTTTCATATCAATGTCATATTCATACGACTCCATTTCCATATCATTCAAATAAGTCTGAATAGAAAAATAATAGTCACTATAATCATCTTCATAGCTTGGGATAACATGATAAGACTCAACATCTTCACATTCATCAGCACTAAGACCTCAACACTATTCAAATCACTATCACATTCATATAAAGAAAATGATTCAAAATATGACTTATACAAGTCACTCTGAACGAGACTCAGACATTGAAGATCTTGATCAATTCATTACATGAAGTCATACAAGGAATATCATGCATCAAATTCATTACTGACAAAGCTATCAACACGTGCATACATAGAATCATCACTATTGAACTATTTTCCAAACTCAAATGAATGCATTGTCTCATCAACACCAACACCCTTGATCATTTCACTTGAACTACAATAACCACCAGGCTTCCCTTGTATCTCTATTGATGCAAAAAATTCATCATTTACAAGCTTCCTTGCTTCATGGTCAATCAAAGATTGGACATGTGTTATGGACTTGACAAGGGCTGCATACTTTTGATTAAAATTTTGAGACTCGGTCTGATTTAAACTGATTAATTGTACTTGATTAAGGATAACAAGATTATGTTCTTTTGGGATGTTACTTTTAGGTGCACACAAAATAGGTGGTTGTCCATACACATAGACTTTAATAGGTACATGGGGTATGAAAATACTTTGAAAGGTATTTAATCCATTCATGTATAACCCACCTTTATGTGATTCATTTTTTACATTAGAAAGAGCATTACTAGCATTATGTGATGAAACAAAACTTGGGGCAGCAACATGGAAATAATTTTGAAAAATATGTACAACTCTTGCTTGTCTCTAATCAACTGCACATGCAACTCCAAGAGAACTTTCCTTTTTAGACCTATGTCTTTTCATCATTCTGAACTTGAATACCCTTTGTAGGTCCACTGCCTCTTGAAAAGCCTGATGTAGATTTTGTGGATTTGCATTTCTCATCCTATAAGTTATTTTTCCATCAAATTCACCCAAGTAAATGAATAAAGCCAACTCATTCATTAGGTCTAATTTTCTTGGAAATTTTCTTCAATGCCATCATGGATCTATGGTTGAATGTTAGAACCAACTCTTCCTTCTCAATATTGATGTTCATAAATTCATTAACAATTGCATTCTTAGGAACCCTTTCACCAAATTGTTCATCAAATGTTGACTAAAACTCTTTCCAAGGGCTATTTTAATGTGGAAAAAAATTGGAGAACCATTCTCTTGTATCCTCTTTCATAGATATTAAAAAAGTATCATAATCACACCCTCACGATCAACCTCATAGTCCTCTACAAAATCCTTGAATCTTTGAAGATGTCTAAATGTAGATTTAGGCTAATCACCCCTAAACTTTGGCACTTACTTTATGATCTTTGGTGGTATGTAAGTTGAAAAAATACCAAAGTCACTAAAATCTATGGCTTTAAACCATTCAATAATAAAACTACTTCTCAGATTACATGACAAGAGTTGATTACATGGTATATTTGGACTTGGAACCACATAAGGATGAATAAATTGCTCATATATATTGATATAATTTTACACTAGTACTTCCTAGAAGCTTTTTTCTACAATACGGGGTCTCACAACTACAACATGCATGATTTATTACAACTAAAGAAAAGATCTCATTCAAGAAGCACAAATTTATAAAGCATACATACTTCTCACCATAAAGAGAATGCAATCAACAAATTAGAATTATTTAAGGACTATCACTACTCTTCCCTAACTTAGTGTTTTTTTTCACTTAATATGGAACTTTTCTTGATTCACAAAAACATGAGGAATACGCGGATATAAATTACAACAACTATTCACTTTCCTTCTTGACTGATATTTTTGTAGATCTAAATATTTTCTTCACACCTCAAGTTCTTTATGAGTAGAGTTTCCACCTTAGAGAAAAAAATTAAACAGATGAAAGTTATTTGAAATAAATATTCATAATGATTTGTCACCATGAACAAAGTCACACAAACTTCTTACAACTTGTTGCAACTAAATCACTTCTAGGCCAAAAAAAATTAGATATGAAATAAATTCTCAAGCTCTCTTACACCCTTGACTCTTCGCCCAATATATTTACAACTTTGTCTCCCCAATTTTTTTTCTATTGTGTTAGTAATTTTTCTTTCTACCTTCAATCCCAAGAGAAAACATAAGACCTAGATCATGAGATTTAAAACCTAGTCCACACATTTAGCATTATCCACAGATTGAAGACAAGAAAATGTAACATAAAAAGGCATGTAGGCCTTCTTCACTTTGAAATCCACTAGAATCAAGACGGTATTCCTATTTATAGGTATGAACCATATCACAAAACCACTTTAAATAATGACTAAAAACCCTTAGTATTGGATTATTCTTAGATTTAATATAATGGGTGTCTATATTTCACCAATCTCAAAGTATCATCCCATTTATCTTCAAAAATTATTGAGAAAAAAATAACTACATCTATACCCAATGAGAGGAAAATAAATTTATTTGATTTTATATTATTTTTGTAAATACATCAAGATCTCATTAGATCGATGCATTGTCATGGGCCAAAAAGTAAAACATAGAGAAAATTATAAAAGAGAATTCTATTAGAAAACTAGACTTGAACCAGTGGGCTAGAAACATATTAGCGTCTAACATTAACAACCCTTCTCAAGCTATCACAAAGTCATTCTTGCAAATCCATTTCATACATTTGAAATTATAGTTATATTATTAAAGTAATTAACTCTTTACTTTAAAGAGAACAATGAAAAAGAACTCATTCACAGTCAAGACTGCAATGACAAATCCAAATACCATTAATATATTGAATTCAAATGATTATAATTTTACAAGGATCAAGAAAACTTCATGAAAATGATGCTACCACTGCACAAAACCTAGATTATGTATTCAAAACCACAAATACCCGCCCAAAGCATTTAACTCTTCCCTTGAAAGAGACCCATAAACAAATATTACAATTATAGAGATAATTATAAAGACAAACTCCAATGTCCTTGACATATTGAGTTTGTATAATTTTGAATACAAAATATGGAAGTAATTTTATGACAATATCATGATGACTGTACCAACTAGCTAATACTTTTTCAAACAAATCAAACTATTACAAAAACATATCCTATCTGCAACCTACAACCTAGATAGTACTTTGTTTACATGCATGGATAAAAATCTCAAAACCTCTACAATAGAAAAAGAAGAAGACTAAATAGAAGAAGAAAGAGCTCCAAATTGATGCTATTGATGACACATATCCTTCCCCTAAACTCTAACGAGCACATTCACCTTTATCTTCAATAACTACCTTTGAACTGGTCTACTCCTGCTTCCTTGACACTCGACACATCCCTCTTCCATGTCTCCAACTGAAAATATTCTACTCCCCAACTTATCCAAGCCTCGATCTAAAATTATTTGTGTAGACACTTAAATTCATCCTTTTAACATTAATTAAATTTAATTTAATTAATGACCCCAAATAACTTTGTAGTTAATTTTTTAATTAATTATATTTGTTAAATTCATCTATTTATTTAATTATATAAATTCACCAATTATAGTATTTGAATTAAATTTAAATACTACCTTTCATAATGTATTAAATTTAATTTAATACATGTTCCTCCATATTCCCCTTTTAAATAAATTTTTAATTTATTTAATTCCCTCACATTCTTTATTTCTACTAAGCCATGCTTAAATTTTATTTTATTTAATTTAATCCTAAATCCAACCTAGATGCTATCCTACACACATCACTTTCTATCTAATAAACCTATTCACTAATTAACTAAGGTTAATTAGGCTAATTTTTGGATTCCTACATCCATTAGTCCTAATTATTTGCTCACACATGTGTGAGCAAATTTTAAAAAATGGCCTTTTCAAAAATTGCTAAAATTTGCATAAACAAGGCTTCTTACATTTTTTATGACACTTCTTACACCTTCTAAAATGGTGAAAATGGACCTTTCCTCTTACACATCTCTTACACACACTTACACATGTACTTGAAGTACACATTGACCTCTCACATCCCAAGTTGCTCACACATGTGTGAGCAAGTCTTGTACTTTGCATGACTTATGCGTCTCCTTGGTGGCACCTATGTGGATTCCACATGGATGCCACCTCACCCCAGCCCTCCAAAATCCTATAAATAGGACCCTTGTCTCAAGCAAAAACATTCATTCTTGCATTAGAGTTATTATGCTAGTTTAGACTTAGAATTGCTTTTTTAGAGTTTTTGCTAACCATTTGGTAGTTGTTAGAATGCATAGTAGAATTTGATTCCACGCTTTAGCTTCATCTGTGTATTTGTCATTTGCATGCCATAGAGCTTGAGGATTGCCTTCATAGCTCCTCCTTGAGCTTCTTTTGGCCTCTTGCATTGAGTGCTTGAAAGTTGCTTCCATAGCTTCCTCTTGAACATCTCAATCTTCATTATACCTTGCATTCATAGTGGGATCTATACTTGTGTTGGGAGAGCACACCCACAACCTCTCTAAGAGCTTAAATCAAGCAAGTCTTGGGTGCACTTTCTTCATGCTCATTTGAGGTTATGGTGAAAATTAGTGTTTTTTACAAGTTTATGAACATGTTATAGTAGATTGATTATGCTCTTTATTGTTAACATTTTCATGTTTGAACTTGTTCTTAAGAGGAAGGTTTTCATCATATACATTTTGGCACACTCGGTGGGACCCACAATCCCATTTTTAAACTATTTTTCTTGATCTTGTGAAACTTTCTCGTGAATTTTCTAGATAGGCATCTCCACCTGACCAGAGGTGTCTCTGCCTGACAATAGGCATCTCTGCATATAGGCATCTCTATCTGTAGACAGGTATCTCCGCCTACAGACAGGCGTCTCCTCTAGAAAAGAGTTTTTCTCTCATTTTAGTTTCTTTTAATCAACAAAACTTGTATTTGATAATCATATTAAGGCTAATGATCATTAGTAAAACACCTAACTGTATCTGCAAATGAAGAAAAATACATGAAACTCATACAATCTTTGTTTTTGTGCAGATAGGTGTCTCTGCTAGAAAAGGGAGTTTCCTTTGTGTTGTCTTTTTTAAGCGGATTAACTAAAGCTTTTTGACATATTAAAGTTAAAGATCACTGTGTATTTGTCATAAGAAACCTTTTTATGCCTTTGAAACTTAATGGGAGCATAAAACTTCCAAATATTGGTGTTTAATCTATGTTTTTGTGCAGACGGGTGTCTCTGCCTATACACATGCATCTCTACCTATACATAGGCATCTTTGACAGACAGGCGTCTCTGCTTGTACACAAGCGTCTCTACCTGGAAACAGGCGTCTCTGACAGACATGCATCTCTACCTGTACACAAGTGTCTCTGCCTGATTTTAGTATGTTCTCATAATATCTTGCACTTTAAGTTTGCTGATCTGAGTTTTTTGGAAGACATTGACATTCTATGACTTCTAACAGTGATTTTGTAGAATGTTGACCAAGATTTGAACATTCTAAGATTTGAACTCTCTTCTTTGTTTGCAGGTGTTGGCGGGAACATTGGTCTAAATTTTTAAAACAAAATTAACACACTTTCCTTGGTGCATTAAAAAGAACCTTGTGTGTGCGAACAACACTTCATATCTAGATTTGGGTTTAAAATGAACATGGGCTAAAAATGAACAATCAAACATTTCCTTTGGTGCTTTAAAATCAATCCAAAATTCAATCTTGAATGCCTAAAGGACAATAAATCAATGCGATGAAACATTTCGATTTGGTGCTTTAAAATCAATCCAAAAGTCAATCTTGAATGCTTAAGAGACAATAAATCAATGCAATGAAACATTTTGATTTGGTGCTTTAAAATCAATCCAAAATTCAATCTTGAATGCTTAAGGGATAATGAATCAATGCGATGAATCAAAACAAAGTCTTGAATGTTAAAGGGAAGTGACACTTGTTTTTGCTTTTGCAAAGTATCAAATTTCATTTTCAAGCATTGTCATTTGCTTTCCAAAGAACAGTGTATGTTAAGAAAACAAGTGTTTGATGTTCTAGGATAGAAAACACTTAGTCTAAACTAGGTTCAATTTGGAATGAATGCTTCTTGGCGTGTTTGAAGGAGTTTTTTTCAACACTTCCTTAGAGATTTTCCATTCTTGCATAAACCTTGGTAAAATAAGTGACGTGGAAGCAATCCACTTGTATCAGTATCCTCTCCCCTCTGTTAGGAATAAGGTGTCTCAACCTTGGATAATTCCTATTCTTATTATTTGTTTTGTAAATGTATTTTTTTTGCAAATAATAAAATTAAGTGTGAGTGTACATGTCTAGTTGGCATGTTGATGTGTCACTCCACTTGATGTGTCAGCATCTTGTGCGTAAGGAGATCATGACTGAAACGGTCATGACGGATTCCTATGACGCGTAAGAACTATTTAAGGAATGTGCTATGACAGGTGTAAGAGCATCTTATGACTTGGGCCTATTTGGGCACCCAAGAAGAAGTGGTTGGTGTGTGTAAGAGAATATGCCAAAAATAGGTTGGTATGACAGATTCTCTTACACTTCTCTTGTGACCGTTATTTTTGGTGGATTCTATGACAAGCTATCATAGTCTATTCTAGGGATGGATGCCTATTCTTGGGATTGCATGTAACAGCTGTGTACATGTGGCTTTGTGCATGGGTCTTGGTGGTTGGACACCAAACTCATTTTTTGGGTATTTGTTGGGTCTTGAGGAGTCTATATATATGATGCTGCTTCTATGGGAGAGATACAATAAGTTTTACTAGTCTCTCATCTCCTGAAAGAACTTGCATTGCAAGTGTGTTGTAGTCTTTGTGTTGAAGATAATACATTGTGCAGGTTTTGGAGGGGTGGGGTTGTTTTACCGAAAGGTTTTTCCCCACTGGCATATCTTTGTGTTTATGTGTTTCAATCTTCTCTATCTATTTTCTGTATGCATGGATATGGCTGCAATATCTTTGTTAAAGTAGTTAACGAATCTGAAATTGTAAGGATTTAAAAAGAATTTGCACAATACTTTCCTTTAGAGATTAGTGTAGGAAGCTTTTTCCACACCTGAGTTTCCTTACACCCTCGCCTTTATGGATCTTGGGTGAAGAGAAAGATCAAGTTTGATTGACTACACTTCTAGCGAGGCCTGTCTAGAGAGAAGTGCTTCCTCTTTAGAGAACGACCTCAAACTGGTAATTCCTCGATCGGTATAGAAACAAGGTGTTGATAAAACTCTCTCCTTATCTCCTCAAGCTTAGGAGAGGCGTGTTGATGGTAGCCCAAGGTAGGTGAATATCCCTATGATTTTGGCATGGTCAACTAGGCTCTTAAGTGATTCACGCGTGTACAAACTGATTGGGGGGACGCCACATATATTACTAAAAGCCATTAATTAGAGGCCCACCCGATCTACTCCCATAAGTATCATAATCTTTTTGCAAGGACCGACCCAAGTGGTTTCTTGGGTCGCCTAAAGATTACTCACCATCTGTATTCCTCTTTTGGGATACCAAGTTGTGGGCAAAGGTTATGATACTAGCTTGTCTTGTAGGTAGAAATTGCTTGTGCGTGTTCTCGAAGTTATCAGACCCCGTGAAAACATTTTTTTGAACATACACAAATTGAAGGTTACAAATTTCTTTACCAAAGAGATCATTTGCCTGTTCTCCCACAAGATTTCCTTATCTCTTGTGGGACTGTTTGTCAACTATCCCAAAAGAAAAATGATGTATGTATGAAATTGGTTCTTGCCATGAACGTCCTTTGATCTATCAAGATAGTATCCTCAAGTCATGACTGATAGTGTTAAACATAAGAAAGATAAACTCCCAATTACATGAGTCCATAGAGAGAATAAAATCGTTGATCAAAAGACTAAAGCCAACCAATCTTATTTGAAACCCATTCAAGAATTTCTAGAGGTTGTTGAGAAATCAGATAAAATCATCTACAACAATCGGGTTGCTAATTTTGTTGCCAAGAACAAAGTGAACATGGCCTTTGTCACTTGGGAATCCTAAGAATAAGTACCTTTGACCTTCTTTCTTCATCCTCTTCAAGTCATTCATCCCTTTCTTATCTTTTAACACCCCTTTCTTCATCCACATCCCAAAACATTAGGAACATTAATCAAAATCTTGGACTTTAAATTAGAATCAGATCAATCCATCTTTCACACCTTCATCAAGCCATAGGGTGAAAGAACCATTCCAATAGTGTCTCATAGACCTTAATTCCAAAAAAAACATTAATCTCCTACTACCTTGAGAACTGAATCTTTCTCTATTAGTCCTAATCTAGTCCTATTTTGTTTGGGGATCATCAGTCTATCATTCAAACAAAAGAAAAATTTAAATCAAAACCAATCTTATGTTTGCACAATCACAAGGTCTTGTTTCAACTAGGTTTGTTCCAAACCTTTAAATCCAATCAATCCTTGAGGCTTAGTTCCTCTTTAATCCAATTTCATCAATCAATCTAATCCTAAATCAAAATCAATCAATCCAATCAATCATCAAGACTTAATCATTAGTCCAAGTTGCTCCTAGTTCACCAAATCCTTTTCTTTCCATACCTCAGCAACTATTCACCCTTCTTCAATTCAACCATTCTAACATCACTCGTGCATAATACTTACGCAATCACAAGAAAAGCTAAGACAAGAATCTCTCATCATGGATAATGATCATGAAACTGTCTATCAAGAAGACTTTAATGACGAAGAACCCCACATAAAATTTGACACAATAATACCTAAAAGTTTAAGTGCCAATCCATGAGCTAAAGAATTCTTTGATGATCCTAACAATTTAAGCTTAGTGGAAGACTTAATCCAAGCCAACAGTGCCAATATTTTCATGAATCTTGTCCAAAGGGGTGTTACCCTCCCTAATAATTTTGATGAAACTTTTCTTGAGAACAACTTGATTTGAACCAACAAAAGAAAAGTAGTGCCTATAATACCATCAACATCTGATAACACAACTCAATCTCCCCCTAATACACTTGAATTAATCTGAAAACTTCTAAACAAGCCTAACTCAAGCAATGGGGTAAGTAACGATGGTTTAAGTGCGGGTCATGCACCTGAACAACAACTAGGGTCCTCAGGATGACGCTCTGCTTCTATTTTCTCAAAGCCTAGTGGAGTCCTAAAAAATGAAAACTCCGCACAAACAAATAATACCAATCAAAGACATAACACCAATCTTCCCCCTTCGGGAGGACATAATGCATCATCAGGAGGAGGAACACATCAAGCCCATACGATCAACACTAATCCTCCTAAATTAGTCCAACAAATTGATGAGCTCAAAGGCATGATGCTAGCTATGCGGAAAGGTAGGAAGAAGGAATTTTCTTTTGCAGAAATATGTCCTTATCCTTTTGATAAATCAATCACTCTCCAACCATTCCCCAACAATTTTGAAATGCCAAAGTTTGATAAATACAATGGAGACTCATGCCCTGCGCAACATATCAAGGAGTTTTATGTAGCGGCACAAGAAGTTTCTCACAATGATCATCTTCTCCTAAGACTTTTCACTAGAAGTCTTGGAGGACCAGCCTTAGGGTGGCTATTGAACCTTCCTCTGGGTTCCATCTCCACCTTCCATTACCTCATTGAAAAATTTGTTACACAATATTCTTATAACATGGAACATCAAGCATCCCTCAGCAATTTGTGTAACATGAAACAAAGAAATGGAGAAACCTTTGCCAACTTTCTCCAAAGATGGCAATATCTTGCCCATCACATGCCTTGGAAAATCCCAGACTCACATCTTGTTGATATCTTTACTAAGAATTTGGTTACAAAAATGTCATTTCAGATGAAGATGGTTACCCTAGATTCCTTTGAGGCACTCATTAAAAAGGGGAAGTCTATTGAAAATGGATTTTTGACGAAAGGAGAAATTAAACACTATACCCCTAATTCATCTAACAGTACTAATGATAAACGCAAGTTCTAGTCTAAGAACAAAGGTGTTGTTAATGATGGAGTGACAGATGCTAAACACGTCCCAAATGTTCAAGCTTCCAACAATAGTAACCAAGGCAATTGCAACAACAATGATCAGAACAATCACAACAATTTAATCAAGCCAGTCCAAATAATCAAACCGACATAATAATTCAAATAACTAGAGTCAAAATCAAGGATCTGGTTATTTGGGCTCTCTATTCTCATGATATAATGGCAACAACAACAACAACAACAACAACAATTGACAACAATAACGATGATAATTTACACAGCTGGCAGATTCCATTGATGTCATCTTTGGACGTCTAGTTGATCAAGGGATGATGGTTTACCCTAACACCAGGCCTTTCAATGAAAATCAACCCAAACCCAATTGGTATAAGGATAATGAATACTGTGATTATCATCGCATAAAAGGGCATGATATTAAAAAATGCATGAAGTTTCATCATTTTGTACAAGATTTGATTGATGATGGTAAAATTGAAGTAGAAGGACAAAACACCTCTACTTCTAACGCCCAGCTAAAAATGTATTCTAAACCTTTTCCAGAACATAATCAAAACAACACATCCATGTCTTAGTGCTTTTCTTATGATTATTCAACGAAAAAAATCTCAGGAGATGAACACACTTGTGGAAAATTAGCTGAAAATGATGTCTGTGGATTTGACTCACTATGTGGCCATATTGAACAATTTGAAACTCATGTAAACACATTGACTTTAAAGAGTGTGAATTGCAATGTTACTACTCGTCATCCCCACGTGACTAAACAAGATTCACCACCTGCCTTAGACATATGCGATTCAGACAAGGTAGTTTTAGCACTTTTTGGACTAAGAAATCTCCAAGACAATGACCATAAGATTCACTACAATGAACAAGCCTAATTCGGTAGCCAAGTCAACTCCCTTAGTTGCAAAAATGAAGAAAAAGAAAATAAAAAAAATGATAAATCATCCTTGGGTGAAAACCTTTTTGAGGCACCTTTGGAGAAAAAGATAAAATAAAGGACACATCCTCTAGTGAAAACCTCTCTGAGGCGCTAGATGAGGGGGAAGTTGACTTGCCCTTCATGTCATTACCATCAAAGAAATATTTTATCCTCATAGAAGAAACAATTGTAGTAAATTTGGGCACAAAAATAGATGCTAAGATCACCTACATTGCAACCTCTCTAGATGAGACAGAACAAGAGTCCATGACTACATTTCTTAAGAAAGCCTACATTAATTTTGTATAGATGTATAAGGATATGCCTGGACTTGATACTGACTTGGTTGTGCATCATCTTGCTATGGATCCTAAAATCAAACATGTTAAGCAAAAATTACACAAGATGCATCCACAAGTAGCAGTCATGGTTAAAGCTGAATTGTAAAAGATGTTAGATGCAGAATTCATCAGACTAATAGACTATCTTGAATGGGTCTCAAACATTGTACTAGTAGGTAACCCTTTGGGGGCATCCAGATTTGTACTGATTTCAAAGATCTTAATCTCACCTACCCTAAGGATGGTTTTCCACTTCTAAACATTGGCATCATAGTGGATTTGACTGCTGGGCATGAGATGTTGTCCCTCATGGATGTTTTTTCTAGATATAATCAAATTCACATAGCAGTGGAAGACCAACATAAAACTACATTCACTACACCATGGGGTGCATTTTTTTATCAGGCCATGCCCTTTGGTCTCAAGAATGTAGGCACCACATACCAGAGAGCCATGACAACCATATTTCATGACCTTCTTCATGTGATCATGGAAGATTATGTGGATGATATCTTAGGAAAAAACAAGACATGAGAATCACACATTGCTCTTCTCACTACAATATTTGACAGATTGGAAAAGTATAAGGTTCAATTGAATCCCAAGAAATGTGTCTTTGGTGTGCAATCAGGTAAGCTCTTAGGCTACATTGTGTCTCACAGAGGAATAGAAGTGGATCCTAAGAAGGTGAAAGCCATTTTGGAGATGCCACCTCCTAAAACTTTGAAACAATTAAGGATCTTGCAAGGAAGACTTCAATCCATTTGGAGATTTGTGTCACAACTAGTAGACAAGGTGCATCCTTTCTCTCACCTGTTAAGAAAGGATATTAAATTCATTTGGGACTGCTTGTGTCAAAAGGATTTTGAACAACTCAAGGTATATCTCGCTAATCCACCAGTGTTGGTCCCGCCTGTTCCAAGAAGACCTTTGATTCTCTACATCTCCGCAACTACAGTAGCACTGGGTGCCCTTCTAGCACAGTTAGATGACAATGGAAAAGAGTGTGCCATATATTATCTTAGTAGGACTTTAGCAGGTTATGAGCTCAACTATACAGCTATTGAGAGAGCTTTCTTAGCTATAGTCTTTTGTATGTAGAAGCTATGTCATTACATGCTTAATCACAAAGTACAGTTGATAGAAAAGATTGACCCACTTAAGCACTTGTTATCTAAAGCTGCCCTGATAGGACACACCACAAAATGGGTCATGATCCTTAGTGAATTTGATATTGTGTACATAGAAAGAAAAGCCATCAAAGGACAAGCAATAGCAGATCAACTGGTAGAAGCTCCCATTCTTGGAGATCATCCTATTGTCACAGACTTTCATGATGAAACTATCATGACTATCACTCCCAACATTCAATGGAAGCTTTATTTTGATGGATCTTTTACTCAAAAAGGATCAGGGGTAGGAATTCTATTTGTGACACCTCAAGGGGATTTTATCCCTAAATCTTATAAACTGAGATTTTCTTGCACAAATAACATAGCAGAATATGAGGCCTTGGTCACAGGGCTTCACCAAGCTGTCAGATGGAAGATCACAAGTTTTCTTATGTTTGGTGACTCCCAATTAGTTATCAAACAAGTCAATGATGAATTTCATACCAAGGATGATAAGTTTCTTCCTTACCACCGCATGGTCAAAGATCTCAAACAACATTTTGCAAGCATGATTTTCTAGAAAACCCCAAGAGAAAATAATAAACTAGCAGATGCCATGGCTACTATTGCTTCACTAATATCTATGCTAGAAACAAGCACACAGTGTGAATTTCTTGTCGAGAATCTTATGGTCCCTACCTATGACTAGCCAGATTTTGAGATGGTGTGTGAAATTGTTGGTCCTAAATCATGTTGGTATTAGGAAATCCTCGCCTATCTTCATGATAAAACCATTCCCCTCACTCTTACACATAACCAACAAAAACTTTTTGTCTGCCGCACTTCTCGTTACACAATCCTTGGAGACACCCTTTTTCTTAAACACTTCGATGGAACTCTTCTTTGATGTCTAAATTCAGAGGAAGCACACACAACCTTGGAAGAGGTGCATCAAGGAATCTATGGAGCCCATTCTAGTGGTCTCACCTTAGCAAAGAAGTTGCTCCGCACTAGATACTATTGGCCGACAATGGAACATGATGCCTATCATTATATGAAGAAATGTGTTCCTTGTCAGCAACATGGCAATTTGATACACACTCCCTCTCAATCCCTCCAACCCACCATCACACCTTGGCCTTTCTCCCACTAAGGTTTTGATCTTGTAGGCCAAATATTTCCAAACTCTGTCAGCGGTCACAAGTATATCCTAGCCACCACTAAATACTTTACCAAATGGGTCAAAGAAATCCCCCTCACCTATACAACTGGTAAGAAAATTTCCAAGTTTATCCTGAATTATATCATTTTCTACTATGGCATCCCCAAAGATCTCCATACTGATAATGGAACACCCTTCAAGAATCAGGATGTCTCTGACCTTTGTAAAAATTTGGCATTACCCAACATTGTTCCTCCAAGTACTTCCCGTAGGGCAACGA
The DNA here is from genome assembly GCA_027943335.1 of Chamaecyparis obtusa. Taxonomy (NCBI): domain Eukaryota; kingdom Viridiplantae; phylum Streptophyta; class Pinopsida; order Cupressales; family Cupressaceae; genus Chamaecyparis; species Chamaecyparis obtusa. Next base: position 535,856 of record BSBK01007015.1, on the reverse strand, counting down.
TCAAGCTGAGGCTACGAATAAAACCATATTAAAGATCCTCAAAAATACTGTCAATGAAAGTGGCCATGATTGGTACCTGGAACTCAATCCCACCCTTTGGGCTTACCACACCTCCATGCGTACTCCTACTGGCACCACCCCATTCACCCTTGTCTATGGTTCTGAGGCTATCTTACCCATTGAAATTGAGCTCCCTTCCCTCAAGATTACTCTCAAGAACCTGATGTCTAAAGAAGAATATAGGGTTGCCCACTTGCAAGAGATGCAACTCCTCGATGAGAGATGCCTCAATGCCCTTAACCACCTTCGTGTGTATCAAAATTGTCTGCACTTACATTTTAACAAGAAGATCAAACCCCGTGAGTTTGATGTAGGTGATTTGGTCCTACATCATAACATGAAGAATCTCCACAACCGAGAAAAGAAAGGGAAGTTTGAACCTAATTGGTTGGTCCCATTTGTTATTACTGCTAAATTCGGTTCTGGGGAATATCAGTTTGCAACACCTGAGGGAGATCCTCGCACTAGTCCTGTAAATATTTTGCATTAGAAGCACTTTTATGCATAGCTCAACATTCTATTTCTGTATAGTTGCTTTTCAGCAAAAAATCCTAAAAATCAGAAAAGATCCTAAAAAAATCCTAAAAAGAAGAAAAAGTCCTGAAGAAATCCTAAACATCAGAAAAGATGAAAATCCTAAAAAGAAGATAACGTTCCTAAAAAAATCATTGTTTGGTAAAAACTTGGTAAACAGGCACCTTACAAAAAAAAAAAGAAAAGAGAATTCGTCCAACAGTGAAAACTTGGCAAACAAACACTCTGGACAAGTATTATGGTGAAAACCTTTCTCAGGCACCATGATAGCATATTTGGATCCATTGTCTTCCCATCCACTATACATATCCATCCTCATCCTAGTCCTAGTTTTCAGTCATCGCTTCCTACATAGCCATAAAGATCCAACCGCAATTCCCAGCAAGCTGAGCTTAACCCCATCACACTGAGCTTTTCCTAGACACAGTGATCGCAAAAGTTCTTATCAAAATCAACATCAAAATCAAATCTCTGAGTTATTGTTCCTTTCACATCTATTGCCAGCGAATATCCATTTCAGTCAATCAATCTTTGCCCTATAGAATGCATCCTTCCTTAGTCGGCTCAAATCAATCTCATCAATCCTATCCCATTCATGGAAAGAACTGTGGACCGAATGACCACTTGGTCAGGAGGCCTTCTTTTTTTATTTTATCTTTTTGTATCAGTAGATCCTACTCATGATTACCTCGATCTTCCATATCTTGGTATATTGTGATTGGTGAAATCTGATGAAAGTGTCGATTGCGTTATGATCTGTTTGTGGATACTTTAGGAATGTTTTGTTGGTTTCCCAGTTATGATTATGCGTATCTTAATGGGGGCAACGGGTTAGCATACTTATGTCCCTTAAAAGACCTAAGTGTACCTAGACCTCTCCAATAAGTATATGTCATAGGTTCTATCATAGTCAGGAAATCTACATCTTTGTTTCTACAACTATCTGAGAGTCTGGTCCACGCAATGGAACCATGTCATCTGTGCTTTTATAACACATGATGCATACCTCCTATTGCAATATCAAACTAGGGTGTGCTCTCCAACATGAACACAAGTGATCCCACTAAATCATGTAGTTAGGTTGCATTATAGTTTAAGTTGCATATTAGTTAGTTCATTTTTATCCATTTTTGTTTGAGACAAGGGTTCTACTTATTCACCCTTCCCTCCCCCTTTTTTCATCCAATGCAAACCTCCCATCTCCCTCCTTGCCTTCATCTCTGCAAATCCTGTTCCTAGATATCTCCCCCTCGGTGAATGGGTTACTTCTCCTCGCCCTCATTCTTCTAGCAAGCAGAGATGCTTGTCTGGAAACTAGAAGCTCCATCATGAACTTTCTCTCTCTTCTCTCTCTCTCTCTCTCTCTCTCTCTCTCTCTCTCTCTTGCTTTCATCTTTCTCTTTGTCCCCCTCCCTCCCTCTCCCCATGCGAAGATGCCTATCTAGTGATGGGTGGCTCTACCTTGGCAAAGACACCCATCAGGGGATGGGCAGATCCACTCGGGTGAAGATGCCTATCCATTGGCAGAGACGCCCATCGGTAGATGGGAGGCTCCGCCCATAGATAGGCAGCTCCGCCACGGGCGGAGATGCCTATCCATAGGTGGAGACACATGTCGATAGACGAGTGGCTCCAACCGTAGACACACATCTCTGCCATGGGTGGAGATGCCTATCCATAGGTGGAGATGCCCTTCGATAGATGGACAGCTCTGCCCTAGGCAGAGACGCCTATCTGTTGGCTCCGCCTATTGATGGGTGGCTCCGCCTTGAGCGAGGACCCCATCTATGAATGGGTGGCTCTCCCCTTCTTCATCGCACATCCATTCTTATCTATAGTCGATGGCTCCACTGCCATTTGACACTTTCCTTCACCAAGTGGCGATGCCCATTCTATCGTATGCCCCCTTCTCCCTTTTCTCTTGCCATCACCCCCCATCCCTGACACAACCAATTGGAGACAAAATGAAGGTGGACTGGATCACTCCTATCTGTTGCCCATCGGTCGACCCTTCCTTTCTGTCAAAGTCATTAAAAGTCTTTTTTCCCTCCTTCCGTGAAAATTGACCAAATTTTTTATTTTTGGCCTATTTTCCCGAGGGGGCACATCCTCGTACTGAATTTTCCTCTGTGCACCTTTTAGGTCCCTTTTTTCTTCTGCGGCATCTATATTTTCTTTTCTTTGACGCAATTTCATTTTTGACATCACCTCAAAGAGGGGCAAAATGTAGACATCTAAATTCATCCTTTTAACATTAATTTAATTTAATTTAATTAATGATCCCAAATAACATTATAGTTAATTTGTTAATTAATTAAATATAATTTAATACATGTTCCTCCATATTCCCCTTTTAAATAATTTTTTAATTTATTTAATTCCCTCACATTCTTTATTTCTATTAAGCCATGATTAAATTAAATTTTATTTTATTTAATCCTAAATCCAACCTAGATGTTATCCTACACACATCACTTTCTATCTAATAAACCTATTCACTAATTAACTAAGGTTAATTAGGCTAATTTTTAGATTCCTACATCTATTAGTCCTAATTATTTGCTCACAAATTTTCAAAAATGGCCTTTTCAAAAATTGCTAAAATTTGCATAAACAAGGCTTCTTACATTTTGATGACACTTCTTACACCCTCTAAAATGGTGAAAATGGACTTTTCCTCTTACACATCTCTTACACACACTTACACATGTACTTGAAGCACACATTGACCTCTCACATCCCAAGTTGCTCACACACGTGTGAGAAAGTCTTAGACTTTGCATGGCTTATGCGTCTCCTTGGTGGCACCTATGTGGATTCCATATAGATGCCACCTCACCCTAGCCCTCCAAAATCCTATAAATAGGACCCTTGTCTCAAGCAAAAATATTAATTCTTGCATTAGAGTTATTATGCTAGTTTAGACTTAGAATTGCTTTCTTAGAGTTTTTGCTAACCATTTGGTAGTTGTTAGAATGCATAGTAGAATTTGATTCCATGCTTTAGCTTCATCTTTGTATTTGTCATTTGCATGCCATAGAACTTGAGGATTGCTTTCATAGCTCCTCCTTGAGCTTCTTTTGGCCTCTTGCATTGAGTGCTTGAGAGTTGCTTCTATAGCTTCCTCTTGAGCATCTCAATCTTCATTATACCTTGCATTCACAGTGGGATCTATACTTGTGTTGGGAGAGAACACCCACAACCTCTCTAAGAGCTTAAATCAAGCAAGTCTTGGGTGCACTTGCTTCATGCTCATCCGAGGTTATGGTGAAAATTAGTGTTTTTTACAAGTTTATGAACATGTTAGAGTAGATTGATTGTGCTCTTTATTGTTAACGTTTGCATGTTTGAACTTGTTCTTAACAGGAAGGTTTTCATCATATACAATTTGCACCCTATTGTCTTTGTGATCTGCACTTGTCTCATTTTTTTGGTTGTAACCAATATATTCCATGTCATGCAATTATTTTGTTACAACAAAAATATTCCCCTCTATTTTCTCATTTTAACATTTTCATATGACAAGTGGAAATATTTATTTTGAATAGATAATATGTCTTCCAATACACATTATCACATAATCATAGCAATATACCCAATTTCTTATCCACCATCCTCACATCCTCATAAACATGCCTTCTCACTCATTTGCATATTAATAAAATTCCATATGAACAAAGTTCAATTGGTCAAAAATATTGTCATCTAAATTGCATGTAAGCTCAGTAAAAGCATTTGCAAGAATTTGAACATCTGTATAGAACTTATCATGTTTTATTTTATATTTAAGTGATTTGTGTATCCTCTTTCTATTTACTATAAAATTATAACTAGTTTTACATTGATCCTTCTTGCAAACAATAATATCGATAAATATTTTATTCAATGTGGTAATATTTTATCTATTTCTCTCACTTCTTGTGGAAAACTTATGGTATGTCCTTTATATTTATATTGATATCTGGTTGCATGTTTATCTTGAAGAATTGGGTTGACGCGTGCTATCAACATTTTGTTACAAGTGTGGTTGTCTTTGCACTAAAATATTTATCTATTAATGCATGATACAACCACTAGACTTATAGAATCCACATGAATTTACAAGAGGTAGTTAGTCCCTTGTTATGAATCTTGAGGGGAGTGCTAACCATTTTCTCAATAATCTCCCCCTTAGTGTTACCCGAGGGGATTCAAACCTATGATCAAGATTTGATACCACTTGTTACAAGTGTAGGTGTCATTACACCAAAAGATTGACATGCCAATGCCCAATACAACCACTAGGCTTATAGAATCCACAAGAGGTAATAGTCCCTTGTCATGAATCCCGAGGGGAGCGTTGACCATTTTGCCAACACATCTCCTCTATATGTGTTGAATTGGAAAATTCTAAAGATTGTGGACCAAGATCCATGTTGTTGAATGTTGAAGATCAACGTTCATTCTTCTCTTTCCAATATTGATGACAAATAAGGCCTTCAGGTACTTGAACAATCTTAATTGAAAAATGACTTTCTTGACAAATGTAGCACATACTTGGGGTAGAAAGTTTATTTAGTCTATGTCGAGATATCATTTGTAAAGTCTTCATGTCAATCTCATTATCTTCATTTGTATTAATTGTTCCATGATACCTTATATTTTGTATTCTTTGCAATTTTCTTTGTCTTCTTAGTTGAGATGTCAACTTGTCTTGTGAACTATAATTTTGTGAATCAACGTTCATTACATCTTGTACTCTATTATTTGGTACCACATGATCTATTGTAATAAAGTTCACCCCTTTAGAACTATCCTCAACATTGTAATTAGAATGAGTTTTTCCTTGAATTGATTCAGGTTTATACAATTGTATTTTCTTATTTCCAAAATTTATCCTTAAAAATAAACGTACAAATAATTCAATTTATATGTATAAATGAAAAACATAATTACTTTGTTGATAGTAATGGGAGTTGAAGCCACAACCTTTGATTTACAAATCAAACTTAGTAAGCGATTGCATTATGTCTAAATTTTAATTATTTCAAGTAAACAATCACAATAGAATTTGTTTGATATTAGAAATTCATTATTTAAACAGATTAAATTTTAATTATAATAATAAAATTGTAAGAGTTGAACACAAAACCTTTCACTTACAAATCAAACATGCTAAGTCATTGCACTTTATCTTTATTTTAGTTTTTAATTGTAACAATCACAATCTAACTTAAAAGGATTCCTAAATTATATTTATCGTTATTTAATTATAATAAAAAAATCTACTAATTGAACCCATAAACTTTTGCTTACTATTCAACCATTCTAAGCCATTGCATTATATCCTTATTTTAGTCATTTAATGTAAACATTGACAATTTGATTTAAGATCATTCCTAAGTTATTATTATTATTACTACTACTACTACTACTGTTATTATTATTATTATTATTATTATTAAATGGGGTGAACCCGCAATAGTGGGTTACACTTTTTTGCCTGAACGGACACTGAACTCTACATTTTAAAAAAAAAATTCAGATTTGGATGCATATTGTCATTAAACTGTTTGAAATCAGAAGATGAAGTAAATTGGAGTCTTTTAGGATTTTTTGTCTAGATTCTAATTATATTTTTTATTTTTATTTTTGAATTGATATGAATGGTTTTTTCTTTCTTCCACAAAAACTGGTATGTTGTTGAAAACATCATTTTCAAAGAGTTGCATTATTTTCATAGAGTATAATTTTTTTTCTAAAATAGATATCAATGTGATTCTTTTGAATTTAGTTTTTTAACATCCACACAAAGGGCATGCAATTGGTTTGACAAAATTATCAGAATTATTGCATATTTTATTAATGTTTGAAGTTGACTAAACCGTAATTTTGACATACCTTGACTACATAGCTTATAACTTGTCCTATATTTGTCCAATTTCATTTATTTTTTTTATAGAAAGATAACTTCAATACCTAGGGCATAGATATTTTTTAGAATTTTTTTTTCTCATTTACTATTTTTCCATAAGCATCAAACATAGAGGTAGACATACGGTGAAATATCTATGTTTAGTAAAAGTAAAAATATAGTCATAATAAACTTAATATATATTAACATTATAATCATTGGATAAATTTTTTTCAGTAGTACCTTACTACATAGATAGGTTTGTCAAATGGATTCATTTGATCTTCCAAAAGATAAAGTCAAAGTGATTTTTTGTTAGCATTTTAATAGGTGGGAAGGAGACTCCATTGTAGGTATGAATGAGGAGTATAGATATTATATCAATATTTTTTTTTGTCTAAGATGCTTTGAGCTAACCATTTGTAATTAATTCCTTCAAATGGAACCCCTCAAGACTTAAATCATCATATTTTATTAAAAATGTGTTATTTAAGCAAAAATCAACATGTCTAAAAAAGTGCAACCCACTATTGTGGGGTCACCCAATGACAACCTTTAAGTTACCAAACATTTCACAAATTCAAACTTGTGCGAACTTAACAATCCAACATAGGCATTTGAGTACAATGGCTAGTGGGGTTTGAACCTTGGTGGTAGCCTCCCCAATAAAGTGTTTCAATGCTATTCTAAATGGGTCACCCTCAACAATAATAGTTATTATTATTTACATTCTAATGTAAATAGATATTGCTATTTTATTTTACTTTTTATTAATTCAATAGCTTATCTCCTGTTGCATTAAAGGAATTACTATTATTATTATTATTTTTGTTCTAATGTAAATAATTATTACTATTATCATTTACATTATATTTTTATAATGCAAATAATTAATACTATTTACATTCTACAAATAATTACTATTTATTTATTACTTTATTTTGATCAAATATTTGCCAAATAAATTTCTATAATTATATATCAATTGATATTTTTATATTTTTAAAAATAAATAAACAACTAACAAAATTGTAATACTATCTTATGGAGTGAAACATAATTTACTTGTATTTTCTCCTCTATAATTTTATTTGCACAACACTCCATAATTTATTCTTTCCTTTTTTACCTTCATTGTACTCTCGAAAATGATTATTTTGGCGATTGGATGCTGATGTGGCACCCTGCCACATAGGGTGTGTGTTGAGTTGGTGGTGGAGGAGACCTCTCTCCTCCATGCGGGTTTTATATTTTCTACCTCTCTCCTGCTACATTTATTTCGCTTCACTTGTGTTTTATTTTCCTTCATCCTTCTGGGGCTCCGATGGAGCCTAGGTATGATGTCACCATCAATGCGCATGACTCTTCCATTAATCCTTCCAACCCCCTATCTTCTCTGCCCAAGAAATCCTTCAACAAAGCTATTTCAAAACCCATTGTCATTGTGTCTGTGGAGGCTAGGTTTCTTGGTCTTGGTCATAAAGTATCACAGGCGTCAAATAAAGGTTTTGGACCTGGCCTTCTATCTCCATAGAGCCGAATGATGCCATGATTCATGAAATCATGCTTGAAAAAATAGGCTTAAAAACACTGTCATTTTCTTTTTTGTTGTTGATAAGGATAAATCTCATGCCAGGAAATTCATGGATGATTGGTTTTATAATTTCTGGAATTTAAAACTTGGTTTTCACATTTTGTTTTGTAGGAAAATACAAAAAGGTTTATTTGTCATTTTCTTTAAAAATGTTGAATCTCATGTGGTTGTGCTTCAACGACAATATTGGGCGGTGGGTAGCACCTCCTTTTGTGCCCTGGGGTGGACTCCCGAGGCCATTCATGAAGAAATCTTGGAACTTTCATGCCCTAGATGGATTATTCTTAAAAATGTCCCACCCTTCCTATGGCAATTTGTCTCATATCATGGAATCCATTGGTAGAATTATTCAAATAAATAATTCTACTAGGCTTGTGCCACATCTTGATGCTTAGATTCTTATTTCCATTAAGCCTGACATTGATATTCTGACTTCTCTCACCATCAATTTAGATGGGGAGTCATTATCGTTCCCTATTGAGGTCCTTGGAGGGATTAATGCATGTTTTCTTTGCAGAAAGGAAGGTCACCTTCGTAGGGAGTGTCCGATCTTAAAACGTAAACCTAATGGTAGCTCGATGAATCATAACCCTAGCTCTAGTAATGTCTCTGTTGAAGCCGTATTGAGAAACAAAAAACCCATTCCTAATACCTCTCCTGCTTCGATGCCCAACAACAATAATCGTAAAAGCCCCATTGTGTTGACCCCCCATGATGTTGTTACTATGCCTAAAATGTATGCGGAAGGTAACCCGTCTTCTTCTTCTGCGCCTAATACCACCACTCCTAACTCCTACGTCAATACTTTAGTCCCTAGCAATGGTGTGGGTGCTTCCCCTAATAGTATGGAAATTGACCACCAAGAGGGATTTCAACCGGTCAATAAGAAATCTAGCAAATGTAGAAGAAAGAATGTCGAACAACTCGCCATCGGTAAAATCTGTGCTATTAAACATGATACCTCTACGAAACAAAATCCTGTTAAACACTTTGCTAAGTTGAACCATATTCCATCTGCTCAGCTTAAGGAGACCTCTGATACTAATAATTGTAATCACCTAAAAATGGACAAAGATCAAATCAAAGGAAATCAAGTTAAATCAAAGCAATTCAAAGACAAAATTGAAGCAATTGGATCACAATGCATAAATAGCCAATCAAAATTAAAATAAAGTCTTAATTCAAGATAAATCAAAATTGAGAGCATTTTAATCAAGTGCAATCAAATTAAATTTAACCCATTCAAGGGGTACATGGCTAAAATAAATCAATTAAATCAATTAATAAATCTCAATTACTCTCAACAAACCAAAAGGAGAGGAAAATCAATCAAAAAAAGAGATTTAAGGAAAGGCATTCACATGGATCAAGCTAAATTCAATCTCAATCACTCAAAGTGAAAGAGAATCTTGACCATCCATCTTGTCTACTTGTCCCAAGCTTTGAGGACACAAACTTTGCATTGTCTTCAAAGGGTGGAACCAAGGACTCAACCAAGGTTTAATCATGATCAAATACAACTACACCCCCTATCATTGGAAAATCTATAAAAGGGAGGCTAAAATCCTTCATAATGATCAACCACACATCTAAGAATTGCATTGAACCTCTTGCAATTTGAGTTTAGAAAGGCATTTGAGAGCATAATTAGCATTTACTTTGATAATTATTAGCAATAGCATTGTTTATCTTTATCATTCTCATTCTAGGACTATCATTAATGAGAGCTTGCTGAGAGCTTATTCATTAACATCTTAGTTAGAGAGCCATAGGATGCTCAATTGATCATTAATTTGCTATAGTTTTCTCTATTGCTTTGTGGTTTAATTTAGTTACTATTTCAATTATTGATGATTAACCTTGATTCTATGAAGATACTTTCATTAGTATACAATAATTTAACTCTACCTAACAATAATGCTATTAACCATCTCCCCTTCCTACGAGTCAAGCTACTATAGACCAACCTATGGCTCCTCCCATGGCCGACCAACTTCTTGATGATTCATCCACTAGACTTCCTCCCAAGCCCTTCAAAGACCTTGAAGATGATATTATTATTGAGATTATTCCTGCGGACCCTAGTGGTAGCAATAAGACTCCTTAGTTCCCTCCCTTTCTTGAGACACAAAAATCTTGGACCGACATCTTCGGGTACACTTTTTATCCTCAAGCTAACACTAGTTTAGGAGATGAGGAGATTAAATTTGTTGATGGGGAATATATCCCTAAGAGGAGAGGCATACCTCTGGGTTCCAAAAGCAAGGGATCGGTTAACAAAAAGAAGATTGGCACCCCAGTTGAATCTAATGAGTGTTTTACCAGCAATGATATTGTTGCGTCCGCTTATCCCCCTCACACTCCATCATGAAGTGCATCTCTTGGAATATCAGAGGTCTGGAATCCCCGGACAAGAAGCAAATTATTAGGCAATTTTTGGACTCTCACAAGGATATCAATTTTTTAATGATGTAAGAAATCAAGGCTATTGGTTTCACCCTGAGGTGAATCTCGACTTTATCTGGAAAGATGCTATCAAGATCTACTTGGATCATTCTAGAGGTCATGGTGGTGTTTCCCTACTTACAAATCCTAAGTGGAGTAACTTCATTACCACTAGAGGGGTCTCCCCCTGTAACAGAGTTGTTTGGGCCATGATTCTCATAAAAAAAAACCTTATTGGCATTAGTACTGTTTATGCTCCCAATTATCATAAGGATAGGGCTGATCTTTGGACCTGGCTTACCAACCTCCCTAACATACCTTTGTTTATTAGGGGGGACTTCAACATGATTGAAAGACAAGAAGACAAGGTGGGTGGTCTGCCATTGGATTGGAAGGACACTTAAAAGTTACAATGGGATAGATTTAAGTATGCTAAAAATCTCTTTGATCCCCTCGCTGATAATAGGAATAACAATAATGACATATGGTATACTTGGTACAATTATTAGAAAGGGGGCAAAACAATTTACTCTAGGTTGGATAAGTTTTATGCCAATAAAGACTTTTTCTCATTTCTCCTAGATAGTCACGACAATGTTATTTCTTACTTACCTAGCTCCCTCTCTGATCATCACCCCATCATTGCTAAATTCCAAAATTCCACCATCTTGACCTCTAAGAGACCTAAACCCAATAAATTTCTGCTTAATGTTGACCTTCTTAAAGATCCAGATGCCCTAGCTGCTATTAACCTTATTAGAATCATCAATAAAAAGCATCCTAAGAAGATCTCCCACATCGAGAGATGGAACCTTAATATTTCTTCTTGGCAAAAAATTTTGTAGACTATTGGTAAAAAAAGAGCCAAATATTATAGCTTTATGGAAAAGTCCCTTTCCTCGAACCTTCATACTATCGAGAGAAACATCCAAAATAACCCTGCTAACCCCCATCTTGCAAATCAGGTTACTCGGGCTAGAGATTCTATTAGACGACACCAACATGTCAAAATCAAGGGTGCTATGATTAAGTCTCACGTCCAATGGATGCAATTTGGTGACAAGGGGTCCAAATTCTTCTTTAATCTCCTCAAGCAAAAAAAATTCAAGGGAAAATATTGACAGAGTAATTGTGGAGGGAGAAGAGGTTGTTGATTTGGATACTAGCAAAGATGCTTTCTCCCCTTTTTATAAGAATTTATTCACCTCTAAGGATTCTGATGAGGCTAATAGGATGAGAGAGAGATGTAGAGGGATAATTCCCTCTAAGATCATGGAAGAAGATGCTTGTATGCTTAGGAAAGATATTACTGTTGAGGAAGTTGAGAGGGCCATTAAAAATCTTAAGGATGATAAGGCACCGGGACCGGATGGTCTCCTGGTTGAATTTTACAAGGCTAACACATAATGGATATGTAACCTGACTTGCTGGAAATATCCACTGAGGCCCTTCAAATTGGTTCTTTAGGGAATGCCATTAATAAAGGTATTATCAAGCTTATCCCCAAGGATGGTGATAAAGCCCTTATTAAAAATTAGAGGCCCATAACTCTTCTTATTGTCTCCTACAAAATTCTTGCCAAAGTTATGGCTCTATGGCTTGAAAAAATTCTACCTAAATATATATTCTCCACCCAAACTAGATTTATTAAAGGAAGATACATTCTGGAAAATCTTAGTACCAACTGTGAGGTTATGGAATGGTCTAGATCCTCTAGGAAAAACTCCACTATGCTGCTTTTGGAATTTGAGAAGGCGTATGATAGAGTTGAGTGGAAATTTATCACTATGATGCTTGAGGCCTTTGGTTTCCCTATAAAATTTTGTAAGTATGTTAAAATTATTCTTAAATATGCCTCTACTCAAATTGACATCAATGGCTCCCTTTCATCTTCGATACCTCTGGAGTGATCCATTAGACAGGGATTCCCTCTTGCCCTAACCCTCTTTGTGATAGCTTTTGAGGCCCTTTTTTTATCTTCTTAGAGATAACACTCTTTCACCCAAGGTTTATGGGGTGAATCTCCCTGATGGTTCTGAGTTAATAAATATACAGTTTGTTGATGACACCTCCATGTTTCTTGACCTCTCTGAGCATAATCTTGAGGCCCTTCTCAATAAGATAGCATACTTTGCAAAATCTCAGGCGCTCAAATTTCCTATTCTAAATCTAGATTTTTAGGTTGGAAAGAGAACCCTCTAGATTGTCTTAGTCAATATGGTTTCCAATGGGGTGGACCTAACATAATTGTCAGATAGCTTGGCATTCCTTTCTCTATTAACCCCTCTCTTAAGGAGATGTGGTAGTGGGTGAGAGAAAAAATATATCATAAGCTCAATAAATGGGATTACAGGTATCTCTCCTTGGTTGGTAGAATTCAAGTTTGTCAGAAGATTCTCTCTTCCTACAATATTTACTACTCTTCTACGTGGATGTTCAATAATTATCAAAATTTGGAAATCCAGAAAGCCATTAGGAACTTTTTGTGGTCGGATGGTAGAGGTAACAAAAAGACTCATGTTGTTAAATGGGAGTGGTGTTACATTGACAAGAAACTTGGGGGTCTTGGTCTTAAGGACCTCAAAATTCAGGGCATAGCCCTTGCTTCTAAATGGATTTTTCATGATCTTGAGGGATAGGAACTATGGAAGGTGCTGGTCAGAAATAATATTGAAAAATGTGTGCCTAAAAAAGCTAAAACTTGGAAGTCCCTCCCCCTTAGTGATTTGGTTGCTAGTAATTTCCCTGCGTCTGTCCAAGGTTCTCATGTCTTAAGGTCCATTTGGAAGGCCTGGGAACATGTGAGGGATCTTCTTGATAACGCTAAGGTAGCGAAAACTTTAGTGGTGATTATTCACCATTTGTCGAATGTCACATGTCGGTGAGTCCCAATTTGGTGAATATATTGGCCATATGGGATTGACCATATCACCCTGCATTTATTAAAATTGGGGCCAATGCCTGGGCCCATCGCCCATCAGTTTATCTATTTTTGTCCATTTCTTTCCCATTATCGCCAATGGCATATAATTTTTGGGCATGATATATTTTAAACATTCACCTATAATTTCAAAGTGGCCCCAAATGGATGGCCTATATTCGCCAATAGTTATATATATATATATTTTTAGGTGGCTCCAAATTCGCTAGGCATTTTACGGATGCGTGTCACAATCCGATGGATTTTTGCCAACTTTATTAATCATACCAAGGTATTGGATGACACATAATCGCCTAGGAAATAACACAAGACGTGTTATAATTACGTGGAATTTGCCAAATATTGCAGTATATGCTGTGCTACGTAAATTGACATGCGTGACACTCGATAATCTCTATCGATTATGTGTCGATGATGTAAAATTTTCCAGCTGGCTGAAAAGCATAGATTTAGACAATCCTGATAACTTTTAAAAAAATTGATGCAAATAGGGAGTTATGTGTAGAAGTTTGCAGAGTTGACATACCAATGCACTACTTTGCCAGGATCGAGTCCGAGGAACTAGGAAAGAACCCCAGGAGGTGAGTATCAAGTATTAAAAGGGAAAACTTTACCAAGATCATTGAGTCTGTAACAACTTCTATGAAGCACATTGCCTTTGAGCTTTCCGCATAGATTAGAGCAAGATTCCCTCCAGTCAAACTACTTGAATCCATGGCTATTGTTTTTCCTTGATATTGGAGTATGAACAGTCTGAAAGATTTTAAAACTAAGATACTAACTTTGATAGATCATTTCTGCAAAACCAAAGAGTTAAATGGAATTTTAGATGCAAATCATTTGAGAGAGCAATCAGGTCATTTTTCACTGACAATGAGGGAACACTATAATATTATGCAGAACCCTCGCGAAGATGGATCGATATCAAGGCTTTGGAAAAATATAGCTGAGAGAGAAATGTTGATTGATTCAATATCAGAATATTTCAAGCTTGTTGATTTATGTCTGACCATGATATTGGGGTCGGTGGATGATGAGAGAGTTTTCAGTGCTTTGGGATTCCTAAAGTCAAAGCTAAGAAACAAACTAGACAAGAATCTTGAAAATTGCTTGAGGCTCTATACATCCAGGTATGAAGTCAAGACTTTTCCTTACGAAAGGGCACTGAAATTGTGGAGGAAGAAATGTCAGAGAAGAGGGTTGGGAAACATTTCAAACCAAAGTGGGACTGGGAGTGGGAATGCCAGAGACAATGATTTCATTGACTCATGTACTGGTACTGGTACTGCTAGCGGTGAACATCAGTTAAGCGGAGGTATGCAAAGTGAAGAAAACATATCGAAGAAGCAAGGAAGCTATGAAGTTGATAGCGATGAATCCAAAGATCTCAATTATGATATGATGTGGCAGCTTGAAGTTGAACCGTTGTAGAAGTAGCAAGTCCTAGGTATTTATTAAACTTTTTCTTGAAGTCTACTTTCAGTTTCTGTATCTCATCATCAATCATGCATAATAGCATATTCAAATGTCAAAAACATGAATGTGATTGATAATTTCATCAAGATTCAAGATTCAATTCCACAATTAATAATGGTTTTCATTTGCATTAGTTAGCTCATATGGTACAATTCTTGTAGATTTTTCATATTTTTTTTTGACAACATAGCAATTCATATGTTACAATTCTTAGAAATACTGATTCTCATTAATTTAATTACAAATATGGTACAATGTAACAATTCATTCATTAATACTAGTAAGAACACAACTCTATGATTCTATTTATAAAAGTCAATGACTCAATACCCATTGGCAATTTGGCACATTGCCCAATTTCAATTTTATTACCCTAAGCCAATGACCCTGAATTCCCTTTTATAGAAACAAGGGAGCAACAACAGCTTCAGGTCAATTTTCCTAATGTGAAGTCTCAAAATCTAAATCAGTAACACAATTACAAGTCTACAACATCTCTACAACTGTAGTTGTACATTTCTACATTTGACAGGTCAGTTTAGTAAATTAGCATTGCCAATAGCATCTGCAAGACTGCAACATTGATCTTGATTCCTGTTCAAAAAACAAAGTTCAAACTCGTTACTTTAAACTCAATTCTAGTATTTAGGATAATATCAAAGATATATACTAAAGATATAGAGATGATTGAAACTGAAAGTACTTTCACATGCTATGATTGATGAGATGAAGATGATTCTATCAGTTTCTTTAGTATTCTTCATTCTTCGTCAGTTGGAAGGGCAAAATTTATGATGTTATAGTAAATGAACTGCAACCTTGTCAGCCATCCATACTTGGAAGAGTGAGTTGAAAGCAATGTTCCTTCCATTACTGCATTCAAATTTGTCAATATTTTGATGCAGTTTGTAATGCATTCATGAGTTTTGTCCTGAGGAAGCTTGCCTAAATCAGACGTCATTGTGTCCTCCAACTTTTTTTTGTAATCTTTTCTTCCAACAAAACTTGTTGATGAGTAATCAGGACTAGGACTCGGCAAACCAAGAGATATCAATTTGGCTGTTTTACTATTCATCTTGGTGAGTTTTTGCCCAAATAAGGCAAGAGTTTTGTCTGCTTCTGTTAGTTTTTGACATTTTTGAAAGATAGAGCTCGCCTTTATTGTTGCGCCAACGTGGTCCTGAATTTCCTTGCTTGCCAAATGCCTGTCACTGTTTGTGTTGATTTCTTGCATAATCTGCTTTACAGTTTTCTGTCTCTAACAAATTTTTTGTTCTTCTCAATGTGCTCTTTCAGCTTCCCAAAAATATCTCTAAGACTTTCATTCAGTTCAAACCAATCACACAACGTATCACTAGACATCTTTATTTTCCCCTAGAAGAATTTTTTTATTTTCTTGACTATATTATTTACATGGTCATTCAAGTTGTTTTCATAAATTTTAATTGTATTATTTGCCTTCTTTAGGTCTTCTCTCATTTCTGAGAATTGGTGTTCACTATGTTGTTTTATTTTCTCTACTTTCTCTTCCCACTATTTTTATTTCTCTTCCCACTATTTTGTTTTTACCCTCTCATTCTCCAATTCTTTCTTTAAGTTATTGATTGTCTGTCCCACATTCTCCAAGTTTTTGTATAAACTTAATGAAGAGGCTTTTTCATCCTCAAGTTTTTTTTCGCTTTGTTCCAATTTTTCCCTCAGAGTTTTCAGTTCTGCATCCATATGTTCTTGTTGTCCAATTGCTTCTTTAGAGGATGAATTTTTTATCCTTCTCTCTAATTCTTTGCACCTTTTTTCTGTTGCTTTCTCATTTGCCTTTACATTTTCCAGGTCTGCCTTTAACTTGTCTATTGTGCCCTGAAGCTTTCCTTTCTCTCTCTCCAACTTCATCACTGAACTGTAGACCACTTGGTTGGTCATTTTCAACACATTTATCTTATCTACATTTTTAATTTTGGATAAATCCATTTGGAGGGTGCTAACTTGAAATTGAGATGGATCTAACTGACTCTCTGGTGGATTGTTATCTCTAGCTAGGGGCATAACAACCATGAATTCCATCATATCTTTATTTGGGTCATATGTGGGAAATAACCTATTGGATGCAAGTTCTGCATCACGAGATGCAACAACTACTTCCATCTTCATTATCTTACTATGTTGTCTATTCCTATTTTTTGATTGTTCATAGTTAGTTACAAAATTATTGTAAAAAAAATTAGGGTTTTGTGATACAATTGAATGTTTGAATGGTGAAATAGAACTTGCACTTATGTACGAGCTTCCACCTATGTTTCTTGTGGTTTTTCTAATTCCACCATGAGGATTAGCAACACCCTAACCCATTCCAAGTGGAGTTTTTGTAATGTTATGAGGGTTTTGTCCTGAAGGTTGGGCAATTGTTGGACTCACAGTCACCATTGCCATTGTTGTACTAATACTTGTCATAACCTTTTGCTTCTTTACACTACCTTGATCTCAGGGAACCATTGTTTTCATGTCTATCTGTAATGTCCTTTTTAGACCACTAGTTGTATTTGTACCCATGATATCCATAGCTATGGGAGCGGCAATTGATTCAGATTGAATTTGAGTGCTTGATTCAAATTGAATTTGAGTGCTTGGAACAAGTGGATCAAATGAAATTGACAGAGTTGATGAATATGATGATTGAACTCCAAGCCAAAGGCCTAGTTTCTCACCATGTTTTGGTGGAGCTAGTGGGTTAGGTATAGACCAAAGCCCCTGTCCACTGGGACCCAGTCCACCAAAACTTGGGTAGCCCATTTTTTCTACAATATCTGCCCCTTTGGTATATTGAAGTTTTGTGGACACATAAACTCCTCTACTAATTGAATATACATTACTAGTTGTGGGATTCACACTGGATGTGGGATTCACAGAATCCTAGTCATAGTCATCATCATCATCACTGTGATATGCTTCAGCTGGATGCTCCTTATTCCATAATTCGCTAAACATTGTATCCTCTTCCACATCATAAAGATCTGCAGAGGTCTTTGACTCGCTGAGATTCTTCCTCATTTCCCAAAAATTAGAAATTTTGGTTCGAGTCCAATTATCATCCATACATTCATTCATTAGCTCTTTTGGAATAGATATTGTAGATGGTTGAGCATATTTCTGGTAGAAATTGGACGATGTCATGGCCTGCACGTTTCCTTTCTGTTTGTGCAATGCCATTATTTGTGATGACAATTCCTGTATTGACATATTATTTTCAGCAACATATTTCTCCATCTCTTTTTTGACCTTGTCCCAGGACTCCATGTTTTTAAATTTTTCAATCAATGGCATAATTTCATGTTGACATTTTCTTGTAGAGTTCACATTCTATCTAAGCTTTGTTCCAATTATGTTGAGTGGATCATACTGCCAGTGACTGTCAACATCAAAGTGAAAAATTGAAAAAAAGGCTTGTGCCACTTTGAATCCTCTTCTCTCAAATGTGAACCCTCCAAATGAGAAAGGAAAGGAAGGAAATATTATTTTCTTTTGCTGACCATTAAAGAGTACATATGTGCTCTCCATCTACCGTACATATTCCAATGCAAATACCCTCTTTGTTACATGTATTGGAAGTTTGTAGGGTTCTACCACTGAACCGTTAAACCTTAACATAGTGTACTCTTCCATTAAGTACCAGTCAGCCAATTGTATTTGACTTCTGAGTTGAATGCAATTTCTACAAGTAACAGACAATCTAGGCATTGGAGTGCCTATAATTTTATGGTACATTGGTGCCAAAAAGAAGTCTACAAAATTGTTATAGTTCCTTTTGTTATCAATCATCCTTATCTGAGGTGTCCACTCATATATTGGATTTTGGCCCTGACTGCAAAGCTTGTTTGTCTGAAATATTGCATGATGCTTTGCTAAGAGAATATAGCACAAGTAGGTTGTGAATCTAAATGTCTTCTGTGAACCTCTTTGAATCATTAGTAATTGATCTTGCATGCAACAAACAATGTTCTCAATAAAACAATATTTTACTGGTTCTTTTTCAAAATGAATATGAAAATGCATTTCAAGAATGTTGGCACCCACTTGTTTGTTACTATCCAATCCTAAACAAAATGCTAGCAAGGAAATACCATCTTGTGCCCATGGCACAAAAATATCATAATCGTAAGGAGGCTTATGATCTGGACTCAGACTAGAACCACTTGTTATTCCTCTGATATAAGAATCTCTCTGTGTTGCATCTAATTTTTCATAATCCTCTGCCAGCTTTCCCAGGTCAATGTGCATGTTTGAGTTTTGTTGTTCAAACCCTAGGTTCAACAGACTAGAAAATTCACTCTCGGTTATGGACAAAATTTCCTCCTAAGTATTTTTATTCACAATTGCTTTTCTATTTTCATCATAATTTTTGGCGCAGACCATGACAATTTCTAGGCAAGGGAATACTTGAGGTAACGCCATGTGTGCCGACCCAACAACTCACAGTCCAATTTTATTTTCCATTGCATTTATCATGGAGTTAAATGAATAAAATTTTGAACCCTTATTTGGATCGTTCCACTTGTTTTCAAGTGAAAATATAATTTCTATTATTCCCTTATTTCCATGAATAACAGGATCATAAATATCATGGAATAAATCAGTGAAACCTGGTGTTTTAAGTAGATTGTGGAATTCTATCATCTGACTTGGCCTTTTACTCATAGTCTTATTCTTGATTTTTTTTTTCCCATCGTGGTAAGTTGGTAACCGATATCACTATTTAATCGTAGGAAAATTCAAATATTTATACACAGCTACAAGCCTACAATTTATAGGGGTGATTCAAAATTAAACCCTAACAGGCTAATTTTTTTTATATAATATATACAGTAAAGTTGTAAATCAAGAGATTGGAAAAATTTAAAATGTGGGACGTAGGTGTTCAGGATTTTAGTAGTTAACCGTTACCCTTAGTTTTGATTTTTGCAGACTATGACTGGGAAGAGAGCTGATAGACTTTTTTGCTTTCCTCGGACCTCAATCCTCAACCTAGAAATTTAGAATCTGTAACCCCTTTCTAAATCTGCAGACTAATTATACTTATAAATGAAAAATTAGATTGGAAATTGGAAAGTGAAACTTAAAGCAAAAAAATTGTACAATCTATAGTCGTCACACTTGTCACTGACCGTGTGAGTGGACAGTGGACACGCGTCATGAATCTGAAATGAGTTTGCAAAAATGGGTTTTCTTTTCCCTTTCTGCCCAAAATATAGCTTCCATCGTTGATCTACAATCATCCAATGATCATAATGTCAGTGTTAGTCACTATCTAGTGTGGTGGCCCCGTGGGTCCCATTAACTCACCTAGTCACCTGACTACTGACTCACCTCACGAGTCATACGTGTCACATCATCATCAAATGACATTGTTGGTAGACTGTGTGAGACTATGAGTGGAATGTGTTACGTGTTTAGTGACACGTGTCATGATTCCGGAATGGGTTTGAAAAGATGGGGTTGCTTCTCCCTTTCATCTTGAAATACAACTTGGGTCATTGATCTACAATCATCCAACGGTCATAATGTCATTGTTAGTCATTGTCTGGTGAGTAGTGTGGTGGCCCCGTGGGTCCCATTAACTCACCTAGTCACTTGATGACTGACTCACCTTACAAGTCAGACGTTTCATGTCATCATCAAATGGTATTGTTGGTAGATCATGCGAGACTACGAGTGGAACGTGTTACATGTTTAGTGACACGTGTCATGATTTCAGAACAGGTTTGAGAAGATGGGGTTGCTTTTCCCTTTCATCCCAAAGTCCATCGTACATCGTCGATGTGTGCTCATCCAACGGTAGTTATTTGCAATAGACATTGTTAAATGTTATAATGTTATTTTTTCCTTTATAAATATTAATTAATATTATGGATAATAAGTTAATAACATTTAAAGTTATTTAATTGAATAGTAACAATTTTAGCCAATCAAATTCAAAATGCACTATTTTTTTAATAATATTACATTCTAATAAATTTCAGAGGCAGGAGTTAAGGTTAGTGTTTAGAGATTACGAGATTTCTGTGGTCATTGACTCTCTAGGTCTCCCAAACATGAGTTAAAGTAATATTTTTTATTGATTATATAGTATACTTAAACTTAAAATGATATTTTTTATTGATTATAATTTATAATTTTAATGTTGATAATTATAATCACATATAATTCTCATACCTTATAATTAGAAAACCATAAATTCTTTCCCTAACCTTATTAATTCATTTGTCCTTCAAATTGATTATATAGTATACTTAAAGTTAAAATGATATTTTTTATTGATTATAACTTTAACGTTGATAATTATAATCACATATAATTCTCATACATTATAATTAGAAAACCATAAATTCTTTCTCTAACCTTATCAATTCATTTGTCCTTCAAAATTCTGTAAATCTTTCATATTAAATGTACGAGTGTGTGAATTTTGACAGTTAACATTACCCAAACTTAATGTCAGTACTTAGTGATAACTAATAAGACATTTCTTTTATTAACTAAAATTGTCTACATTGTACAACTATGATACATTTTAAATATTCAAATTTAAAAATGGAAATACCATCGGCATTGTTTGAACGTTTCCTTATTTCTATTGAAACATACTTACAAGTTACATCATACATGTCTATTAATACACAGATAAAGCAACTAATTAAAATATTGCAATCACAGTGACAGACAAGTCTAAGAACCATTTTTTGTACAAATTGAAATGAGCTAAAGCTTGGGAAATTTTCATTGTTTTTTTTCATAAAATTATTATTATATTGTCCACTTCTAGTACAAAGAGAAACCTACTATAAACAAAAAAACCCAAAAATGAGGTATGTTTTTATTAAATAAATAAACCTCTTGTCCTTACCCAAGGCTGCTCGGCCAGGTCCTGGTCTAAAAAGGGCATCTCCCAACTCATGGATCTATGGGATCAAGATCACCTTATCACTTGGGATGCTCTTAGAACTACCCATGATATTCCTAACTCTTAGAAGAAGACTTACAACATGATCATGAATGTCTGTCACTCTTTCCTCTTGACTGCGGACTATCATGTTTAACTCTCACAGCTTCACTGACTTTACCTGGACTGATGGCACCCCTCTCTCTAAGATGAAGGCTCGAAATATCTACTACACCTTAACTCATAATGACTCTATTTTCTCTCATGCTAATAATGTTTGGTACACTAATCTGAGCTCTTCTTCATGGCAGAAAATTTTTACCAGGTTATGGAAAATTCCTATTCCTCCTAAGGTTAAATCTTTTAGATGGCTTTTATTGCTTAATAGGCTTCCTATCAGGAGGGATTTAAATAATGCTGATTTATGTAATATTTTCCATCTTCCTGAAACTTGTAGACATATTTTTTTTTAATGCTCTATTGCTAGACAAATCTAGTTATTATTTGACATTATCTTTTCACATCATATTAATATTATGGAGTTCATTATGAGATATATTAAGGGGCTTAAGGAAGATTCTAACCTTCTTTGGTTTATTCTCTCATCTCAAGTTTTATGGAACATTTGGAAAATTAGAAATGAAGATAGATACCAGGGATTGTCCAGAATTCTTACTGAGTCCTTTTGTAGTCTGACCTACTCTAAAATTTCTATGCATGTCTTCATTAATATGGTACTTGAATGGAAAAAGTTTTAGTAGTTCCTCAAAGATGGTCATGCCACAATGTTCACCTACGAGCTTAAGGATGGGTTTACTTGGAGGAAGCTTATAGATAATCACTTCAACTTTGAAAGAATGTGTGCTCAACTGATAAAGGATCTCAGGGACAACAAATTTCCACCCCCTAGCACCTTAAACATAATGGTTCAACTTCAGGATCAGAAAAGAGTTATTTGGATGGAAGGTCCTCTTGGCTGGACCTCATGGGCTGACCCATACAATGATGTGCTACACTAATCTGTTGTTGGCTCCTATTTCTTTTTTCTCTTATGTAGTTATGTATCATTTTTTAGCTCGTATACTTGACTCTTGAGGTTTAGCCTCCATATTTGACCATGGTTGGTACCTTGCTATAATTTCTTATTTTTGATACTCTATCGTTAATATAAAAAAATATTCTGCATTTACCGTAGTATTGCACTTACTATTTATATAATTATTTTTGAATGAAAGGTGATGATTAAGTGATCACTTTTACCGGTTGGCTTTTAATTTATTTGATTTAAACTTTTTTAATGCATTCACACCATTTTACTTGACCCTGCAATAGAAAACACACTAGCTAATCCCAAGAAAAATCCATCCTCATCTCCAAACCATGGAGCTGGACGCTGGATGAGAGTTGGATGTTGGACATGGAGACGACTTCAAACATGCTTCAATGCAGTAAATTGTAAACCTATGCAAGATATTTCATTTAGCATTTCAAATATATATCTTCACTAAAGCCAGGGCCCAGTCCGCGGTGGGTTTAGAGGCATAGACTATCACAAGGTCAGCTAGGGCCCAATCTATGATGAGATAGGGGAAAAGATAGTTACAAGGTCAGAGGGCTCAGTTCACGAGTTATTCTTTTAATATTTCCATCTTTCTCGTGCCCATATAGATTCGAGGTGTGCTTTTATTAATCTTTAACTTGGTCTTGTGGCTTCTTTTCTTATCTTTTTTCCTAGTCCATCTTCCAATGGAAATGAAAACAATGGAAAAAAATGATATCTTTTGTTAAAAATGATCAAGAAATACATGTGCACATTGAAACGAACCATCTAGGTCAAGTTAAAATTTCTTCACTAGGCAATACAAGAAAGTATATTTGGGTCAATGTCAAATAGTTTAAAGGCATTTTAAAATGTAGACTTGCTCAAATGAAGTGGTCAAATGAAAGGAAAAAACACTGTCAAAGGTTGAATAAGCAGGGGATAAATCAAAAGGGTGGCTTAAAAAAGGGCAAAAATCTTTTGTGTGGTAGCAGTAACTTTGTAGACCCTATCACATACAGCCCCACTTCTACACCTCTTTCTTGGTGCCCTAATTTATATGTGCAAGAACTATTGATGGACAAGAAGAGGTTAGATCTTCTAGAGGTTAAAGAGCAAGAAAGAAGCCTCAAAATGCATGTTCTGACCACAAAGAATAAATCTCTATTGGAAAATAACAATGCTTTAAAAGAACAAATTTTAATGTTGCAAGAAACACTATAAGATGGGAAATATGAATGGCAGAGCAGGAAGGATGAATGACAAAATATGAAAGATGAATGGAAAAATAAAAAATTTTCACTAGAAGCGAAAAAAGTTACAACAAATACTGAGACTTTTCACAATAAGGAGAAATTGATACAACATGGTAGTTTGCTGGGAAAGGCAGAGGTTGAAGAGAACAAAAGGAGTTTCTCTTAAATTATCAAAATATGGGATAAAAATATAGTAAATACTCTTCTTGTACATGTGTGGAAGAAAATAATCATGCGAATAACACTCAAGATAGAGAGGTCAAGGAAAGGGAAATCAAGGCAGCTAACATAATTATCAAAGGAGTAAAAGACTATGGTGAAGGTGAACACACTCTTGATCTAACAAGGGACTTCCTAAGAGAAGTGTTGCTTTGGCAAGGCCAAATATGCCAAGCATAGAGGGTTGGAAAATTATCTAATGAGAGAGATAGGACAATAAAAGTGGTTATGTCTAATACTCATGACAAATAAAATTTATTAAGCAAAAAATAGTTCTTGAGAGGTTCCCGTTTCTTTTTAAAGGAAGATCTAAGTATGAGGCAACAAGAAGAGAGAAGGGTTGAAGTGGAAAAAATCAGAACAACAAGAAATGAAGGCAAAAGGGCATGGTTATTCAAGGGTAAAGCATTTATTACTCATTTTGGGCACCTTCACAATGCAAAGCAACAAGTGGGCAGCCAAGATTTGGCAGTAAATTCTTCAGTAGGCAACTGTATGGTTGGATCAACATTCATTCATAGAGATAAGAACTCAACTCCAAGTCTTTCACATCAAAACAAATAGCAATCAAGTTCAACCTAGGTGTCCTTAAGTTTAGTTAGTTGGAATTGTAGAGGTTATCCTTGGAGA
This sequence comes from Chamaecyparis obtusa, assembly GCA_027943335.1. Taxonomy (NCBI): domain Eukaryota; kingdom Viridiplantae; phylum Streptophyta; class Pinopsida; order Cupressales; family Cupressaceae; genus Chamaecyparis; species Chamaecyparis obtusa. Next base: position 510,838 of record BSBK01007015.1, on the reverse strand, counting down.
CGTGGGCCTGGTTATCCTTGGAGACGTAGGCCTGGGTTGGGGCATTTTGCAGAAGGTAGAGACATTATTTGTCTTATAGAGATGCATGAGCACGGAGGTTGCAATACTCCCTTGTTTGAAGGCTACTGGAAATTGGAAGTTTGGAATTTGGTAGTGTGAAATGGGAAAGGACATGGAGGCATAATGATTCTAGTAAAGGAAAAGGCAGAAAATGTTATTTAGTTGGAAAAGGAAGACTCTAATACACAACTCATATGGTTCAAAATCATGGAAAACAACAATCTCCTCAAGATTGCAACATGTTACTTTTCCCCACGGGTTTCTAAAATGTATAAAAATCATGATTTAGATCACAAATATCATTATTCAGCTTTGAAGAAGGATGTTGTCATGTTTTCGCAGCAAGGGGATGTTCTCCTTGTTGGGGATTTCAACGCTAGAACAACAAACAAACAAGCTAGTATTTTCAGCTACAAAGAAAATTGAAATCCTATTTGGCTCACTAAAAAGAGAAAACATTAGTGGGAAAGAGTCTTGGAAGATGCTAAGGGCTCCAATTATTTTGGGGAAGAATTGATCACTCTATGTGGCACATTTGATTTAATAATTTGCAATGGTTTGGCTAGATGGTCAAAATCAGACAATTTCACTTGCAACATGTATAATGGTGCGAGCGTGGTTGATTATGCAATCTATACACACAATCTATATTTGAGAATTGAGGATGTTGTAATTGGATATGGGATCTCAAATCTGATCATAGACCACTATACATAAACTTGTTGTGGGCTGAGAATAGGCAGCTTGGGACAAAAAATCAATCCCCTTAACATTCACTTTCACAAGGCAAAAAATCCTTTTAACTTTTGAAAATGCTTACATCTTTAGGGATGTGCTTGAGAGACTATGTAAGAAAGAAAACATGCAAGGGAGCGATGTTAATAGTCATACATTAACAAGTTTGTTCCATAAGGATCTTTTAAAGTGCAAAAGAACAAATATAAGAAAGTCTGAAACAAACTGTTTCTAGTCAATGTGTGGTTTGATAAGGAATGCAAAATGGCTAGGAGGACTCTCAAAGAGTCAAATAAAAGAAACAATGACATTAAAGTTTACAAGCAGATTTTAAAGATGAAAAAGTTAATTTTATGGTCACAAGGAGAGATGAGCTAATTTTCCTTAGTAAAAATAACCCCAAACTTTTTTGGAAGGAACTTCAACCAAGAAGGAAACAAACTGAAAATAATATAACAACCACTCAATGCCTTGATTATGCTAGGAAATTGTACAAACAAGAAGGTGAGGTGGGCCTACCACCCTTGGTCAACAATATGTCAAATCTTTCCACCATGCAAGAGGTAGAGATGGGTATTAAAAAGATGGGTGGTGGTAAGGCCAAGGACTTGGTTGAACTTCAAGAAAAATATCTCAAGTGGGGCATGAAAACCCTTGTACCACACATTATGAAAATCTTCAATAGTATAAGTCAACATGGGTTTCCTAAAGATTGGACAATCAAACTTTCCATACCCCTTTTTAAGAGCGGTGATGTCAATAATCCCTCCAACTACAAGACTATAATGATCAATCCTCTATTTACAAAATTATTTGGCAACATGATAGAAAATAGAATCAGGAAATGGGCAGAAGAAAATCATAAACGGGTAAAAGGGCAGTCTAGTTTTAGACCAAAACACTCGATAGTTGATCACTGTATTACTCTAAAGCACATAATTGAAAAATGATGGTAGAAAAAGGATGAGGTTTTTTGTTGTTTTGTTGACTTTAGAAAGGCTTTCGACATCATCCCTAGGGACAAGCTTTGGCTCATAATGGAAGAATTGGAGATCCCTATACATCTTAGAGTTGTTGTTCATAGGATGTACGAAGAGGTAAAAGTCAAAATTAGAACTTCAGCTGACATTTCTAAATGTTTTAGGTGCGATATTGGGGTCAAACAAGGTTGCCCTCTATCTCCTACTTTGTTTGGCTTATATATCGACAAACTTGAAGAATGGTTAAACATGCAAAATGGTGAGGGTATTTAGTTGGGAGAATATTTAATAAGGTTTCTCCTTTATGTGGATGACCTCATTTTGATTGCCAAATCTGCGTATAGTTTGCAAGCATACATATTTTTCCTTGAGAGTTTTTGCAGAATGGTGGGAATGCAGGTTAATATTAGAAAGACTTAAGTCATGGTTTTATCTAAGAGTAAAAAAAAACATCAACATAAGTTCTATTTTGAAGGATGCATTCTTGAGGAAGTGGTGGAGTACAAATATCTTGGCATTGACTTTAACAAAAACCTAATGTGGGATGGCTACAAAAAGAAAAGAACGTTAGGTGGTTGGAAGGTGCTTTATTCTCTCGAAAATAGATGTTAGGAGGCTGAGGTTTGGGATTGGAAAACTAATCAAACTCTGTTTGGTCTTCTATTTTTGTATGTTGTTCTTTATGGGTGTGAATTATGAGTCAACAACACTTCATCCTCACAATGGAAGCAAATTGAGGGAATCCAAAAATGTTTGATCACTAGCAAGTTTAAAATCAAAAGCACGATCCCATATAATATATTTCTAGGTGAAATGGGGGCTGCCCCTATTGAGGCACTTGCTATGGTGCGTCTCATAAGCTATTTAAAAAGAACTGAAAAATAGAAGGTAGATGGCCTAAAGCTGTGTTTAATGATATATTGTGCAAAAGTAAATAAATGTGGATGAAACAAAACATAAAGTGGATGAGTAAATGGAATATCCTTTTCAATATGTGTCCCACAAATAAAAAAGATATAAAGGTCTTCGTTATGGATAAATTTTACAAGAAAAATCAGGGAAATGAGCTTGGAAGGAAGAAAATATATCACATCAATGAGTTCAATCCCTCGTGTGATCAACTTCAAAAAGCGTACATAGGGGCTAACATTTATTGGAGAGCTAAAAATCTTATTGCCCAACTGAGAACCAATTCTCATCAACTTCATTGTGAGACCGGGTAGTGGAAGAGGCCAAAAGAGGCTTGGGAGGAGAGAGTTTTCATGTTTTACAATTCTGGGACTGTGGAAACCGAACAACACTTTATCTTAGAATGTGATGCATATAAGGACAACAGGGACAAATTTGTAGGTTTTTTATCTGATAACTCTTGGCATAATCTATTCAGCGAGGAGTGCATTGAGAATTTGGGAGTGCTCATCATCAACTTGCACAAGAAAAGAACCGAGTTACTAAAGTTGGCTTAATTTTGGCAGGCTATCCCATAGGCTATGTTAGCCTTGCAAACGTTAAAAATTATCTTATCTTATCTTATCTTATCTCCTCCAATTCCCGCACCACTTGATTTGTTGGAACAAATGCATGAACTATCTATGATAGACAAAGGAAACATCATTTGGACAAGTGGATAAGACAAAAAAACAAGAAAAATCCCTTGGTAAAAAGACACCCCATCGCTCCTCTCATTGCAAAGGATTTGAAAAATAATAACCATTTCATCCCCTCATCATCTACATCCCTCTTTGTAGCCTCAATGCCATTTTAAAATCTATTGGTACTCTCCTTCCTGCTCATCTAGTTATCTTGTTGATAATTTCATAGTTCATTATTTTATTATTTCTTGTCAATCAAATTTATGCTTGTCATTATGCATTGAAATTTTAGTAATATAACTATGAAATAAACATTTTGGAGGACTTTTTTATGATATTTTTCAATTTTTGGGGGTTTATTCAAGGCATTTTTTTTTGTTGACATTTTTGGAAACCGTGATGTAGGATTTGGCCTAGTTGGGCCTCAAAACATTTAGTGTTGGATTGATGTGATTGTCTGACTTATTATGGAGATTAAATAGTGATGCTAAAGATTGGACAATGTCATGCCATGTGCAGTATGGTGATACATTTATTATGGAAGAAGGACGAGTGATGACGAAAGTTTGATAAAAGGATAGGTGTTAAAAGTTTGATTAAAGGATATGTGTTGTTAATGGTAGATGTTAGAGTAATAGCCTATCACACATGATACGTGTTTGCCAAATTTTCACCATGGTGCTGTCCAAGGTGCTACTGAAGTAATTTTCAATAGAGGTTGGATTAATTCTCTTTATTAGTTCTATTTTTTTTGTGTTACACGAGACACATATTTTCCAAGTTTTCATCAAGGTGACAATTTTTTTATATTTTCTTATATCTTTTGTATTTTTAAGGGGCTCCCCAAGGATTATGCATAGAACTTGCATAGGCACATGTTATTGATGGAATCTAGGAGAAATACTTACATGAAATTTTAATACAATAGATTTTTTAAATTAACTTTGTACCTATTGAGAGAGGAAAATTGAACATATTCAAGATTTGCAATGAGATTAGCAAAAGCAACCACAAAACCTTATCTCTCAAAGAAATACATTTATTCTATCAATGCAAGAATGGAAATATGAAATTGAATGCAAAAAAAATGATGAAATCAATAAAGATCATATGCAAAAACTTCACAAAATTCTCCATTGTCCTCTTTTTGAGTTGTAATGTTGACTCTCAAATTCACACCAATCACTATGTGACACACAAAGTTTTTGAAGATTGTGGCTAATGACAATGAGGAAGGAGGTCCCCTTTTATAGATTTCATGACTTCAACTGATGATTGTGATCAAAAGATAATAATTGATATTGGAAAGACAAGATTAAAAAAGGTTGATTGATGGTGATGAAAATAAGGTAAGACTAATTACTAAATTTAGAAGGATGAAGTTAACGAAAAAGATAACTAATTGCATGACCAAGATAAACTGAATTTACTAATGAGTTAGATTGTAGCGAGTGACAGTTAGAGAGATGGAAGTAGAAGACTTAATTATCATTATTTAATTGTGCATGAAGGGATATAATAAAATAATACTTCTTTTTTTTTGGAAGTAGCTTTTTCATTAAGTGAGGAATAATTAAATAGTTTATTTAATTACAAAATCAAGTAGTTAATTAATTAAATAATTAAATAGTCATTTAAATACGGGTGACAAAAATGAGAAATTTATTTAATTAAATAATAAAACTTATTTAACTAAAGTGCATGAGAGAAAAAATAGAAAGTGAATTAAATAAATCAATTACTTAACCCATGTGAATGAAATTAATAAAAAAAATAAAAAATTAGAAGGGGTTGCTTTTTTGTTTTTTTTAAAGCCAAAGTGGGCAAGCCACCATAATTTTATTTATATAAACTAATTCAAGGACTCGTCCGTGGAAGAATCAGGAAGAAACCCCAGAGTCATAATCTAATACAAAAAAGATGATATTTACAATCACTACGTTTTTACATCCAATCACTTCATTTTTACATCCAATCGGTTAAATCATGAAAGATCTCCATTTACTACAAAAGCCCCTTATGTGAAGGGATCGAGGAGATGAAGCCACAAAAACAAAAATTTAAACCATCTAAACAAAAAGCACTTATTCACAAATGTCCATGGGATTGGCAGAAGAGGGGCACCGCACATGGAACCACGCCAGTTCCCATCCTCAAGGAGGAGCCAAAGGTTTGATCGATTCCTAGCCATCGTTGGGAGCCAAAGCCACCAGAGGGTCATTTGATGACAGGGCTGGCAACAAAGTAACATTAAGGTCTGAAACCCCTGCGGAAGCTGCAATACGTGGTGGAGGACGAACCAAAGGCAATGGAGAAACAAGGAGGTCCAAGACCGCATGCGCAAGGTGCCTAATGTTTTCCGAAAGCTCCAAACCTAACACAAGGCTTACAATTTGCAAGTTATCCCGAATAGACCAAAAATTACGTTGTTCCATAGCCCATTTGAAACTGTCGTATGCCATGAAGTGTTCATGGCTGGACATCAGATCATGATGAGAAAAAATCCCACCCACCAAAGCTTTCCCTGACCATAGGTCATATTTTTGCAAGGCACTCATAATCAAGCTCCCCGAATTGAATTGAGGGCGAACAATTTTGTTAACAATGATGAAAGCTAAATCCACCGATTGAAGAAGATCCATCAAATTTGACAAAAAGATTGAAAGAAGTTGAGAGGGGAAAAGAACCAATTTGGTCCATGGTGAGAGCACATGCTCTCCAATGACCCTTCTCACAGCCGTAAAATGCAACATAGACTGACACATAAAGACCAGATCAAGCTCTGGGCCATTGATGCAATGCAGAAATGGGATTTCTGAGATAGATGGCGAAATGAGGACCCTAAAATTTCTGGGAAGTAGGTCTGAGTGAATTTTACCACATGAAGAATAGCTTTCAAATTCCATGTTTCAACCAGAAACCAAAGAACAAGCCGAGAGCCAAAGCAAATAAAAAGACAGCTACGATGGAGTAATAGGGAAGTGAAGCCATAAATTATATAGAGTTTTGAGCAAACATTCCCAATGGATTCACACACTTGAATTCCTTTGTGACCGTCATGAAGAGTTGTTATTGTTGTACACCCCAACATATGTGGCGAGTACGAGAGCCATATGAGTTCCAAAAACCACATGAAGCACTAAATTCAGATGTGGGAAAATTAATTAGGCTCCTTCGAAAATAGAGCAATAGTTAAATCGGGCAAACTGAAGTTGTGTGACGCCATATATTTGGAAAGGTACAAGAGGGGCGTCATGAACATAATACTTAGTACCTTAGCGTGTTCAATTTGAAAACTTCGGGATATGCTTTTGATCCTTAATAATTAAGGTCTGGAGCTCACTATATAAAGTTGACAAATCTAGTGGTTTAATATGTTCAAGGTTCATTCCATCACATCCTAAATTGGCAAGATAAGTTGCTTTTTTTTAAAAGTGAATAATTAAATAAATTAAAGAACTTGTTTAATTATAGAAGACTTAGTTAGCTAATTAAATAATTACAATAATTATTTAATTATGAGAAAAATTAGAGGAATTCTTTTAATTAATAATAAAGATTATTTAATTCAAGTGGATGACATTGAATTATAAAATAATAAAATTATTTAATTATCACTAGAAGAAAATTAGATAATTAAATAGGTAAAAATTATTTAATTATGAGAAGCCAAAGAAATGTTGATTTTCAAATTCCAATTAGAAGAAACATGCGATTTTTTTATTTTTATTTTTCATAAGCTTCTACCTTTGGGGGCAGTCCCTTTTTATTTATCTGAAAAACTTATACATCCAACAAAAGATAGTAATGATCCCTTCGCTTAAAACATTAACCTTCTCCATTTGAGGTAGATAATAAATCTCCATATAAACCAACATAGTAGGCAAAGGGAACAATGGTATTGTTGTCGAGCCCCTCCCAATACAACTCAAAATCCTATGCTACTCTCTTCTTCCTTCCAACAACCTCTACATCAATTTTATTAGCAATATATTCTTTCTTGGGATCAAGCTTAACCATTTGTAATGCTACAATAAAGTGGCATAGTTTGAGAGTTAGTGGCTTCATATCTACTAGTGGTCATGCAAAATACCTTTGGGATTATATTCATTTCTTATAATTAATCAATTTTTTAAAGTTACAACCCCCCATGATCAAATTCAACATAGTTTTGAAGTACCTAATTTGAGGGCTCAGTAAAAGTTTTTAATCTACACATTTACAGATTAATCCAAGTAGTCCACTTTGAGGATTCATTTCTTACATCTAGTTGATTTTTATGGTAATTGAGCTCTTTCCCCTATATTGAAAACATATCAATGAACCTCCATGTCCATTTTGAGAGCTCAATGATCTTGTTTGACACTTTTCCCAAGCCTAAAGCAAATGGAAATTATTCTATTTTTTAGTAAGAATAATGTAAATTTCTCTAGGAGGCCAACTCTGAGTGTTAATTTTTCAAAGCCAGTTGACTTCCAAGATGAATGAGTTGGTTCCTTGGATTTTCTACATGTAAATGTATTACCATAAGCGATTGCAAATCTTAAGGCCTTGATTTGCTATTTTTAGAAAGGTCAAATCCAAATGTAGTTTATTTTCTTTATGCATTTGCAGTTTTAGAATGTTTCAAAATGGTCAACATTGACCATTAATATTTTGCACACTAAAAAGGATCAAGAAAAACTCTTTTGCACAAATTTTCATCATACATTTATAATTTAGATGTTAGGTGGTCGATTCTTAGGGTTAGACTTAGTATATTTTTAGCACACATTCTTGGTAAGGTTTACATATGTTTTAATGTCTAGTTGCAAAATGAATGAAATGGTCCACTTTGAGTGCTAATATCTCCTAACCCTAATGCCATCAAGAAAATTCATTTGGAAATCATGCTCCTATGTCGGGAGTTAGTATACCTTTCAGATTGCATGGCTCTAGGTGGTCATTTAATCAATTTTCAAAGCTAATTTTAAGAGGCCACTTGTCATGTTTTGGGTCATAATGCAGAGGTATCAAGGTTGATTTTAATGGTCACCCACTCAACAATTTTCGCTTCAAGTATACAAAGAGCCACATTCAAGCAGTGGAGAAGGAAATTGGTTTCAGTTTGAAATTTTTTTAAGTCAGGCCCACAAGGGGCCTAAGTTGCCTCATAATGCTTCAATCTCAAATTAAATTAAATTTGAAATATATTATTATTTAAATCACTATATGTTGTAAATAATAATATCCAAAATAAGGGTGATATATGCATCTGGTAGGAGTCTTCTTTGAATTTAGGAGCATTGAAAAGTTTTTTAAAAATAAATCCTTTGTTTAAATCATTATTTAATAATGATACATAGGAGTGCAAAGGTAAAATTTTATTCAAATTATTTATACCTTTTTAAGGCACTTTGAAGTGCACGTCTCCCAATGGTATGGGACCCATTTTCCAAATTATGTGAGAAGCCAAATGAAATAATTTCACTAAAAGAAAGCGGATTAGTCAAATTTTTATTGAAATGTGGAAAATGAAATGTTGTGTAGCCCATGGTGTTTTAAATGAAATGTTTTGGCCACGTCCTTTTCTTTCAAAACACCATAGGATGGCTTCATGTCCCTTTGAAATACATAATATGAATCGTGCGACCATGTCATGCGCACACCACATTTATTGTGATATTTTTTCAAGCAATAGTTTCGTCTAATGGAAATGATTCTATTTGTTTTAGGCACACCCATTTTGGGGTTTGTCTTGCAATGATGGCATTGTAATTATTATTTAGGGTAATATGATACCTCCAAGGTGTTTATTGATTGTTGATGCCTCTTTCGAATATTCAAGGATATTCAAATGCATGATGAGGGGTTGCATAGCAAAAAGAGAAAATGACATTGTGTTAAATGCATATGAAAGTTCTTAATAGGAGCATTATTTCTAATTGTTTGTATGCATAGTAGGGAAATGTATGGTTTGGAACATCTATTATAAGCCTCTAGTATATATTTTCACGAAGGATTAAGACAGTTTCTTGCATAAGAATAATAGAAGTACTCGAGGATTGTGGGATGTCAAAAATATTGACTGTATAATACACAATTAAAAATCTATAAGATTTGTGAGAATTCCAATATTTTGGTAAATCTAAAGGGTTATTGTTGTTTCAAAGGAATTTGCAAAATCATAATAGTGAGGGGTAGCACACTTAACTATTTGATGTGATGCCTCAATGAAATGCAATTTCATGATATATTTGTGAAATGTGGAGAAGGACAAGGTATAATAACTATTTGACGAAATGCCTAAGGAGATGTCAACGTATCGAGGAGCACTAAACACATATTTATAATTTGCACACAAAGGAGAAACATACATGGAAGATGTTTATTTTTACCAGATAGAATATCCTCATTTGAAAGGAAGATACAATATTTTTTCAAAATGAAAACAAAAGTGAAAATGCTTTCACTATTACAGAAAAGGCACTATTCATAAATAAAAAAATGCTTTCACATATTACAGAAAAGGTGTGCCAATAATGGAGTTATAAAATTTTGATGTGAGAGTGTAGATTTGGGTAAAGTAAATACAATTTATCTGGGCCTAATTAAAAATATCTGAGTGAACATGAGCATTTTATGTCAAAGTGGAATAATGCAATGAGAGATTTTTAATATAATTTAATTAATTTCATGTAATTATAAAGGCATCATTATTTTCGTTAATGAAAATAATGTACAAAAGGTTGCAAGATAGAATCTTTTTCAACAAAAGGTAAAATATTTTCACAAAGACATTGACTAAGTAAAAATGCAATTTCAGGCACAAGATGTTTTTAGTGAAAGGCTATTTAGACACATTATTTTGAGGTGGAGTGAAATCATTTGACAAGAGTTATTTTATGTTGATCATCGGGAGAGGATTACATTGTTAGTAAAGGACAAAGTTACAATAGGATGAAGTGAAATATTTTCACCATGAATAAATGGTAAGTAAAATGCAATTTTTAACACATGCGGATTTTAGTAACTTGCAAATTCATCAATAAGTTGTTTTCCCTAGAGGTGGGAAATAAATATACATGTGAAATGCACCAACAATGAGAAGATAAATGTAACAAAATAGTAATTATTTACACAAGGGTGATCTCACAATAGTGTGTCCCACTTTTGGGCACGAAGGAAAATCGGGCGTGAAAAAAATTCCATTTTTGACCCCTTCACGTGAAGAGATGTCTTTAGATGAAGGGGGTTAAGGCCTTCATGCAAACACACTAACATGTGTCTGTGTTCACGCGAAGACCCCCCTTCGAATGAACTACCCTATGTAGGGGTCTTCATGTGAAGGTGGTTTTCCCATGAAGACCCCTCTGGCCAGATTTCCAATAAATTTCCAGTGGTAAAAATCATTTTCACAAAACATTTTAAATTATATATTTTTTCAATTATCTTAGTTAGTTTTTTATTTTCAATAGTTTTTAATTGAAAAAATTTATATTTTGTTAGATAATATTAGAAAATTGTACTTAGAAAATATTAGAAAACCATTGTTAGAAAATTGTAGAAAATGTTTATTTTTAAATTATTTTTAGTTAGATATATTAGCAGTTTTCATTTCCAGTAATTTCTAATTATTTTTATTAGAAAATTTTAAAACCTTAGGAAAATTTAGAAAATTTTAAAACGTTAGGAGAATTTAGAAAATTAGTTGAAAATGTTATAAAAAATTAGAAAGGGGCATATAGAAAAATTTAGGAAAAAACTTAAACTTTGTTTAATTGGATACATGTATGGTTCATTTTTGCAATTTTTAATTATTGTATTATATGAAATTTAGAATTTTTTGAAAAATATAGGTACTGTGTGTGTGTGTGTGTGTGTAGGACCCCTTAGTACATCCTAGGACTTCTTAAGACATTATTATTGGAAACTGCAATTGAAGCAATTGTTGTATTGTCATTGATGTCAAACCTTAACTAGTAAGACTGTTGCTATCTAAGAAAGTACTATATCTATTTGATTGTTGTGAAGGGGATAGGCAAGGTTGGTAACAATATCACCTAAGGAAAGGTTGAATTATCTTGATACTTCAATGAGTACTTGATTATGTGGCATAATGATAAGATAATGTATTGTTTATCTAAGTATGAATGAAGACTAATCTGGTAGGCTTAACCGAGAAAAAGTGAAGAAATCTAGTTTATACAAATGACTGTTAGGTCAACCTCTATTAAAAGGATTTTGACTGATACAATGGTTAGAAAGTAACAGTAGTATTGATCTGAAAAATATACAACTCACTTTGAAAATATCAGATCCAATTCTGTACACATATGTTGGCTTACTGACTGTGAACCTTTACCATCTCCATCACTGATCTGCTCGAAAATCTCTTCAAGCAATCACACCACTTCTCCTTCAGCCTTTTCTGCTTAGACATGAGTCAATAACATCAACAATACTTCCAGTATCCTCTCCTCTTCAACCTTATGCTTAGGTTTCCTTAATACTTTCTCAATTAGGTCAATACATCTTTTGCCACTTAATCTCCTTCGTAGATCTTAGGGTTAGGTCAAATTCATTGAATCCTTCCAACTTTATGTTCTTCATCTATCCTTCTAGAAATCTCTCAAATCTCTTAATAGATTTACAATAAAACATTTTACAGTGCATTAAATGCTTTCATACAATCAATAAATAAAGTCAACATGTTTTACATAATCCAAGAATTCAACTATGTTGGCTGGAAATCTGAATTCTTCCTCAAATGTAAATTACTGACGCTCGGTCAATACAATGTTCAACTCCTCAGTCTTCATTAGAAAGCTCAGTCACCTCAAAAATTGTTTCCTCGGCTAATACTATCTTCCTCGGCAATTAACTAATGTTCGGTCAACACTAAATTTACTCGGCATAAACTAGCTCGGTCGACACTAACATCACTCGGCTTAAACTAGATTTCTTCACTTTTGCTCGGTTAAGCCTACCAGATTAGTCTTCATTCTTACTAAGATAAATAATACATTATCTTATCACTGTGCCACATAATCAAGTACTCATTGAAGTGTCAAGATAACTCAACCTTTCCTTAGGTGCTATTGTTACCAACCTTGCCTATACCCTTCACAACAATCAAATAGATATAGTACTTTCTTAGATAGCAATAGTCTTACCAATTAAGGTTTGACATCAATGACAATACAACAATTTCTTCAATTGTAGTTTCCAACAATCTCCCTATTTGGCATTGATGGCAACACCATATGAATAACACATGAATCACCAACCAATCCAAAACTTATCTGTCCATAAAAAATATTTATAATATCCTTAGCTTCATTCTGATACAAAATCAATTAGCCATGCTTGTATGACCATCCACTAAATCTCTCCCTCTTACTTGATCTTCCATGAAATCTCACCATGTGTATTCATCTGTGATCATCTCCCTCTTTGAAAAAAATCCCAAAGCAGCAACTAAAACATACATCCTGCAGATGTAGATATCATTTTTCAGTTTAGTAACAATATTTCTCCCTCTGTCATCTTTGCTTATGATTGATTCTTGGCTTTGCTATACTTTTCACAACTCTAGGCTACTCCTAAAGTGTGACCTGTCTCTGCATCAATTTGTCAGATACTCTTTGCAGCACATTTGATGCAGTGCTCCTAGCTTGACTAGGCAGCCTCAGTTAGGGGAAGAACCTAATTGACCTCTCAGATATTCATGAGCTTCTTTAGGTAAAGCTTTAGTGAATATGTCTGCTAGTTGTTCCTTTGTATTCACATATTCCATTCGGACCTCGTTATCTTGTACTAGTTCCCTCAAGTAATGATACTTGATAGCGATGTGTTTGGTTTTTGTGTGCATCACTAGCTTCTTAGAGATGTTGATAGCACTTGTGTTGTCACAGTAGATGACAACTGGTTCGGTGATCTCTTCTTTCATGCCTATCAACAATTTCTTTATCCAGTCTTCATTTTCTAATGCCTCCCTCGTTGTCTTAGGCTTGAATTCACATAGTAAACATGTTGGATCTCTTGTCTTGCTTCTGGTCAGAACTCCAGTATCTTTGTCTCCAATTATCTGATCAGGCTTGTGATGTCTCCTTACATAATGTGCCAAAATAGGTTCTTCTCTCCTTTCATCTTTCTCTTCAGGTTCACCAACAAGATTGTCGGATTCAACTTCTGAATGCTCGACAACCTCTTCCTGACACTCGGCAGCTTCTTCCTGTCACTCGACACGTTCTTCTTCTCTCTCGGTATTATTTTCCTGCACTCGGCATTGCTTGAAGAGAAGTGGTGTGATTTCTTGAAGAGATTTCTGAGTAGATCAGTGATGGAGATGGTAAAGGTTCACAGTCAGTAAGCCAGCATATGTGTACAGAATTGGATCTAATATTTGCAAAGTGAGTTTTATGTTTTTCATATCAATACTACTGTTACTTTCTAACCATTGTATCAGTCAAAATCCTTTTAACAGAGGTTGACCTAACAGTCATTTGTATAAATCCTTTGAACAAGGTTGCATTCTAATGGGATGTATATAAGTCCTATAACAAGGTGCACTTTTAACAGAGTGGTTTAAATCCTTTAACTGGGTCACACCTGACAGTGTATTTGTAACCTTTGACAGGGTTAGCTTTTCACAGAGCTCACTTCAGAAGAGTGAAAATAATAGTAACATGTTACAAAGTGGTTTTTCCCAAATTGGGTTTCCACTATAAATCCTGGTGTTAATACTTGTGTGAATGTTTTGGTTTGAGCATTTCTGTGTTTTACAAGTTAGATACTATTGGATAGTGGACTGCACTATTATATGTTTATGTTATGCAATCAGTAATGACTGAGTAGCTATTGGTTGTTGGATCTGATTTTTTGAAGAGTTTTAAAGTTTGTTTTATACATCTGGACCTGAGAACAACTGATTCACCCCCCCTCTCTGTTGTTCTAAATCATATTAACAATTATAGGATGACTTAATAGATCCTAGGACATCTTTTGACCCTATAAGAAATTAAGAACCCTTTAATACATCCTACTACATCCTTGGACCCATTTTGAACTCAATGCTACATATACTTACATGTTATACATATTTATAGTTAAATGTTTAAATTTCTTTATGATATGTATATGTTCTAGATGTTTCTAATATTATGTATAAATGTTATACATGTATAGTTATATGTTAAAATATTATCCTAGGACCCCTTAGTACATCCTAGGACCTTTCAAGACACCTAAGACCCCTTAGTAGGACCTTTTATGACATAAGATTCCTTAACAACCCCTATTATGACATAAAACCCCTTAAGAACCCTTAACATGACCTATTATGACATAATAGAACCTATTACATGACATAATAGGACTTATTATGACATAAGACCCTTAGTAGGACCTATTATGATATAATACCCCTTAAGATGACATAAGACCCATTAAGATAACTTATTACAAGATAAGGACCCTTAAGAGTCCCTATTATGGCATAAATCCCCTTAATACCCCTTAGTAGGGCCTATTATGACATAATAAGGTCTATTTTGACATAATAGGACCTTTTATGACATAATAGGGTCTATTTTGACATATTAGGACCTATTATGACATAATAGGGTCTATTATGACATAATAGGGTCTATTATGACATAATAGGGTCTATTATGACATAATAGGGTCTATTATGACATAATAGGACCTATTATGACATAAGATCACTTAATATGACCTATTACAACATAAGACCCTTTAAAAGTCCCTATTATGACACAAATCCCCTTAAGACCCCTTAGTATATCCTAGGACCTCTTAAGACATTATAGGATGCCTTAATACATCCTAGGACATCTTTTGACCCTATAGAAAATTGAGAACCCTTTAATACATCTTACACATCCTTGGACCCATTTTAACCCCAATGCTAAATATATTTAAATTTTATACATATGTATCTAGTTATATGTTTAAATGTTTAAATTTCTTTCTGATATGTTTACATGTTATTTATATGTTCTAGATGTTTCCAATGTTATGTATAAATGTTATACATGTATAGTTATATGTTAAAATGTTATCCTAGGACCCCTTAGTACATCCTAATACCTTTTAAGACACCTAGGGCCCCTTAAGACACTTGGGACCCCTTGGTAGGATTTTTTATGACATAACATTCCTTAAAAACCCCTAGATTATGACATAAAACCACTTAAGAACCTTTATAAGGACCTATTATGACGTAATAGGACATATTATGACATAACTAGTTCTATTATGACATAATAGGACTTATTATGACATAATAGGACTTATTATGACATAATACCCTTATTAGAACACATTAGGACATAAGACCCCTTAATATAACCTATTACAAGATAAGGCCCCTTAAGAGTCTCTATTATGACATAAATCACCTTAAGACCCCTTAGTAGGGCCTATTATGATATAGTAGGGTCTATTATGATATAATAGGGTCTGTTATGACATAACAAGACCTATTTTGACACAACAGGACCTATTATGACATGATACCTGACCTACTATGACATAAGACCCCTTAAGATGACCTATTATAATATAAGACCCCTTAGTAGGACCTATTGTGACATAAGACCCCTTAAGATGACCTTTTATGACATAAGACCCCTTATTATGACTTATTATGACATTATACTGGGCTTAGTAGGACATATATTATGACATTATAACCCTTAAGATGACCTATTATTAAATATAATTCCCCTGGATAGGACCTCTAGTTAGATGTTTAAATAAACTATATACATGTACGTCTAGTTAGATGTTTAAATTTATTCATGATATGTTTAAATTTTATTTATAGTTAGATCTTTTTTTTAAATGTACTTTACATGTTTCTTGAGTAAAAGGTGCTCTCTCTCTCTCTCTCTCTCTCTCTCTCATTCTTATATCCATCATTTATAATTGTACATGTATAATCTTAGATTTTAATATCGGTTTCCATTTTACATGTACTTGTAATGTACTTGTACTTAATTTTTAACATTTAACACATGTTACCACTAGATTTCCACACATGATAGAGATGATGTACCTCAGGATGTATCAGGTCAGGATGTACCTCAGGGTGATGCACCTAATGTTGGTGCATACCTTGTTCCACCTTGTATTCTAGATATTGAGAGCATATTTTAGACTGCTCATATAGAGATGGACCAACTGCAAGAGTCTATCAATAGATCTAAGGAGGGTTTGTATAGAGATATATGTAATACTATACTAAGGAGTCTTGAGGATTTGACTGCGAGGTTGAGATCCCATTCTTCATTTACACCACAGGTTATTGAGACTATTTTTTGAGATTTGAGAGCCGACGTCTCAAGAGATGTATCCTTAGAGACAATCCAGAGTCATGTCCCTAAGGAGATAATCAATTGAGAGGTTTTCTCACATTATGATGGGATGGACAAGGTGAGGGGATATCAGGTTACTCGATGCATCATTCCTTAGATAGCTTGCATGATATACCCTCAATTCCTTGTAGCACATGGCCGTTATCCTAATATCGACTAGATTGCATTATATTTTTCCCAACAGTCATGCATTGAGGTATGTTTGGGTCTCAAAGTCAACTATCTATATCTTCCTAGATAGTTTGGTAAGGGGCACGATAGAGTTGCTGATCATGATCAGTATTGTAGGCCTGATTGATTCGTACCTACTCATAGATAGTTGGGTGGGCAGAGGACGTTGTAAATTACACTAGCAATGGTTGCTACCACTGATAGAATTATCATTACTTCATAGAGGGAAGTAGTTGACAGGATATGGCAGATTGCATTTGCATCCATCACCATTACTTTTGACACACTCGACAAATATATTTTGACTAGACCAAGCTAATCAAGATCATCTTTTGAGACATCATCTAGTACTATAGGCTCGAGCGATGAGGCATATAGAGTTTTAGGTCTTCCTATGCCAAACGATATATGAATGTTTTTTGGACAATAGAGTCACTCGAATTTGGCACTTTATTTTTTGGAGGATCTAATGGAGTCATATATCTATATTGCAGACTTGTAGAGGATATTGATATAGTATGTTAGAGATGTCATCATATTTTTGCAGGGCCCTGTAGTTTCCTTGACCTAGGATATGCCATCGAGCCATACATAGTACAGTTCACAACAATTTGCACCCACAAATCACTTTATGGATATAGAGGCAAGGATACGAGTTGGACATGTCTGCATCATAGATGAGGGTGTAGAAGTATTTGAGGAGTATATACAAGGGTTGATTCAGGTTGACATTGGAACCAATATAGGATCCTATATGGATATGCTATAGCATCTAGGTTCTGACTCTACATCACTCCCCTCTTAGCCACACACCCCCTACACTCCTAATTACTAGAGAGGTTTGGGATCAGACATGGTTCGGGTGATGCAACTTTTGTTGATGATATGCTAGTGTGTGCTGATGATCCTCCTTCTCCTAAGACCCAAGTATTTAATTTTATTTATTTTTAACATCAATGTACACTTATTCAATTTTTAGTTTGTAGTGAACAATTAATTATAGTCGTGTGTATTGATCTCCATAGATGTATAATATTTTGTAAGCACAATTAGCAAAGCATATTACCTCTAGTATGGGCTTAGAGCATGTTCACATGAGAGATTCGGTGGATGTGACACCTACTAGTGTTCAGGTAAGTTTCAAATATACATTTAATGTGTGTGTACATGTAATTGTATTTATAAATTTAAAATACTTTACATAATTATGTGTGTATATAACTAATTGTTGTACTAAATTTCCAGGGGTCAGTTGTTGCTTCAAAGCTAGAGGATTCTCATGACACTCAATCAGAGGGTTTCTCTATTCATATGCATCTGGATGAATCCCTAGTTTAGGGAATATTACAAATCTTTGATTCGAGACTTATTATACATTTCATTATTATATATTTGATATTATTAGATTATGATTCGAGACATATATTTATATGCTCTCCAAAGCTAGATATAGATGGTTAATGTGTTACATTTATGATTTGACATATATATAGATTTCTATATACTCTGGACATGTGCATAGATGATTTATGTGTTACATTTATGATTTGACATTATATAGATTTATGATTGGCATCTAAATGATTTATACATGTGTTTATGTCTGATGTATAGATATATGTACATGATTAAATATATACATGTTGTTTATGATTTGATTAGATTATTATACATAGATAATTGTATTAGATGCTTTGATTTGATTAGTTAATTAGACATAGATGGTTTGATTAGATGATTTGATTACATACACATCTTTAATCTCAACACCTATTTGACATCAATTGAATACAAGCAATAATCAAGTAAAATATATAGTTCATGCATAATAAAGTAACAAAGAATCTTTAATCTTAACACATATTTGACATCAATTGAATACAAGCAATTATCAAGTAACATATAATGTTTATGTATAATCTTAACACCTATTTGACATCAATACATATAATCAAGTCTATCAAGTAATATATATAACACATGTATAATCAAGTAACATATATAAGTTAAGCAATAATCAATTATATCCATCATATGTTTAAGTATATCAACAAATAATCCAAGTATAATCCATCACATATTTAAGCATATCAACAAAGTATAATCTATCATAAATATAGATCAACTCCTAAAACATGAAAAATGTATGTAATATTGTTTAGACCACCTCAAGTGGTTTAGAACACTCATGGAGAACATGTAATATTCTCATGATTCTCACTATCTGGTCTCCACTTACAACGTCCACATTGAGATTTAACTGGATGGAGACAAAGGGAGGTAGCAACTACTAAGTGGCTATATTGAAACACCTTATTGTCGGGTTGATAATCAACAAAGTGAATCCCATGTTGGACTATTTTGTTTTTCTTGAAATATGTTCCCTCTAAAACAACTGAACCTGCACCACAAATTTTAACAATATTTAAAATAGTTTATTAAATTTGTTAAAATTAATGTGTGTGTGTGTGTGTGTGTGTAACAAAATTGAATATAGATCTAAATCATGAAAATATGTGGGGAACAAAATTCCATCAGTTTATTTGGGTTCAATTAACTTCATCTTCTTTGTAGTGCAACACAATAAATAGTAACTAACTCCTAAATTTCCAAGCTCAACAATCACTACGAAGATGCCTCCTGCACAACAAATGTACACGCAAGAGAAAATACTTCAAACTAGATCTAGATATATATACATATATGTATGTGTAACTTAATTTATTATACTTACCAATTTTGACCGATCCTAAAATATGGACATAATCAATAGAAACCAAAGGAATTTCATCAAAGTTTTCATCTTCATCTCCATCAACTGTATTAGTAACAATAAGTGGCACCAAATTCTATGCACCACACATCCACATTCCTAATTGATGCATCTTGAATAGTTTTTAGGAATGCAGTGAGAACAAAAACATGAGTACTCCCTAGTGTACAATGTCCAATTGTGACAATTTGTACTCGTAAATGAATGCAAAGATAGTCTCTTATCTATCCTATTGCAACCATGCATATTTTTTATATCCACACCTGAACACATATATATTTAACATAAAAATGGGATAAATTATGAATTTCATTTTTAAAATTTGAATAAATGATGTAAAATTTAAACAAGAAAATATATATAAATCACATGTATAATTTAAACACATGCATACTTGTTATCTCCCAAAATACTCTATGTGGTACAACTTGACTCATTCTTGATGATGTGCTAGCCTTGTTTGGTGCGAAATGTGTCTTACATAATTCAACAACATCCTGTGCATCTTTTATATGAACTCCCTAATAATTCATTTGATACTTTCGTAGAGCACATTTGATGCAAGCTCCAGCACCATCATGTTCACCTTTTCCATGTTCACTCTCAAAGAAACTCTAGACATGCGATATGTTTTCATCATGATGATATCTACATAGTACCTAAAATGCTCTGGATGATTCAAATTGTGTCACACATCCATCTGACCAAACATAATGTTTATCAATTTTTATGCCCCTTTCTTTCAAATTTGCAAAAAAATTCTTGAAGCGGTGTTCTACCTAATGAATATCATGCTCTTTATCATCACTTATATAAAAGTGATATTCTTTCTTTATGACCCATGCTTCAAATGTTCTCTAAACACCATCCAAGTCTAACTATGCATGTCGATAACACACATGTACCATAATAGTAATCTTCTTTGAAAAATAGTATTATGATTGAATGGCCTTTTGATGAACAAATGAATAGATTTATGCAAAATCAAAAACTAATAGAATAGTCCCAAGGGCTATCCCTAATAGATTCACAAGATAATCCCTTTCATAATATAAACCCCTTTTACAATTCAAAAATTCTAGACCCAATTCCACCATATGCTCCATTCCCAAGAAAACATGTTTCAAATAGTCCCATCCAAGCTCCATCCATATGTCAAGAGATCAATTCCTTCCCTAAATCTTCCATACATATTCCATTTGATACCCCATGTCAAAAGGATGATTCAAAGCATGAAGAAATAAGTCCTAAAATAAATCAATATCAAGATCCCAAGAATGGCCAATCCAATACAATTTTTGACCATCTTCCCTAAATGTAATGATAATCCTATCATCCATATCCATCCTATCAACAAGGATTCCCATCCATCCCAAGAAAAAAGTGTCCTTCCAACTCTTATTGACCTTCCACTTCCTATTCCTAAGAAAGATCATGACACCTTAAACATTCTTCCAAATGATTCTATCCAAGGCCAAAAGCATATTACACTTAATATTGAGATTGATGATCCCCTCCCAATTCAAGATCAAAACATTCCTTTATCATCATGTCCAGTGCAAGATCCCATCATCCCTATAGATCCCCCACAATATCCTACCATCCCTTCGGATCCTCCTCCAGATCCCTCCATCCTCATGTCCTATTCCTCCATTTTCTACTACTCTATGTCTACCACAAGGTCCTACCACCCCTTTGGATCCTCCTCAAGATCCTTCCATCCCTATTCTTCCACATCCACTACAAGACCCTATTTTGGTAACTGATCCCAACATTTCTATTATTCCACCTCTTGAATAACGTGTCATGTCTCTTGATTCCTCTCATGATTATAACACTTATATGCAAGATGTTCATGAACCCATATCATATCAAAAGGGTTCCTCTACTTATATTTGGTCTAGTTTACTTGGCAATCATATCATGTCCTCTATGACATGTATCCACCTCAAAATATATTTGTATCTAGCAACAAGTATCCCATTGGTAGAAATATTTTCCAAAGCATGCAGTATAAATACAAAGGGTTAGGCCTCCACAAGATACTTATATTTAATCCCCTTCATATCAAATAAAATCCTAATGGTCATGGCCTCAACTACGTACCTTATTCTCAAGACATTGGTATCCCTTCAAAATATAAATTCAAATGTACACCTCCCCCTTCACCCCTTCCATCCATATTAGGGCCATATATCCCTTTATCCATTGGCTCACAACCAATTTACCCTTTCACGAGTCAAGATCAGAAAAGGAACACATATTTGAGAATATTTCATCCATCAAAAAGACCTCCATATCACTCTGATCCATCCAAGATTACTCCATATCATTCATATCCATCCATGAATCCCATTTACTCTCCCAACAATTTGGATGCCAAGCATAAATTTAATAAGTCCAAAAATCCACATGCAGTGAAGGATCAACATGTAAAAATAAAGAAAAATATGATCCAAAAAGGAAAACAGATATCCAGAAGGCCAGAAAGGCCCACTAAGAAAAAGAAAGAAAAATCAAAAGCTATATGGGTTCTTAAATCCCTTATACAAGAAATGTGTCCCAACGAACCACAAAAGAATGAAAAATCAAAATTCATGTGGATTCCCAAGAAGCTCCTTTAAGAACAACTTTCCAAAGAAAAATAAAAGCTAGCATCCAAAATTGTTATCCCTCCATTCAAATGTCTCCCACCATCAAAATCTATTTTGGGTCCCTATGTCCCAAAATCCATGTCCATTCCTCAAAATTCCAAGCCTAATTTTCCTCCATCACTTAACCACCCCTCAAGGTGTGTGTCAATGTTATTCTTTCCTTCATTTCCATCCACTCAAGTTCAAGTCCTCTTACACCCCCTCCATTATCCAACACCTACTTTCCATCCTTTCATGCATCTTATTCAATCTTGTTCCTTCCAACCATCCATTTCATTACTCGACCAACATCTTTGAGAATACCCTTCATATCCATGGTCCATTATTGTATAGCATTCAAGAGTATCATCCAAAGCATAAGATTCTTGAGTCATTTGTCCATTTCTTGTCATGCATCAACTATTTTCCAAAAAAGTTCAAAATGTCAAAAAAAAGGAAAAAAGAAAAGAAAAGAAAGAAAAAAAGCATTCATCCATTAGTGAAAACCTAGCAAATAGGTGCTTTGGGTAAGTACCATGATGAAAAATTGGTAAACATGTATCATGTGTAATATATGAACATCTTGTGTTCCATACTTGGGGTAGGTTTCATCCATCCTATCATATCAAGTACATATCCTATTATACGTGGGGGGTAAGTTCTAGTCATGTTATCCTATTATATCCCATCCCTCACATCTTTCATTATCCTTTGTCCCTTATATCCATAATCCTTCTCTGCATACATTTTTCCTTGTCCCTCTTTGATCTTGACAAGGTTGAGGATCTTCATGAGTAGCATGTATCTTGTTTGCTTCGCATTACTTGTATACCTTTTGGTCCTTATTGTTAATCCTATTCACATTTTGTTTAGTTCTTATCATCAACACTTGTCTAACCCTTCAATTATATTTCTTATCCATCCTTTTGATCTTTCTTATCTCTTCATGTCCTATCCTTGTCCTATCATTATTATGTTCAAGTCCATCCCTTGATCTTGATGTAAAATAAGGACATAAAATGTAAAACATATTTTCAAAAGCCTCTTGGCATGTCCATTTTGATGTGTCACTTGTCATTTAGTGCACAATGTCATTACCTTACCTTGTCATGTCCAATCCCTTGGCTTGCAAAAAGAACATGTTCTCCCCTCGTCCAATATTCAGTGTGAGTCACATCATCCATAATGTAATTATAAAATTGCTACCATATTTCCCCCATCTATTTTCATTTCATCAATCCATTCATCCATTCATAATGTCCCTACATTGCTAGACATGAGGGGCAACCAAATACATCTTTCTCAAGCATTAATGTCCTGAAAAATCCTAAAAATTATAAAAAGTCTTGAAAAAGGAATTTAAAATTTTTTAAAAACCTTTTTAAAAAATAATAATAACTTTTAAAAATCCAAAGCAATAAAGTGTCAATTTCTGGCACCAATGTCATGTCATTTCATTTCGTTTTCAATAAGTTATCCTTTGCAACAAGGAAAACATTTTAGTAGACACAATTAGGAGATGTAGAACCCCACGCTTCACGAGTCGTGCATCAATAGACGAGCCTATCCAATCATGTCAACAATTGATTCGATCAAAATTGTCATCATCAATAGATCATCATTATTTGATAAATTGTCATTTTGTCTTATATGGGATGTGTCCTTCCCGAAACCAGACATTGTCATTAACTTATCACGTGTCTTATACAAGATGTGTCCTTCCTAAAACTAGGCACATTGATCATCATTATTTTTAAACTATCAACTTTGGCAATTAGATTTAATTGGTTGTTGGTTTTCTTGGTTTAATAAGTCTTATCTTTTATTGATTTCATTTTGCACCATGTTCATATGCTACTCAAGGATATCACTAAGTGAAGAGAGTGGTCGAGATGGTTCACAATCTTTTATTTTGCTTTGTCTTATCCATCATTGATTTTATGTTTTTCCATGTTCCTATGCTACTCAAGGATACCACTAAGTGGTGAGAGTGGCCAAGATGGTTCATGGTCCTTTCTTTTGGCTTTGTCTTTTGTTTGTGGGATGTTCTTATGAAATTTTGGGGCATGTACCTTGATCCATGATGTATGTGTTTCGGGGTAGATTGGGGCATTTCTTGTTAGCATTATGTACAGTCTCATGCAAAAAGGATCACAAGATCGCTCTGACTTTGTATATGTCACGATGTGACGCATCCAATTTTCTATATCAAAAAGTTCTACAAAAGATAAACAATGCACTAATAAAGAAAAGAAAAGATTGATTTTTGTTTTGTTTTGACTCATGTCCTTTCAAGTTGGATTTTTTTTCCTTTTGGCTTGTCTTATTTTTCTCTTCGGTCAATCTTGTTTCCATTCAATCTTGTGTTCTTGGCTTTATTTTTGAAAAAATTGGCCTCTTCTTTGCAAGATTTTCACCCAATTTTTTGACGGGGCACCCTCATGGCTTTTTGTGTCAGTTGCAATCCTTTTAATGTAGTTTATTATGTTTTCTTTGAAATAGCGCTCAGAATTGCATTGTCTCAAAGAGGGGCAAATTGTAGACACCTAAAAATGGTCACTGCCCCTACATCCCCTGTTTAGTCGTCATTTGCATTCTTCATCATTTTTGTCCATTTTTGTTCATTTTTTGTCATTCTAAGTCATTATGGTTTATTTTGAGTTATTGTGATTTATCTGTCATTTTTTCTCTTTATCTTGGTCATATGTCACATTTTTTGTCACTTTGGCATGTTTAATTAAATAACTTAACAATTATTTAATTAATGCATAAAGTTATCTCTAGGGAATTAATTAATTAATTAATGCCCCTATGTCCCCTTAAGAATAAATAAATTTCATTTATCTATCTCTTTTTGGTCTTTTATTTTGCATTTGAATATTTTAAATATTCAAATGACTTTTCATTATCTCTTTTCATTTCATATTTAAATGTGGTTTTATTTTATGTGGCTTTTGGGCTTTTGGAGGGAAAGTTGATAATTTGATTTATTATCTAGTTTTATTATTGTCTTTTGGCTTTTTGTTTCCCACTGACTATTCATTTCGTCTTCATGACCACTCGGTTTTCGATTTGAATTTCTATTTAATGGGCTTTCTTTCCCATTTTGTGGCTAACCACGATTCGAGTATCCTCAATATTTTCAGATTCTTCATACTTGCTTTTCAAATACATATTGGTGCACATGTCATAAAGAGCAACATTAATTTTGGGGGAGAAAGAAAAACAATGGAGCACAATAGAGAGTTTGCATAATTCGAATTGCTATGTTTTCATGTTATTTCATTATTTTATGCAAATCTGATTTTATATGCTTAATTGAGTGATTTGGATAATTTGAATGTGATTTTATGCTTTTCATGGTTGAGCTTTCATATTCTTAAACTAACTAATTTTCTCTATCTACAATGATGTATTATAATCAGGGTGGAAATGACATGCCACTATGCATAATAATTCAAAGAAAAATTGGAACATGTGAATCATAGCTAATTCATGCAATTTGTCAAGTTCTTTATGATGCATCATCACCTCAACTTTCTCCCCTATTATTAGCATCACTAGAATTGTAGCTATAACATTGATGCATCAACAATTCATTGAACTCTAAGAATTTATCTTACAGGTTTTTTTGAATTAGAAGGCACAAGGCTCAAGAGTTTACAAGAAGAAATTCGACATATTATGTACATATTGATTTATGAAATGATTTTTATTGGACAAAATTTGTTACAAAATAGACTCGTAACTACGCTAAGCTTTTCCTAAAAAATCAATCATAAGTTTTAGAGGAAGATCAATTAGTTAGGTAAGAGATTTGGGACAACTACCTCTTGTTAGTGACAAACCACTTTATGATCGTAATATCCATACAAACTTATTATGGGAAGAATTTAAAATAGTCATTACTTTGGATAAGGTATTCAAACAAGAAGGTGAGAGTGAAGACCAACAAAGGTTTTGTCGATTACTTGTGAATATTAAAGATGCACATCCAACTATAGATTATTGGAAATTGTTGATGACAAAAACAAATGTTTCATTGCATCAATCTGTTAAGGAGTTTGATAATAATGTTCATCTATTTTCAACAAATGATAATGTACATAACCATAACAAAATAAAATTACATTCATTAAAAGAGCGATAGCTTGTAGCGTTGTGAGTAAAGAAGGTAGTACTAATCTAGGAGGTCAGAATATGAATTAGATGTTGAATTATTGATTGCTAAGGATGCAAGGGTCATGTTAACATTTAATTTATGGATAGAAGTAGGTTTTGTGAATAGAACCCTAGAATATATTTAAAATATCATATACAAACCTAGAACTACCCCACTAGATTTTCCAACATATGTTATGGTTGAATATAATAAGTACTTTGGAATTCCATTCAAAGATGTATCTCCAAATTTAATTTCAATTTTGCCAATACAAAGGGGGCACACATCAATTGCCCTTATGTTTGGCTTGAGAACTAACCATCCATAAATCACAAGGACCAACTCCTTCTAAGGCAATAATTAACATTGAACCAAGAGAAAGGGCAATACTAACATTTGTTGTCATATCACAACTTATTTCCTTAGATGGACTTAGAATTTCACCACATTTTCTTATGATTGTTACAAAAAGACAAAGACAAGGAAACAACTCATGAAAAGAGAAGCACAGGAAGAAAGACTCATCTTTAGAAACAAAATAATTGTATGCAATTATACAATATTGAAGATAAACTTTCTATTAAAATTTTCAGTTTATAATATTAAATGTCTTATTCATTATGAATTCCTTTTGTATGTTTGAATGAACATGGCAAGCATCGTGATTTACAAAGCATAAATTAAAAAAACATGATAAGTTTATACTTTACATACCATACTACAGATGCTAGTAGCATAGATATCTTATATACATCTATATTAAAAACACTAAAGAGATCTCAATCTTGAGGTCCCATTTTATTCTCAATAACAACTTAGATATAAAGGCCTCGAGATTGATATCTCTCAACATTTTTAGATAGATATATACAAGGTATATATGCTAGTCAATAGAAAAACATAAAAATTATTGATTAAACTAGTTAAAAATAAAATTGAATGAATACAATAATATTGTGCTTGCTAAAAAATTAGAATTCCATTTACACATAAAATACTCTTCCATTTCTTAAAATATAGATTTTTTTTTTCCTTAAACTCTTAAATATAATATTATGACTAACTTTTTCTAAAAGCAAGCTAGTTAAACTTATTAACAATATTAACCTTTTAATTTTAAAATTTTTTCATGAATTTAATCGTTCAACACGGATCTAATAAGGTTAATTTAGCTAGTAAAAATTTCTACTACATACCACAATAATCAAATCATATGTACACAAAAAAAATCTTAATCTCCATCTCTAAATTGTGGAACATCTATTTGAAGCTTTTCCTTAGAAATTTACTATTATATTTCCGTGAAAGGCAGCACGCATTGCAAGCCATGATGATAGTTTTTCGCGACGTCATCCCACCCACATTCCTAAATTTGAAATGAAATAAAATTGTATGAGGTAGTAGTTTTAACACAAATAATAGAAGCACTATCATGCCTTGAAAGTAATGGGGTTACGTATCTGGTTGAGCTCGGGCTTCATATCAATCATTGTTCTAAATAATTAGTTACAAGCAACAATTCACAGACCGCAACATAGTGCTTCTAGGTAAATTGTGTTAGCGGCTTCAAATCACATGTGAACATGTAAAATAATAATTTTGGTATCAAAAAACTGTAAAAAAGGTCCCTAAAGCAGCTTTCCTAGCCATGCACTGCCATGTTCATTTTTGGTTGATTGGTAATAGATAATTTCAACCTTGAGCAGATGTTGGCTGATTGCCATTAGGGAAGGAATTAGCCACCACAGTGTTATCCAAATTTGAAACGTCTGCATCATTTCCATGTTGTACAAACTCAGTAGGTGACATGTGCCTCCCATGGCAGGCACACACAATTCTAACTTGACTTTTATTATACCTATACATCACACCAGAAATGGTCTTTCCATTTGAACCTATGCCAGTCGTAGATACCCATGGCAAGTCAGGTGAATTACCAGTACCACCAAATTTCAGTCCTGGAGCTATCCCTGGCCTTAAATTCCAAACTTCTTGAGAAAGACCATCTGCCATTGGAAGATGGTTAGTATGTTCCTTAGGCAAAGCAAATCCGAGCTTTGCATTATCATCTCCAGCCTTTGACGATAAGGACGTCCCTCTATCTGAACATGTTCTTTCGGGCTGTCTTTCATCTTTCGTTAATGGATTTGCTGACTCTGGCTTTTGGTTGTCCGAGAGTGATCTTTCACCAGTTGCTGATATCACACCTAACGAAACCTGAGATGGCTGAACTGCAGATACAAGAAAAATACGAGGGTCAGAGGAATGGCTTTTGACCGAGGGTTATGTGGTCAAGGAAGAGGTCACTAGCAAAATTCTACTGTAAATAAATTAATCAGTGAAGGATTTACTATATATTAAGGCGTTCCAGCTAAAATGCTTAGGAAAATGTAATCGTCAAAATCAATTATGATATCTACTCTTGTAATAACTGTCAAATGGTTGCGAGTAAAAGTACAGGTGTCTTTCATGCAAGGCTTAAAACAAGATGAACTTGATGCAAAATAGAATCATGAAAACTAAATAAAAGCTTTTCTTTCTTAAGACAGTGCAACCAAATAGCAGAGAAAAATTATTAATATATAAGATCGATGAAATACAGATTTTAAAATTAAAACAAATAACTAAATTAAGCTAGTCGTATGCAGATCAGCAGTGCTGCAGTCATAATTTTAGATTAGAAGATGCTGACATCCAGGTGGAAATAAGACAATAATTATCAAACTTTAAAAACATTTGCTCCCTACATTATGCTCTTACAAAAACAGTGCGAAAAAGACATTCGTCGTCATGCACAACATATTGTTATATTTATATTTTAGCCTGTAGCCCTTAATCTTGGTGTTATTATTCAAATAATCTCTAATTAACCTAGGATTAATTAAGAATTAAGTCTTGGAATTTGTATATTTCCTTATCCTGAAGATATAACACGATGGAAAACCAAAAAAGTGTCTCTTTCAATTTTATTTTGTTAATGCAAAACAGAGAGCCACATTCGGATTTTCAGTTGCATGTTAATTTCTGCTATTCAATACTTTATTCATTATCTTTCTATGCATGGTATCAGGACCTTGGTTATCACTACCAATGCTAAAATGACAGAGTAAATTATCAAAAAGACAACTTTAAATTTTCTGAATAATGAGGAGTTGGTGGGACTCGCAGAATTCAAAGCGAGTATCAAGAAGGAAAGTAGCTCTTCTGGGAAAATGGCCAGTGTTTGAAGAAGATGAGATTAACCCATGGGATGACCCTAAGGCAAGAAGCCAACAAATTTTTTCTTTTGACTTGCAGATGGAGATCCCATAATATGATTTTTTAAATACAAGTACAGATAGCTAAACAAAATCCTATTAACATTCAAGGTGGGCGAATTCATGACACAATGGAGAAATTAGTTGCGGCTTTGTAGCAAGTGGATGGGGCAAGCGGATGGGGCAAGCCATACATGGGTAACCAGATGGCTATCTTGAATCACTAGGAGGAGCTTTGCCCAATTTGCTAAGGCTTTGATTCAATGAGTGGATCAAAATTGGGATAAGTCACACTCTACCCAACTCATGCATATCAGATGTAATCTTGGAAAAGAATATAAAGAAAATCAAACTTTTGGTGTTAAAGACCAAAACCAAACTCCCAAAGATATCGCATTAGATGTCTTCATCCTCAACTCATGGTCAGAAATTTGAAGATAAGGTCTGTTTAATAATAAACTGCTGGAGATGTTATCTACTTGTCTCTATAACTAGAAAACCAAATATTCATGCAGAAGCTATTAGAAACGTATTTTTTAAGTTTCGAGAAGAAAGTAAATACATTTGATAGGAAGAATGAGGGGACTGACCTGACTTTTTTTCAAAAAAAACCAGCCATCCAGTTGCCACAATCTCTAAAGCCCAAAAACAGAAAATTCTTCTATAATTATTCCAAGCCTTGGAGTGAAAGATTGTGTATGTACCCAAACAACTCAACATAACTAGAAACATGTCAGAGTGCAAGCCTGAAATCCATAGGAAGACACACTAACTACTGGGATGTTGAATGTTATTCCAGAAGTCAGTCTATCGTAGTCAAAATTGACGAACCATAAGGTTGAACCATCTTCACACCTAAAAGTTTTTGCCCATTTCAAAAATAATTGGTAACATAGGTGGCATATTTAATATTCTAAACAAGTCTGTCAATTAGGTCTGCCTTTGGAAATATTTAAGATTTTTCCAGTTCAAGTACCACACCAGTGGAGCATTAAATGCCAATGAGTGGTACACAATGAGGAGTATGATGGCCGATTACACTCTCAAGAATAGATTCATCATTGTACAAGGTGCTAGCATTTTAATTTGTGCCTTTCAGTACAACATGAAAAACATGTGATAAATGTTATTTTTTTTATTAGAAGGGGAAGCTCCCTTGTAACAGATAATATAAGTAAACCTTAGTAGTTAAAACCTAAGGAAATGACTGATTTTTTTGTTATGTGAAAGTTAAATCCTGGGGTTTTGAGAACGTTGCAGACAAACTGAAGAAATTGCCTTTCTTTTCATTCTCAGGTAAGGGCCACAGGCTTAACAGCAATTCCACTGAAGATAAGAGATTTTTATATCTTTTCTTAAAAGTATATACACCTATAATAGTTGATGAATTCTTGCACGCTCTAGTTAAAAGCAAAGACTGGATAACATGACTACAACACCAGAGTTGGATTGCAAACAACAGAAAATTTCAAGAAACAAGTTAGATGCTATCATATACATGGCCACAAGAACTTCTTCAATGAAGCCTAACACAAAGCTTGCACTTCTCAAAGGCCATCCAACTTGACAAATGAACAATCAAAAGATTAAACAAGACAACTTGAACAGTCATTCAAGCAAAAAATGTGTATCAGTTACCATAAAAATGTATGAGTAAATGACAAATAAGGTTACTCGAGGATGTGTTTCCGCCATAACTAAAGGGCACTCAAATTTCCAAGCTGTCCCCATTTAGGCAAAAATAATAGGAAATATCCTTGGAGTGTGGAGACGCCATTGTCTATTTCTGGAGATGGCTGACTGTCCCCAGGACGGCCAGGGATGTCCAAGACATCTCCCGACCATCCTAGGGACGGCCGGCTGTCCCCAGAATAAATCAGCATCCAAACAAAAAATAAATAACGCCCAGCTTAAAAATAACATTTTTATGGTTTGTAAGTGACAACCACAAAACTAGCTCACCCTAAAATGGGTAAGGAACCCTATTTTGAGTCATTTTCTCATTTCATTCTCATTTTAGAGGAGAAAGAAGCAGTAGCAGGGTCTGAAGCTTTGAAGGAGAGAAAAAATGGAGGCAACAACAGAGCTTCAAGGAGCATTTGAAGTTAGAGCACCGAAGGTGAGTCCTTTGTTTCATTTTCAGTTTTCTTTTACAATTTTTTTTAAAAGTTGAAAGAAGGAATGTCCATCAAATGTTTGATATTTTCCCCTTATATTTCAGTGCTTTAAACTTGCATTACACTCATTAAACATGAGCAGCAGCAGTGGCAGTGATAATAGTGATGAAAAATGGCAAGAAGGGGAAGAAGTTGGAATTGGAGGTGGGCATTGAAGTGTTGGGGTGGACGTGCACCTAACAAATTTGAGTGCCCTTTAGTTATCTTAAAGGACTATACACAAGGCCCCTTTTAGCCCCCAAAAAACCTCTTCTTTGCCTTCTTCATCCAACAGATGTCAAAAAGAAAAATTCGTGAGGGACTAAGGTGTGGTAATGTCATATATGCTACATTAATTTTAGAGGGAGCTACATAAGGGTGTGGTTTCATTTCTTGGGTGTTTTCAGCAAAGGAGTTAAATTTTGTAGAGATATAAAGGTGGATTAGAAGTTAGAGTGTTGCAGATTACGAATGGAGGCAGAAAGCAAGTGCAAAGGTGTGCTCATGCCAATGCATTAGCCCTCACAGCCATCTATGTATCAACCTATGTCATTTAGTGTAGGTAATCGTAGTGTTATTCACAGTGTGGATGCCAAAAAAGGAAAGAGGAAGGCTAGTGATAGTGGGCAACTAGGGTCAGTTTCAAATATGTTCAATGTGCAGACATTAGAATTGACAGACTTCCATTGCTGATTTTTTTATGCCCGTTCCATCTTATTTCGTGTGGCCTATTCTCCTTCAAAAAAATGATCAAAAGATGTAGCTAATGTTGGTCACTCTTTTGTACCCCTTGGAGATCATAAACTATGCACTACCCTTATTGACAAAGCATATTCTAAGGTACGTTTGTTGATGGAGGACATGAGGTGAATTTGGATGAGGGCAGGTTGTTCTATTTTGATGGATGGGTGGACCAATATTAGTCATCAGTCACTCATCAACATCATAGTCACATGCACAGCTAGCTCTTATTTTTTTAGAGCTATTGATTGTTTAGGGAAGCGCAAGGATGTAGACTTTCAATTTGGCATTTTGAGAGAGGCCATAGAGGAGGTTGGGACCTCAAATGTTGTTGAGGTGATCACTAATTCAACACGTGTGCGAATTGGCTGGCTTGATGGTGAAGGGTGCTTACAAGCACATCTTTTAGACTCCATGTTGTGTTCATGCATTGAAGGACAAAGAAATTAGACTGGGTAAGGAAAGTGGTGACACAAGCTAGAAATATTCAAATGCTCATTTGCACCTCACTTGCTCAATTCAAGACTTTTCAAAGAAGGAATTTCTCAAACCTATAGAGACGATATGCCAATTACTTCATTTTGTTAAGAGAGGATGATTGAGGTGCATGATGCTCTACAGATGATGGTGGTGAATTCAGAGTGGAATAGATGGATTAATGCAAACATTATTGAAGGGAAAGCCATCAAACAAAAGATCCTTGATGACAATTGGTGGTCCATTGTGAGGTTAGGCATTGCTGATTTTCAGATTTAATTAAAAAAAATCTGATTTTAATATTTTAATTTATTGTTGAATCTTTCAAAGTGTCTAAGTTTCCTAGTTATCAATTAACTTTGAGATTGATAATCTTTTTCTTATTCTTATTTGAATTATTGTTTTTGCACATTGCAAATATGTTTGCTCCATCATCTCACCTGTTGTAGATGTCATTGGATATGTTGATACAAACTCTCCTAGTTTTGGAGAGAGATATGAGACTTTTGACAACATGATTCAAAAGACGAAGGAAGTCATATTGTGTAATGTCCCCGTTTTTAGGCATATGGGATTAGCTTATTTCTATGACCTTCGTAGGCTAATCAGGATGTTGGAGAGGGTCGTGTGGCAGAGCTAGTGGTCAATTTCCACTCTGGAGGTCTGTGATGTCAAGGTTGCTCTTTGTTTGAGTCAGATTGACAGACTTACTATTTATAGTAAGTGCTTATTTTGGGTGATCATCATGATTGCTATGTTTAGCAGAGCTCCTGGGCATTGGTATCAGTGGAGTTATGGATTCATTTGCAGAGTTCTCAGTTTGAGGGACTTACTATTTTTAGTAAGTCTATTTTGGGCAATTGCTATTTTTAGCAGTGCAGTGGAGGCACAGTGTGTTGAGCATCATGAGCATATAATAGAGTCTATTTGATGGAGCTTCATATTATAAGTTGTTTATTAAGTTTATCTTAATAAATGACTATCATTTGTGTTATAATTTGAAGGTGTGTTGAAGAAGCTTTTTAAGTGAAAAGTGTCTTCATGAAGCTTTAGCTTTTGGAGTTATTAATTCAAAGTTATTAAATAAAGGCTTCTAATTTGAAAGTGTGTGCGAGAAGCCTTTTAAATGAAAAGTGTGTTGGAGAAGCCACACTTCTTTTATTATAAAAAAGAGACTCTATGGAGAATTCATTATTCATTATTGGCTTTGCTTTTTATCATTTGGAGAAATAGCTGAAAGGTTTTTCAACTAGGGTTTGAGGACTGATTCCTCCCCTTTTCTGCACTTTGAATCACTGGATTTCAGTGGTGAATTGTGCTTTGATTCTGAGAAATTAATTTTGATTTTTATGGCTGCAAATTTGGCGCTGTTGTAAACCAAATTTGATGTGTAATGAGCATTCATAATTCAGAATGAATCATTCCTCTGCTGGTTTGATTTATTCCAGAGGTTCATGTGTTTATTTGGGAGGCTCTTGTATCTCCTAGGGGCAACATTCAACACCAGAGGGCTGCGTTTTGCATCAGAAGGCTGTGTAACATATTGAAAGGGCAGCGTAATATATTAAGAGAGCTGTGTTTCACATCAAGAGGGTTGCATATCACTTTTAGAGGCTTGTGTTTAATTTATTGGAGGCTGTGTTTCATCTCTAGGCAGCCGTGTTTGGTGTTTAAAGGTGTCAATTTGTATTTAAAATACATGCATGGTTTCTAGTATATTAGTAAACATTTCTTTGGTGAGAGAATTGTAAGGATGCATGCCAAGTGTTTGTAGAAATGTCTATTGGCTATAGATGCACATTTTACATGAAGAAATTTTATGTATGCATTCAAATGGTCAAAAGAGATTGCATTTGTATTTCAGTTCTTTGCCTAGATCTCTTGATAATCATTTACTGGTATTTAAATTTCATTTGAAACCATTCCAAGCAAGTAAATACAATCTGAGAATAAAAGATAGCAAGATAAAGATTTCACGCAAAGTGTTTGATGAAATGTCAAACATATAAAAATGAAGCAATTTGGTGTTTGTTAAAGTTAGAACCAGCAGGGGTTCTTACATATTGGCTAATGATAATCAATTGGACTTATATGAGGAGTAGATCAAACCCATTGTCATGCGGAGGGGGAATACTATGAACAATCCACTTTATATGGAAAACTTTGCACCAAATCCAAAATTGTATGATCCCAAGCCTAGAAGGTCCCCTCCTTGTGATGATCCTTAGGTGAGACATGGGTTGATGAAGGCCATTCAAAAGATGTTTTCACCTAAGCGGTCTGGTATACTTCGTTAACAATAGGCTGCACCCTCAAATCTTAATGGTCCAAACTTCAACACACTAGAGGCAAATATGGATAAAGCAATAATGGTACAAAAAAACCCTAATGGATAGTGGCAATGACATGGATCAGACACACCAGAGTTGAGGACACTTGCCATTCGCCTCTTCTCACAAGTTGCTAGTTCCTCTGCTACATAGAAGAATTGGTCTAGATATGGTTTTATCCACTCCATCAAGAGGAATAGACTTACCTCTAGACAAATGGAGAAGGTAGTGGTTGTGCATAGTGCTCTGTGACTTAGGGATTGTCATACTGCACAATATCAACAAACTCCAGCTTTATAGTGGGTATTAATTCCAAATACGCCACTCAAGTTAAAAAGGATGCCCCCACAGAATAGATTGGTTGAGATTTCGTTGGATGATGCAACCTTCAAGGCTAAACACTAACAATGGCAGTGAAATTGATTTTGTTGAAGATTAGGGACAGCAGCGTACTATCTTTGTTTTACTTTCAAGTTCTAACTTTGAGACTGAGTCTTTTGACATTATATGATACATTGATGCAATGATATATGATATGATACTTTTCATTTTGTTGAAACTTTGCAACCTTTGGGCATTTTGCTATTCGGTATAATTTATTTAATATTCATGCATATTGATGGTGATTCAAGATTCAAATAAATAATCATATCCCAAGGGTTGTAAAGTGTTGGGTGAACTCCTGCTCACAGCCATCCCTCATGAAGGTGAAGTGCCTCTCCACCTCTATTGAGGCAAATCCCATATCCATCTATTTGGCGAGATCGACAACCCCTTGTGCAACTACAGCCATGCCCTCCAACTCTGCTAAGTATCTCAGTATGGATCCAAGAGCATCCCACGGGTTGGGTTTTAAGACCCGAATGTAACCGTCATGTACCTCTCTCCTACTTTAATCATCCATCCGCATCACCAGATGTAGGGAGGCATCCCCCTAGTGTGCACTCTCCTCCTTAATATCACTCACCTCTCCAGCTACAGTTGGTTTCTCCTTCCTCCTGGCAAGCCCCACTTGCTCTTCGAGGGGCTCTTCTAGTACAAGCCTGTGCTGTGAGTCTACTTCCTGCTGAAAGTGGGTGACCACCAGTAAGCTGGGTGTATATGCATGAATATTAAATAAATTATAATGAATATCAAAATGGCAAAAAAGAATCTGTCCCAAAACCCGTTTCCATATCCCTCATCCTAGAAACTCGAGGTAACATAGCAAATAAGTGAAAGTTTTGCATGGAAATTAATTAAAAGCTAAGTGAAGTTCTCTAAACTAAAACTAGCTTGCTTGCACACAAACCAAGCTTAAAATACAATTTGGTCCACAAGCTCAATATCTAAATCAAGAAATCTTAAAATAGAATTTTGCTATGGATAACTACAATAAAAATAAAACTATTGCCACTATGTTCCGTTTCATCTTGAATATTGAAATAACATGCATAGAAGGGAACATCTTATAAAATGTATTTAATAGCTCATATCTAGGAAATGCACAAGTGTTATTGATTATAACTATTTGGGAAACATAGTAATTAAAATGTAGTACCAATTTTAAATAGGAGAAATCTATTAAGCTCCCTCATGATGTAAAAATGATGTTTAACAATCAATGAATAGAAGCAACAAAATTCTGCCATTTCATATGTTCACAATGTTTATGCACATATTTGTCATGTTTACACTTGCCCAATTTAAATGGAAATAGGCAAGAGAACAATTCCAAAAGGAAAAAAATGTTGTTCTCAGCCATAAGTTTAAATCTCTATAAAGTGGTAAAAAGTCTAAGGGCAGTAAAATTAGAAAAGATTCAACCACCTACAGGCCCATTTCTACACCTCTTACCTGGTCTTCAGGACTCTATGTGCATGAGTTGCTAAATACCAAGGCAAGGTTAGAGGCTTTGAAAGTCAAGGAGCAAGAAAGAGATCAAAAAACCCATGAGATCATAGGAGCAAATCAGTCTTTAGTGGAAGATTATAAAATTATAAAGAAACAGGTGATAATGCTGCAAGAAGCTCTTTTGGAAGGGAAGCTTGAGTGAAAAAGATGAAATCAGATTGGCAAATCGTGAAAGATTCAACAGTAGCAATAGCGGGCAAACTTTAAAGCAGCGTAAGGTGAGCTGCAAGCAATCTAGCAAACAAACTTTCAAGGAGTGTTTGTAAAGGGAAATGACAGAGAAGGTTTGTCAAAAGAAAGCAAACTATGGGCTCAAATCAATAACAGTCACTCTAAATGAAAGAAGCAGCAAACACACGGGTTGAAAAAATGTAAGCAAGTGAGCTCAAAGAAAGGTAAAATAGAGAAACAAATGTAATTTTCTATGGGGTAAGAGATTATGATAAAAATGAACGCACTTAAGATCTTGTGACTTCCTAAAAGACGAGTTGCTTTCGCAAGGAAAAATCTTCCAAGAAAGGAAAGTCGGACTGATTTGTTAAAGAGGGTTAGGCCTAAAAAAGTGGTCATCGGAAATGTCCATGACAAGTAAAATCTTTTAAGCAACGCCTTCCTAGATGAGGATTTAACTAGTAGACAGCCAAAGAAGGGAAGGAAAAATTTGACAACTTTAAGAGTAGCAAGAAATGAAGGCAAACGAGCATGGTAATACAAGGGAAAGGTTATTATTGCCAATTTTGGGTCCCGTAGTAAGGCAAGACAGCAAGCTGACAGCAAAGAATATACTTGTGATTCAATGGTAGGAAGGAAAGCAACAAAATCTTTTTGGGAAAATAAGGGTGAAGACTTAACTTTGAGTCTTGCGTGTAAAAATAAATAGCAATTTTTTCCTAGGTTTACTAAATTTTTGTTTGTTGGAGTTATAGAGGATATCTGTGGAGAAGGGGACCTGTGTTAGGACCTATTGTATAAGGCAATGATATAATTTGTCTCACAGAATGTCATGTCCCCCGTTTGAAGCCCTATTGGTGATGTCCTCATCACTTTTCCACACCAATTTTGTGAAGTCTCTAAGAGACAAAATTGCAAAGATGGCAAGCAAACAAAGAGTATTGATTTAGGTCTAACCGTGAAAAGATTTGATAATAAATAATAATCAAAATATAAAATGTAAATAAATGAATAATACATAATAAATAGTAATCAAATAAATAAATAAGAATAAATTATGGTGAATATAATAACTATTGGAAGATTGTTGATCATGTCAGGGTTTCGTACTTGGGTGTGCTGACATTAATGTATTGTCATTGATGTCAACTTACTAATTGTTGTTTCAAACAATGTGTTCAGTATGTACAATGAAGAGGATTTTAGTTGATCTAATGATATGTTAAAGATCTTAAGTTGCGATTGTAAGCTATTGTTCAAACTTCAAAGGTGTCTATAGATGGTTTGTAGATGGTCTACAGAGGTTCACAAAAGTTTCGATGACAGTTTGAGTGAGGTATGATCGAGTTGCTGGTTGTTGATGTTACAATGTTCCTGTGTATAGTGGATGAGTATTTGGTTCGGTATATCTTCGATTTGATGTTTCAAAGGTTGCGAAGCTGGTGGTTACATGGTGCCTTATCATTGTGCTCGTAGCTAGTGTTGTTCATGATTCAGAGTACAATAAGTTATCTTTTGTTATGACAGAGTTCAGTATTTTAGTGCTCTTGATGATCAAAGATAAAGATGAGTTTGGATTTTGTATTAAAGATGATGCGAAGGTTCTGGATGGTACTCATGTTGTTTGTTGGTGTTCTTGGATCGTGTGATGATCATGTTGTTCGTCTGCATTGATTGAGGTGATTGGATTTGCTGCTTTGGTAGCGTGTTGGAGTTTGTTCATTTAGGTCCTAGCCGACTTGATGGAGTAACGTGTTGCGATTCTTGATATTGTCTTGGTGACATGCAATTGTGTTCGTGGTTGAAGATTTGGGTTCTATCTAAGTCTTGGCCGACTTAATTTGGATCGCTTTGGAGATTGAGCATAATATTTATATCTTTTATTGTAATAGGTCTTAGCCGACCTAGTGGTTGATTATTCTTCGTAATCGGTATAAATGAGAGATCATTTTGTAATTGTCAGATGGAGTGAAGAGTGAGGAGTGTGTGTGTGTGTGTAAGAGAGGTTGGTATTTGTAATCTATAGTTAAGGCAGAGTTTGTACTTCATTAGAATTATTTTGGCATAGGAGATGTTTGTCAGTTCGGTTGTAATGGATTGTATGTCCACCGTGTTGTAACTGAAGATAGATCGAAGAACCCGACTGAGGGGCAAATCTGAGATTGTATTGTGAGCAGTGAGCCCTCGGCAATGAGCCTACAAATTTGGTTGTAAGCCTGTGGTTGCAAGCGCATCCTTTGTTCTCTATTTGCTCTTAACCGAGCAGTACTTTTAACAGAGTATATTTATCTTGTGGGTTTGACTCCCACCGGGGTTTTCCCTTAATCGGGATTCCTCGAGAACAAATCTTGGTGTTATGTGTTATATGTTGTGGATCTTGCATTACTGTTTATCTTTTAGATCTAAGTAGCTAAAGTGAAATTAAAAGTATTAGGTGTACACAACTGATTCACCCCTCCACCCCCTCTCAGTTGTGCTTACTTCCTTTTGGGCCTAACAATTGGTATCAGAGCCTAGTCCTCTAGAAGAAGCTTGACCACTTGAAGGAGATCTGTCATGGCAAGTATAAGAAAAGAGAGTCTGAAGTTTGATGGAAGAAACTACTTGATTTGGAAGGATCGAATGACTACCTACCTGATATGCATGGGGACAAAAGATGAATACTGACAGATCACTAAGAAACCTTATGCTATTTCGAAGGGCCTAACAAATGCTACTGCAGATGAAAAGAATAAATTCAAGGAAAACATGTTAGCAAGGGAAGCTTTGATCAGCGCCTTATCTGATTTAGAATATTCACACATTTATGGTTTGAGGACTGCACATGAGGTATGGACAAAATTAGAAACTATTTATGAGGGTGACTCATATGTTAAGCAAGCTAAGTTGCAGGGACTAAAAGAAAAACATGAAGATATGAAGGTGAAATTGCCTCAGTTTATTTGCATAGAGTAAATGATCTAGTTTGTGCAATCAGATGTGTTGGTGGTACCTTGACAGACAATGAAGTTGTAGACAAGATTCTGAGATCTTTTCCCACATGTTACAGTGAGAAAATTGTTGCTATTGAGGAATTGAGAACTATAAGAGACATTTCAAGAGAAGCTTTGGCAGGTAGACTTTGTGCCTATGAGATGACTACACTTGGTAAGGAACTTCCGAAGGTTGAGACTGCATTCAAAGCCAATGTGACTAAGTATGACCAAGGAGAAAGCTCTACAAAGATGAAATTCAAACACTATGCTAAGGATTGGGAAGAGATCATGGAAGAAGAAAGGAAGATTGATGAACTTGAGGCCTTGATTGCGAAAAGACTACCTAAGGGCTTTGGTAAGTACAAAGGAAAGTTACCTTTGAAATGCTTCAATTGTAATAAGATTGGTCATATTGCATCTAGGTGTTCGAACAAAAACTACAAGGATATTAGAAATAAATTTAAAAAATATCATCTTAAGAGTCATAAAAGTTTTCATGCTGCTGAAGAAGGTGTGACTGATGATGAGTCTGTTGTTGTTGAGGAAGAAATTGTGTTTATTGCTATTAAAGAAGATAATCCTAATGAAGAAAAAGCATTGATTTCACGAGCTATTAACAGAGATGAATGGGTAATTGATAGTGGATGCTCACATCATATGACTAGTGATAAGGATAAGTTTGTGAAGCTCGAGGACTATGATGGTGGTGTTGTTAGATTCGGTAATTATGCTCCCTCTGTTTGATTAAAGGAAAAGGATTTATTACTCTTGATGGTAAAAACCAGTGCTGAAAAAATCGGCGAGATATAGCATCATGCAGAGCTGGACGATTTAATCGCTATTAAAATCGGGGCCGATATTATGTTTTTTGCGTGGCATGATATATGGAAAAAACTGGCAAAATCGCGCGCGTTACCGGTGAATATATCGGTTAATATAAACAAAAATGTATTTTACCTAACAGTTTATGTTATACGCGACGATGGGGGTTTATGCAACAGCCAAAGTCCGCGGTTTATCGGACGACGAGTTTATTGGACGGGAGTTTATATTAGCAAATAGATGGTTTATATCCATTTCGTTTTATTTTAAAACTGTTGTTTTAGTTTTTTAAATTAATAATAATATTTAGCAATATATTAATTTTAATATATTTAGTAATTGAATAAATTACAATATATGGTTATAATTAAAAACATTATATTATATCTACATAAAATTAATAATAGAACCATTAAATTGTAATTAATGTGTTGATTATTTACTATTAAAAATTTTAAATATTTAATTTAATTTAATATATTTAATATCTATAATATTTAACTAAAAAATTTAAACATATTTATATTTTAATATTCTTAACTTTATACAGGCAAAATTAAATTAGTATATGTTTTACAAAGTACAAATTTTGGTATATGTGTGTTTTAAAGGATATTTTAAGAAATTATATATTTTCAAATGTTCGATAAAAGTGCCGATATTTTGCAGATTTTTTTCCCGAGTTTTTGACGAATCCGAGTTTTTCAAAAAATTTGGGCCGGCCGAGTTATTGCCGAGTCCGATTTTTTCAACCTTGGTAAAAACAGTATTGATGATGTCTTGTATGTTGAAGGTTTAAGTCATAATTTGTTGAGTGTTGGACAGCTATTGGATAAACTTAAAGGTTACAAATTGGAATTCATGGATGGAATCTACAAGATCATTGGAAGTACAGGGAACCTTATTGCATCAAGTACACACACTGTTGGTAATCTATTTCATTTGAAAACTATTGAGAATAAATGTTTGATTGCTAATATTGATGATAGTTGGTTATGGCATAGAAGATTTTGTCATATGAACTTTTTGATAATATGGTGAAAGTTAGCACTACTCATGATGTAAGAGATTTGCCTAAACTGATGAAGCCTAACAACATGTGCAAAGAATGTCAATTGGGTAAACTAACTAGATCTACTTTTAAGAATAAGACATTCTTCAAATGGATTGTTGGATTTGGTACATACAGATCTATGTGGTCCTACTAAGACACGAAGCTATTATGGTTATAGATACTTTATGCTATTTGAGATGATGTGGGCTACAATTTTGAAAGAGAATTTAGAAGCTTTTCAGAAATTTTAGATATTCAAGATGATGGTGAAAACAAAATCTAGAAAAAGATTGAAGTGCCTAAGATCGGACAGAGGTGGAAAATTTACATTTGGTGAGTTTTTGGGACAGAATTCTGCTCCACGAACCCCACAACAGAATGGTGTTGCTAAGCAAAGGAAAAGGACTATCCTAGACACAGCTAGGACTATGATGATTGAAGGAAAAGTTGGGCAAATCTACTGGAGAGAAGCAGTGTACACCGCAATATATACTTTGAACCAAGTACAAATTATGCAGGGAACCGGTAAGACTCCTTATGAACTATGGTATGGTCATATCCCTATAGTGAAATATTTTAGAATTTTTGGAAGTAAATACTACATTAAGAGAGACTAGAAAGTTTGATCCTAGAAGTGATGAAGGAATATTTCTTGGGTATTCTACAAAGAGCAAAGTATTTAAATGTTATAACTATAGAAGAAGATTGTTGAAAGTGCAAATGTTAGAGTTGATGAGAATATGTAGAGATCGTAAAGAACTTGTAGGTATGACATGATAGAAGAAGATAATCAGATCATGGAAGTGCAAGATCAGAATTAGGATGGACCGGAAGAGCGAAACAAACCTATGGAAAATGAAGTGGATATTAACACCGAAGGGTCTGTTACACAGCCTACACTGAAAACTCCACAGTATGTAAGAATTAATCATTCTGAAGATGTCATTATTGGAGATAAGAATAGAGGTGTTTAGACTAGAGGAAAAATTGCTAGAGATGAAACATGTCTGCTATCTGAATTTGACCCTAAAGACGTTAAAGAATCATGTAATGATGAGAGTTGGATGAAAACAATGAGAGAGGAACTTGATCAAATTGAAAAGAACAAGACTTGGATTCTTGTTCTCAAACCTAATGACAAAAATGTGATCAGTACTAAATGGGTATTCAAAAACAAGTTGAATGAAGATGGTAAAGTGGTTTGAAACAAAGCAAGATTGGTATGCAAAGGATATTCACAGATGTAAGGTATTGATTTTACAGAGACCTTTGCTCCTGTAGCTAGACTTGAAGTTGTTAGATTACTTCTTGCATATGCAGCTTACAGAAAATTTAGACTCTATTAAATAGTGAACTAGAGGAAGATGTTTATATTGAGCAGCCTGATGGTTTTACTCTAACCAAGGAAGGAGATATGGTTTGTAAATTGCAGAAATATCTG
Source organism: Chamaecyparis obtusa (assembly GCA_027943335.1). Classification (NCBI taxonomy): domain Eukaryota; kingdom Viridiplantae; phylum Streptophyta; class Pinopsida; order Cupressales; family Cupressaceae; genus Chamaecyparis; species Chamaecyparis obtusa. The sequence goes on along the minus strand of BSBK01007015.1, from coordinate 467,033 downwards.
TACGAATTAAAGAAAGCTCCTAGAGCCTGGTATGCCAGATTGTATAGAGGTTTTGTTGATGAAATGCAAAAAGAATTTGAGATGTCTATGATAGGTCAAATGAAATTCTTTCTTGGATTGCAAATTACACAGCTGGATAAAGGAATTTTTATTACACAGTCCAATTATGTCAGAGAATTGTTGAAGAAATTTGGTATGGATGATTCAAAACCCGTAGGAACTCCTATGGTTACTGGTTGCAAGTTAACTAAGGATGATGATTCCCCTTGTGCTAATCAGACATTATACAGATCTATGATTAGTCGATTGCAATATCTAACTCATTCTAGACTAGACATATCAAATGTTGTTGGAATTGCCACAAGATTTCAAGCTGAATAGAAGGAATCGCATATGGTTGTTGTCAAGAGAATTTTCAGATACTTGAAGGGTACAGTTGACTACAGATTATGGTATGGAAAAAATGATGACTTTACTCTATGTGCATACACTTATGCTGATTGGACAGGTAATGTGGATGATAGAAAAAGTACTAGTGGAGGTGCATTCTTTTTGAGTAAGAGATTAGTTTCTTGGACTAGTAAGAAGCGGGATTGTATTTCTCAATCTACTGTTGAGGCTGAGTATGTTGCTATTGCAATAAACTGTAATCAAGTTGTTTGGATGAAGCAAATGCTGAAGGATATAAGAATAAACATTGATAAACCTATTGTTATTCACTGTGATAACTTTAGTGCTATAAATATCTCAAAGAAACTTGTACTACATTCAAAGACAAAGCATATTTCTATTAAGTATCATGTCTTGAGGGTTAAAGTTAGTGAAAAGGAAGTGAAGCTGGAATTTGTGTCTACTAAGGAACAAATTGTTGATATCTTTACAAAGCCTTTGTCGAAGGATACATTTGAGTATCTCAAGGAGAAGCTTGGGGTGATAGCCCCTCCCGATCAGAACTAATGATGTTGAGGATGGAATCAATCCAAAAAATCTATAAGAATATCATTCACTGGATTGATGGGTTTAGGGACTACTCCTTAGGGGGAGCAGGCTTATGGCTATTATGGTTTAGTACTAAGATTTTCTTATTTTTGTCTTTTGAGGTAAGTTCAGTTCTTTTGATGTCTTTGGTCCTTTGCCATCGATGTCAAAGGGGAAGAGATTTTGTGAAAAACAAAGGTAATTATGCTTGGGAGAGATGGTGTTCAAGCTGGATATTTAGAGTGATCAGGTGGATATAGTAATGTCTTTGTTCATTGATCAATTTTTCACTATACATGTTGCCATCAATGCCGAAGGGGAAGATTATTGGAAGATTGTTGATCATGTCAGAGTTTGGTACTTGGGTGTGCTAACATTAATGTATTGTCATTGATATCAACATATTAATTGTTGTTTCAGACAATGTGTTCAGTATGTACAGTGAAGAGGATTTTAGTTGATCGGATGATATGTTGAAGACCTTAAGTTGTGATTGTAAGGTATCGTTTAGAGGTGTCTGTAGATGGTCTACAAAGGTTTGCAGAAGTTTGGATGACAGTTTGAGTGAGGTGTGATTGAGTTGCTAGTTGTTGATGTTACAGTGTTCCTGTGTACAGTGGATGAGTATTTGGTTTGGTATGTCTTGGATTTGATGTTTCAAAGGTTGTGAAGCTGGTGGTTACATGGTGCCTTATCATTGTGTTCACAACTAATGTTGTTCATGATTCAGAGCACAGCAAGCTATCTTTTGTTATGTCAGAGTTTGGTGTTTTAGTGTTCTTGATGATCAGAGATAAAGATGAGTTTGGATTTTGTATTGAAGATGGTGCAAAAGTTCTGGATGGTATTCATGCTGCTTGTTGGTGTTCTAGGATCATGTGATGATCGTGATGTTGGACCGCATTGATTGAGGTGATCAGATTTGCTACTTTGGTAGCATGTTGGCATTTCTTCATTTAGGTCCTAGTCGACTTGATGGAGTAACGTGTTGTGATTCTTGATACTGTCTTGGTGACACACAATTGTGTTCGTGGTTGAAGATTTGGGTCCTATCTAAGTCTTGCCTAATTTGATTTGGATCGATTTGGAGATTGAGCATAATGTTTATATCTTTTATTGAAATAGGTCCTACCCAACCTAGTGGTTGATTATTCTTTGTAATCAGGATAAATGAGAGATCATTTTGTAATTGTGAGATGGAGTGAAGAGTGAGGAGTGTGTGTGCGTGTGTGAGGCTAATATTTGTATTCTGCACTTGAGGCAGAGTTTGTACTTCATTGGAACTGTTTTGGCATACGAGATGATGTTTGTCAGTTCAATTGTAATGGGTTGTATGTCCACCCTGTTGTAACTGAAGATAGATCAGTGAACCCAACTGAGGGGCAAATCTGAGATTGTATTGTGAGCAGTGAGCTCTAGGCAGTGAACTTGCAAATTCGGCTGTAAGCTTGTGGTTGTAAGTGCATCCTTAGTTCTTTGTTTGCTCTTAACCAGGCAGTACTTTTAACAGAGTACACTCATCTTGTGGGTTTGACTCCCACTAGGGTTTCCCTTAGCCAGGATTCCTCAAGAACAAATCTTGGTGTTCTATGTTATATGTTGTGGAAATAAAAAGTATTAGGTGTACACAACTGATTCACCCCCCCACTCTCAGTTGTGCTTGCCTCCTTTTGGGCCTAACAATATTAGAATATAAAATAAATAAATAAAAATAATAATAATCAAATAAATAAATATAATATATTAAATAATAATCAATCAAATATTACCATTAATATAATATAATATATAATTATTATATGTTATATTATAATATAATAAATAATATATATATATATTTTTTAATGTGTATAAATATAGTTTAGTAAATAGTATAAATATATACATACAAAATACATATTCAATAAATACATTGACTAAGTGCGAGAGGTACGGGGTTCGATACCCCGCATCTCCATCTATTACCTACTCTTCTACCAAGGGAAAAATAAATAAATACATGTACTGAGGGACTGTAAATTATTAAACACTAAACTTGCGGCAAAAACATGGATCGACATCTCATATCTGTCAAAGGACACAAAGGAATAAAAGAGTAAGACCCCGCAGTGAATAAGGGATGGAAGTGGTAGAATTTACGCCAGCCTGGATATGTTTATCGGGAGCAAAATGAATGATTAAGTCATGCCTCAAACCGGTTATGAAAAGACATAATTAGTGAAAAGATATGAGGTCAGCCTCTTCCATCGTGTCCCGTCTTCTCCATCATAACATATAAAGATAATTGCATCTTCAATGGAAGAGAGTGCCATATAGATTTTGAATTACATTTGCATGGATTACTATTTCTGCAATGTAAAGAGAGAATAATGTTATCAATACATCTTCAACATAAAGAAAGAATAAGCATTATCATTACATCTGGATACGTAAGGAAGCATAGGCGTTTTCATCACATTCGTATACATAGGGAAGCATAAGTATATTCACTGCATCTGCATCCTAAGGAAGGAATAAGTATTACATCCACAACATATGGTAGTAATTAATATTATAATTACCTTTGCAACTCAAGAAAGAGGAAGATAAGATCATTGAATTAGTGATAGCAATAGAAAGAGCATTAGTGACAAAGATCAGTAGTAAAAGTAGGCAGAATATCAGACAAATTGGCTTCTTGGGATATAATCAAAGTAAAAGGGGTCATAATCAAAGTGAATAGCATCTTTACACCCTATTTGTTTTGATAAAAAATTGTAATCTAGGGAAAATTTAGATACTTATAATTTGGGGACATTACAAGTGGTATCAAAGCATGTTCTTGCCAGCCTGAGGGGAACTAGTTGATGCAACCTATCCAACGAGCAATTAGGGCTCTAGAAAGGGAAAAGAGAAAGGTTGCCTCCCAAAACAATACAAAGACCCTTCAAATGGAACAGGAATTCAGGGCTTTCTAGAAAGAAATGAGAAAACAAACGAAGCCATGCTCCAAGCACAACAAAACATAAGCACCACCTTAAGAACCAACCGAGGGAATGGTGGGAATATAAACTCTAGCCAATTTGTAAGTGATAATGAGGCTACCTCAAGAACAACCCATGGAACATTCATACCTAGGGAAGGTTTCCAAGGGAAGATGTAGAAGTTAATAATTCAAACATGGGAGAACTCGCCATAGAATATGCTAGACTTGATCTTGAGGCAAAAAGGAGCATCTCCTTCGAGGCATTTTGTAGATGCAAGATGGAAACCATTTCTAGAAGGAGAAATAATTGGCCAAACAAAGATATTCAAAACAAATTAGGCAAGCTAAGCATTCCAAACTTTGATGGGTCAAGAAAGATCATGACCCATGCATGGATCCGAAAACTTGAAACCTATTTGACCCTTAGTCCTATGGTTGAAGAGGATGCCATAATCTTTGCTATATTACATCTAAAAGGGGTTGCCCATGATTGGTGGTACCATGGCTTAATTACCCAAGCCCACAAAAGTATAAAGACCTATGATGTTTTCAAAAGAAGACTTGTTGAAAGATTTGATCAAACTCACCCCCAAAAGCAGTTTAAGGAGTTGACAGAGATAAGGTAAAGAGGAACTCTTGAAGACTATTGTGGAATTCCAAAGGTTATCCATTATGGTCCCCGAAATATCCAATGAAAGACTAACTTACATATTCGTAGAAGGGTTGTCAGATAGCATACGAGGATTGGTGAGTGCCATGGACCTTCCTACACTTGAAGACGCAATCCTTAAGGCAACATGTCTCAATGCTGCCCAAACAAGTGAAAGGGGGAAATTCTAAACACGACATCCAAAAATATAACTTTTTACAATAAAGATCATAAAGATAGATGTGATGCAAGGAGGAAAAAATTGTGTTTTCGTTGCAAAGAAAAGTTGAAGTTGGGACACATTTGTGAGCATGATAAGAATAAAGGAGAAAAAGTATGTAACAAGTGCAGAGATGAATGGAGGCATGGACACATATGTAACCCAAGGGACCTCAAGAAAAAAAACTTGTGTTTCAAATGTAAAGAAAGATGGGAACCAATGTTAGGAATAAGGTGTCTCAACCTTGGATAATTCCTATTCTTATTATTTATTTTGTAAATGTATTTTTTGCAAATAATGTAATTAAGTGTGAGTGTACATGTCTAGTTGGCATGTTGATGTGTCACTCCACTTGATGTGTCGGCATCTTGTGCGTAAGGAGATCATGACTGAAACGGTCATGACGGATTCCTATGACGCGTAAGAACTATTTAAGAAATGTGCTATGACAGGTGTAAGAGCATCTTATGACTTGGGCCTATTTGGGCACCCAAGAAGAAGTGGTTGGTGTGTGTAAGAGAATATGCCAAAAATAGGTTGGTATGACAGATTCTCTTACACTTCTCTTGTGACCGTTATTTTTGGCGGATTCTATGACAAGCTGTCATAGTCTATTCTAGGGATGGACGCCTATTCTTGGGATTGCATGTAACAACTGTGTACATGTGGCTTTGTGCATGGGTCTTGGTGGTTGTGCCTATTTTTGGGTCCAGAGGAGTCTATATATATGATGCTGCTCCTATGGGAGAGATATAACAGAAGTTTAAGTCTTGTTGGCTTTGTCTCTCATTTTCTGAAAGAACTTGCATTGCAAGTGTATTGTAATCTTTGTGTTGAAGATAATACATTGTGCAAGTTTTGGAGTGCTGGGGTTTTTTACCGAAAGGTTTTCCCCAGGGTATATCATTGTGTCATTCTCTATTTTTCTGTATGCATTGTATGTGGTTGCAATATCTTTGTTAAAGTAGTTAACGAATCTGTAATTGTAAGGATTTATAAGAATTTGCACAATACTCTCCTATACAGATTAGCGTAGGAAGTTGTTTCCGCACTTGAGTTTCCTTACAAGTGGTATCAGAGCTTGATCAACTTTTGATCCTAATTGTTGGGTAGGGTTTTTTGAGCTGATCTCAAGTTTGAGTGGGAGTTTTTTGCAGAGCATTCTGAATCTTATTTGCAGATTGAGATGGCAAGTTCATCATATGGAAGAATGGAGGTGGAGAAATTTAATGGCACTAATTTCGAGTTGTGGAAATTCAAGATGGAAGACATGTTGGAAGATCGTGACCTATGGGAAGCGACTTCAAGTGCTACAAGACCAGCAACTATAGCTCAAGTAGATTGGGATATCAAAGACCGTAAAGCTAAGGGTCTCATAAGACTCTGTTTAACCGATGCAGTCCTTCTGAATGTTCTAGATGAGAGAAAACTGCAAATAGTTTGTGGGAAAGACTTGCGGTCGTGTATCAGGCCAAATCTCTGGTGGACAAGTTGTTCCTGAGAAAGAAGTTGTACTCTCTACGAATGGAGGAAGGTGGATCCTTAACGGATCATTTAAATGCATTTAATCTACTGGCTGCACAATTGACATCAGCTGGTGTCGAGTTAGAGGAGGATCGTTGCTACACACTTTTGTGTTCTTTACCGGATTCATGGGACCATCTTGTGATGGCTCTCGGAAGCACTTTAGTCACCTTCAAAATGGATGATGTGGTGTCTTCGCTGCTATCAGAGGAGATGCGGAGAAAGGCTTCCGTTTCGAAAAAAGAAGCCCTTGTTGTTCATGGGAGATCCACTGAAAGAGGGAAGAAAAATGACAATAAGGGTAGATCCAAATACCGTGGGAAGTCAAAGACTTCCAATAAGTCCAAGGCAAAATGTTGGAACTGTGATAAATCTGGGCACTTCCGTAAAGACTGCAAAGAGCCGAAGAAGAAGAAGAAAGGTTCAGATTCAGCTTCAGAAAGATTTCAAGAAGATGGCGATGCATTCATCACAGCTTTGGCAGCCCATGCATCTGATGATGTGTGTTTGGTTGACTCGGGTGCATCTTTTCACATGACCTCTCATCGAAACTGGTTCTCAAAATATGAAGAGTTTGATGGTGGAAAGGTGTACTTGGGTGATGATTCTCACCTAAAGATAGTTGGACGCGGAAGGGTCACTATCAAATTTCCTAATGGACGAGTAAAGGGAATCAACGGAGTTATGCACATTCCGAGTTTGGCACGAAACCTATTATCTGTAAGTATGCTGAATGATGTAGGTGTGCAAGTTTTTTTTTCGAAAGAAGGATGCAAGATGATAAGAGGATCGATAGTGCTTGCAAGGGGTACTAGGAGAGGTACCTTATTTCAGCTAGATGCATGTATTCCTCTATGTAATAGTTCTTCATCCTCACCATCTGAACAAGCAGTGAAGAAGTCTGTGGCTATTGGTTCCGATGGTAGTGCAAATACTTTGGAAGGTAAGCTTCCTGCAGAAAAGACAATGTTGTGGCATATGAGATTTGGCCACATTGGTGAAAAGGGTCTCAGAACCCTGAAAAATAAAAATCTTGTTGAGGGGTTAAATGATTGCAATCTCGAGTTCAACTTCTGCGAACATTGTGTCTATGGTAAACAAAATCGTGTTCAGTTTTACTCTAGTTCTCACAAATCTTCTGATGTTTTGGATCTTATTCATTCTGATGTATTTGGTCCTGTAAAAGTTCCTTCAATCTCCAAGTCTGTATTTTTTGTATCTTTCATAGATGATTACAGTAGAAGGACGTGGATTTATTTCCTTAAAAGTAAGACACAAGTCTTTAGTCGGTTCAAGGAATTTAAAGCTCTTGTAGAGAATCAAACTAGTAAGAAGATTAAGTGTGTGAGAACTGACAATGGTGGTGAGTTTTGCTCAGCAGAGTTTGAACAGTTCTGTAAAGAACAAAGTATCGAGAGGCATAAGACAACTCCTTATACCCCACAGCAAAATGGAGTTGCAGAGAGAATGAATAGGACACTGATGGAGAAGGCTAGGAGTATGCTTAGTGGAGCTGGTTTAAAACAAAGGTTTTGGGCCGAAGCTGTGGCCACTGCTTGCTATCTGGTTAACAGATCTCCTACATCAACCCTTATTGGTAAGACACCCATGGAGGTGTGGTCTGGTAAGAAGCCTTCAATTAGACATCTTCGTGTTTTTGGTTGTGAAGTTTATGCACATGTTCCAAAGGAGAAAAGATCTAAGTTGGAAAACAAAGCTATTAAATGTATTTTCATCAGATACAGTGCTGGTGTGAAAGGATACAAGCTTTGGGATCCTGTGACTAGTAAGGTTTGTATAGTAGAAATGTTATTTTCAGAGAGCTAACATCTTCTCCTATTGTGCTACAACTAGATGAAAAAGAAAAGGAAAAAGATGTTGTTCAGTTGCCTCCTACCCCTGAGAAGACTGAACAAAGAGACCATGTTGGGCCTAATGATGAGGAGAGCTCTAGCAGCTCTGATAGTTCAGAAGAAGAGGAAGAACAACCTCAACCGCAGCCCTTGAGGAGATCCACGAGAGAAAGAAAGCAACCAGAAAGGTTTGGTTATTCTATGTTAGATTCCAGTTGTGCCTTTGCTTTGATTACTAACACTGATGAGCCTAGATCTGTGAAAGAGGCTTTGGGCATGGAAGATGCAGGTTCCTGGATTGAGGCTATGGATGATGAGATGGCTTCATTGGAGAAAAACAAAACTTGGGACCTTGTACCTTTGCCTAAAGGGAGAAAATCTGTTGGCTGTAAATGGGTGTTCAAGAAGAAATTCTGTGCAGATGGCAGTGTTGAAAGGTATAAAGCTAGATTGGTTGCAAAGGGGTATTCACAGGTAGAGGGAATAGATTATGGTGAAATATTCTCTCCTGTTGCAAAGTTGACATCCATTAGATTTTTATTATCTCTTGCTGCATCATATGATTTAGAGATAGAACAGATGGATGTGAAGACAGCTTTCTTTCATGGTGATTTGGAGGAAGAGATTTATATGTCACAGCCTGAGCACTACATTGTTAAAGGTAAAGAATCCTTAGTTTGCAGATTAAAGAAATCTCTATATGGTTTGAAGCAATCTCCTAGGATGTGGTACCTTAAGTTTGATGCCTTTGTGTTGTCAATTGGATTTGTAAGATCAAAATCAGATCATTGTGTTTATTTCAGAGTTGAAAATGATCGCCTTCTTATTGTTGCATTATATGTTGATGATATGTTGCTGTTTGGGAAGGGTAAGGGTATGATTTCTGATTTTAAATCTCAGTTGTCAGCACAGTTTGAGATGAAAGATCTTGGGGCAGCTAGGTACATCTTGGGTATGGAAATCAGTAGAGACAGGTCTAACAAAAAACTTTGGTTGAGTCAGAGTAAGTATGTGAAGTCTGTGTTGGACAGGTTCAGCATGGCAGATTGTAGACCACTATGTGTTCCTATTTCTATGGGAACAAAGTTATTTGTAGATGATTGTCCAAAATCTCCTAGTGAGGTGGACATGAGTAGAGTACCTTATGCTAGTGTAGTTGGCAGTCTTATGTATGCTATGGTCTGTACTAGACCAGACATTGCCCAAGCAGTGGGAGTCCTGAGTCGGTTTATGGCTAATCCTGGACGGGTACATTGGGATGCAGTTAAGCGAGTATTCAGATATTTGAGGGGTACATCAGATTACTCCATATGTTATCATGGTAACTCTTCTGGATCTCCGCATTCAGTTTGTATTCGTGGGTTTGTGGATTCAGATTGGGCAGGTGATATTGACAGCAGGAGATCCACCAGTGCTTATGTGTTCACTATGTTTGGTGGTGCCATCAGTTGGATGAGTAAGCGACAACCTGTGGTTGCTTTGTCCACTACAGAAGCTGAGTACATGGCTGCTACTCATGCTTGTAAAGAAGCCATTTGGCTTAGAAGATTGTGTTCTGATGTTGGTGTTGATGCAGAACAGATTACTATTTGGTGTGATAGTCAGAGCGCTATTTGCCTTGCAAAGAATCCAACTTTCCATACCAGAACGAAGCACATTGATGTGCAGTTTCACTTTGTGAGAGATATGGTGGAAGATGGAAAGGTAAATTTGGAGAAGGTAGATACTGTGAAGAATGTTGCAAATGCATTAACGAAACCAGTGGGCACTGAGAAGTTCAGATGGTGTTCGGAGTCTATGGGCCTTTTGGCCTATAGCGGTTAAAGTTCCTGTTATGTTCCTGTTGCTCTTACAAGGTGTTAGAAAAGTGGGAGAATGTTAGGAATAAGGTGTCTCAACCTTGGATAATTCCTATTCTTATTATTTGTTTTGTAAATGTATTTTTTGCAAATAATGTAATTAAGTGTGAGTGTACATGTCTAGTTGGCATGTTGATGTGTCACTCCACTTGATGTGTCGGCATCTTGTGCGTAAGGAGATCATGACTGAAACGGTCATGATGGATTCCTATGACGCGTAAGAACTATTTAAGGAATGTGCTATGACAGGTGTAAGAGCATCTTATGACTTGGGCCTATTTGGGCGCCCAAGAAGAAGTGGTTGGTGTGTGTAAGAGAATATGCCAAAAATAGGTTGATATGACAGATTCTCTTACACTTCTCTTGTGACCGTTATTTTTGGCGGATTCTATGACAAGCTATCATAGTCTATTCTAGGAATGGACGCCTATTCTTGGGATTGCATGTAACAACTGTGTACATGTGGCTTTGTGCATGGGTCTTGGTGGTTGTGCCTATTTTTGGGTCCAGAGGAGTCTATATATATGATGCTACTCCTATGGGAGAGATATAACAGAAGTTTAAGTCTTGTTGGCTTTGTCTCTCATTTCCTAAAAGAACTTGCATTGCAAGTGTATTGTAATCTTTGTGTTGAAGATAATACATTGTGCGGGTTTTGGAGTGCTGGGGTTTTTTACCGAAAGGTTTTCCCCGGGGTATATCATTGTGTCATTCTCTATTTTTCTGTATGCATTGTATGTGGTTGCAATATCTTTGTTAAAGTAGTTAACGAATCTGTAATTGTAAGGATTTATAAGAATTTGCACAATACTCTCCTATACAGATTAGCGTAGGAAGCTGTTTCCGCACCTGAGTTTCCTTACAACCAACGCATAAATGTGGGACGAGATGTCAAGCCCATAGAAATAAAGCAATGGAAAAGAAGGAAAAAGAAAACCCAAACAAGAAAACAAGGTACGCTGAAGGAAGTCTTAACATCACCCAATCATAGGAAGAAGGAATAGCATGGAATGTCCCCTCCTTGGTTTGATTGGAAAAACCACGACAATTTCCTTGAATCCTCTTCTGCTCACCATAATTTGCAACATCAGATCTCCTTGTAGACTTGATCACTTATATATGCGTTCCTCACGGATTTTTACATACCAGACTTACACATTCTTCATAGATCGGCGGGTGTTTACATGGTGTAACTTTGTACAAATCAACTTGCATATCTCCTCTATTTCTTAAACATATTTCTTTACCCTTGCAGTCACTACGAAAAATATAATCACAACCATTTATTGTTAATCACTTAGCCTTTGTAATGAATCACTGTAATCACTGTATAATTGGATCATTCCTTTTTGAAGACTCTAAGGTCATTATTTATAGTTGTTTAGCATCTCCTTAATCACTATCTTATGAGGGCATTAATATAAATTGCTACCTCTTATTTCCGTGATAAAGGTCTGTTACTAAATATTGTCTATTCTAAATCATAACCCAATGTATAACTTAAAGCGCTAGTTATGTTTGATCATTTACTTTGACTATTTGACCAACAATCTCACCAAGATATTGCCACCTTATTCTTTATAGTCACTGCCTCGATTCTAGTGGTTGTAACTTCACTATACCAGAGATATCGTTATTTATCAACTTGTACACTCAACGCTAGCTCTCATTATATTCTCTATTTCATACTTATAGACGAAATCATATTGAAGTGTGTTATGTGCTCAGTGGTATTTACAATTGTAAATAGTCAAAGAGATACTTCTCATATGACTCAATATGGTGTTCGATTACTTATCTTTTCCTTCCTGACTTCCGTAGATGTGGTCATTTAATAAACTGTATTCTACCCTAGTGTGAATCATTTCTTCATTGTGCCCAACACCGATTCCAAGAGACCAATAGACATGGCCTCTTCTCAATACCTCATGTGACAACCTCTGATGATTTTCGTTGGTTCCTATTTGTTACTTGTATATCGTATATGATCTCCTTATATGATTTTGTCATTTCCTGACTTGTCCCATTCTCTTGCAATGCTCCCTGTGTCATTTCTTTTACTGACTTGGATTGTTTGTTTATTTTTGCTTACTGTATCCAATGTTATATTTTATTCCCCGCTTTCCCCTAATAAATACTTTCCTTCTGTCTGCATGGAAATTGATTGTTTAATGTCTAAAGATGCCATATCCTTTCCTCTGTGTCCTCCTCCCCTCCCCTGCTCCTCAATGCTCGACATTTTTATATGCGTCGATGTTTGTGTATCATCGGGAGGATGGGAAGCGATTAAATGGTCGCATCCTTCCAAGGTCGACAGTAAACTTTGTTTACTCGTCGATTTGTAAATGTTTCGTTATTTATGATTAATATTATATTATACGTATATGATATCTTTTAATAAATATTAATATGAATATTACTATAAATATTTTATATATCACTGTATATATATGTGATTATTAAAACCACATTAATAATGTATTTATTGTTGGTTGTTTATAGTAATATTAAGATTTGTTATTTCTTAATATTATTATTATCAATTGATCAATATTATATAATCAATTATAATATTTAATTATATTATTTTTTATTATATTATTATATTAATAGTAGATTATTATATTATTAAATATTATTTTAATATTTTATTTATTATTGCATTATTATTGAATTTGATGTCAGGGATAGGGGACATCACATAGCAAACAAATAGAGCTTTATGGAGGAACAAACCTAGGGATAATGACACTTACAAATTATCCAACCCACCTCCACAATAAAAATTTTAACATGTCAAATTGAAATTTTCCATAGAACACTACATAAAATATGGAATTGAATATATCAAATGATTAAGTTTCTAACCTAGTTGGTTAGACTACTCCAAGAGATGGATCAAGTCCTGGTTGGACATTCCTAACTCTTGTGGATTTGTTACTCCAAGATATGGATCTAGTCCTGGTTGGATGTTCCTGCCTCTTGTGGATTGGTTACTCTAAGAGATGCTTCTGGTCCTAGTTGGATGCTTCCTACTTCTTTATGAACCAATTGAAATATGTATACATATACTCATGTGTTTGTTTTATGTTTCATGTGTATGCTTTGTGTTTGGATATATACATGTGTCTACTTCGTGTCTTCATGCATTCATGTGTCTACTTCGTGTATGCTTCGTGTTTTGACGCATTCATGTGTATAATTTGTGTTTCAAGTGCACAATACATGCGCAACTCTATCTTTGAATAAATAGAGTGGAGAAACAAATATATTAGATTAAAGGCATGTTTTTGGATTTGCTAGCCTTATTGGATTTTGCCATCAGGACAACTCACAAATGAATCAAGGAAAAATACGTCCTAGCTATAGAAGGGTGGGCTACAAATGAGATCATTCATTGCTTGAGGACAAGCAATTTTGGGAGGGGAGGACTATCATGTTCCCCATTTGATGCCCTATTGGCGATATCCTCATCTCTTTTCCACACCAATCTTTTGAAGTCTCTAAGATTGTGTGTGAGTTTTTTCATCACACAATCTTATCCAAAAGCATTTAACTATACTTATGGATTGTGGAAATTTGATTGATCTTAAGTTTCTCAGAGACAAAATTGCAAAGGTGGCAAGCAAACAAAGAGTATTGATTTAGGTCTAACCATGAAAAGATTTGATAATAAATAATAATCAAAATATAAAATGGAAATAAATGAATAATACATAATAAATAGTAATCAACTAAATAAATAATAATAGATATAATACAAATTAATATAATATATTAAATAATAATCTATCGAATATTACCATTATTATAAGTTAATAAATAATTAATATATGTTGTATTATAATCTAATATATAATTTATATATAGTTTAATGCATACCATAAATATAGTTTAGTAAATAATATAAATATTTACATATTCAATATACAAGGGATAAGAGGTATAACAGAGTAAGACCCCGCAATGAATAAGGGATGGAAGCGGTAGCATTTACACCAGCCTGCGAATGTTTATCGGGAGCAAAATGAATAATTAAGTCATGCCTTAAACCAATTAATGGTTAAAACCAAGTGATGCCATCAGTTATGAAAGGACATAATTATTGAAAAGACACAAGGTCAGCCTCTTCCAATGTGTCTAGTCATCTCCAGCATAGCATATAAAAAATAATTGTATCTTCGATGGAAGATTATGCCATATAGATTCTGAATTACATCTGCATCAAAGTACTTCTATTTCTGCAACGTAAAGAGAGAATAAACATTATCAATACATCTTCAACATAAAGAAAGAATAGAAGTTATCATTACATCTGGATACGTAAGGAAGCATAGGCGTTATCATCACATCCGTATACATAGGGAAGCATAAGTATATTCACTACATCTGCAACATAAGGGAGGGATAAGTATTACATCTGCAACGTATGGTAGTAATTAATATTATAATTACCTCTGCAACTCAAGAAAGTGGAAGATAAGATCATCGAATCAGTGATAGCAATAGAAAGAGCATTAGTGGCAGAGATCAGTAGTAAAAGAGGGTGGAATAATTCAGACAAATCGACTTCTTGGGCTTTAATCAAAATTAAAGGGGTCTCAATCAAAGTGAATAGTATCTTTAAACCCTATTTATTTTGATAAAAAATTGTAATCCAGGGCAAATTTGGATACTTATAAATTGGGGACATTACACAGAAACTCATGAATATGAAGGTTGTTGGAATCCTAAGTTTGAAGGGTACATGGAGTTTGGCTTGGAATAAGGTAGTAGGAAATGGCAAGCATTATGGTGGTATGATGGTCCCAGTGAAAGAAAAAGAAGGGTGCATCAATCAACGAAAAGAGAAGACAAACAAACAATATATTTGGTTCAAAATTGTAACAAGCAAAAATACATAAGAATTGTAGCATTTTATTTTGCTCCACAAGTCTCAAAAGCTTACAAAAATAATGGGTTGGATAGCAAAGACCCATATACAGCCTTAAAAGAGGATATTGCAATGTACTCTTAGTAGGGAGAAGTTCTCTTAGCGGGAGATTTCAATGTAAAGACTGTAAATAAACAAGCTAGTATTCTTTGTTGCAAAGAGAAACTTGATCCCATTTGGCTCATAGAAGAGAGAAATCACCACTTGTTAAAAATTTCACAAGACTACAAGGTTTGCAACTATTTTGGAGAGCAATTGTTTTCTTTGTGTGGTGCCTTTGACTTTAATATTTGTAATGGTTTGGATAGATCAAAGAAGCCTAAATTTTCACATGCAATAAATACAATTTTACAAGTGTAGTTGATTATGCAATTTGCTCAAAACGTTTGATTGAAAGAGGTTGAGGAAGTTATGATAGGTGAGTATATTTGGGATTTAAAATCAGATCATAGCCCAAGTTGCTTAAGGTTATCCCAGCAAGGGAAGGGGAAGCTGGGTAGGTAAAATCATTGTCTACAATAACCTCATCAAAAAGTTCAAATTCTTTTGACACAAGAAAATTGTTTGATTTTCAAGGCAACTCTATAGTGGTTAAGGAGAAAACTCATTCGCAAGCCCAACAATTATGAGAACAAATATAATCCAAAGAGCTCTTGGGAAGTGAAAAAAATAGAAATTAGAAACAAATTGCTTTCTGATTAATGCTTGATTTGATGAGGAATGCAAAATTGCAAGAAGTTTGAAAGAGCCAAATGAGCAGAAATAAATATTATGTTGTACAAGCAAATTTTATGGAAGAAACAAGTTGAATCCATGAGCACAACGTGGGAAGAGTTAATCTAGATTGGAAAGAATACCCTGAAGCTTTTTTGGAAGGAGCTTCAACCGAGAAAGAAGCAAACTGAAAATAACATTTCAGCTAGTTGATGGTTTGAATATGCAAGACAACTTCATGAGCACAAATCAGAGATTGACCCCCCTCCCTTGGTCAACACCACAACGCTTTTCACCATGCACGAGGTTGAGATTGGCATTAAAATTTGGGAGTTGCAAAAGCAAAAGATTTGGTCAAACTTCCCATGAAATTTCTAAAATGGGGTATCAGAACTCACACTGAAGAATACTCAACAACTCATTCTACACGGTTTACCAAAAGATTGGACAACCAGCCTAGCCATCTGTTTTAAGAGTGGTCACATTAATAAACCCTCCAATTATAGGACCATAATGACCAACCTTTTCTTTGCAGAATTGTTTGGCAATATGGTTGAAAACAAAATCAACAATTGGGCAAAAGACGGAGAAAGCAAGCAAAAGGTCAAGTAGGTTTTAGGACTTTACGGTTGATCATGGAATCACTTTGAGGCACATCTTTGAAAAAGTTTGGGGAGAAAGGGAAGATGTTTTTTTTTGTTTTGTTGACTTGAAAAAGCTTTTGACACCGTCCTACAGATAAGCTATGTGTAGAATGGAGGAACTTGGAATTCCTATGCATTTAAGAGCGATTTTTCATAGACTTTATGAAGAAGTTTATGTCCAAATCAGAACTTCGGCAATCATTTCAGAAAGTTTTAGGAGTGACATTGGAGTAAAACAAAGGGCCCCCTATCTTCTACGCTCTTTAGTTTATATGTTGACAAACTTGAAGAAAGGCTAAATTGGTAAGGGGGTGATGGTGTCCATTTGGTCTTGAGAGTTTGTGTTAAGGCTTCTGTTATATGCAGATGACCTTATTATGATTGTTAAATCAGCTCACGGGTTGCAAGAGCACTTATATGCCCTTGAAGGTTTTTGTAGAGTAGCAGGGATGCAAGTTAATACCAACAAGACCAAAATCATGATTTTCTCCAGCAATAGGAATCAGAACCAGCTTAGGTTCTACTTTAAAGGCAACGCTCTTGAAGTATTAATTGAGTATATTACCTTGTGATTGAATTCAACAACAAACTTAGTTGGGAAGGCTGTAGAAAGAAGAGAACTTTGAGAGCTTATGCCTTCCAAAATAGAAGTAGAGAGTCAAAGTTATGGGGTTGGAAAACCATTCAGATTCCTTTTGGGCTTTTCGTGCTCCTGGTGGTGCTCTATGGGTGTGAATAGTGGCCTAGCAGCACCTCAGACTCAAAGTGGAAACAAATTGAGAAGGTTCAAGAGCACTTGATCACAAGCAAGTTCAAAATAAAAGGTTTAATTCCTATAAATAAAAGGTTCAATTCCTATGAAGTTTTGTTTAGTGAAATGGAGACAGCTCTTGTTGAAGCAATTGTTATAGTATGTCTCATAAGCTACTCTAAAAAACTAAAAAAATGGAAATTCCTAATGTCCTCATTTTGAGCAGAATTGATTGGTTGAACTGAACATTTAGCCCAGTTTCCAGATTTTTCCGTAAGCTTCTCAGTAAGTTGGGGAGAACTCCTGACTTTTGGGAGTGCCCTAGGTCAGTTAGCAATGATGTTGGTTTATGGCAATAAGCTCAGTTGGCAGTGTGGAGCATCACAACACTTTCAAAAAATGTTTTCAAGCATTTAAGGTGTTCTCCAAACTTCTTGAAGAGGCCATGTATATTTAGAAAGCCACTCAGTTCGCTCCAATCATCATCCTACATCTGCAATATCATCTCAGTGAGATCAAAGTTTGATTCTGATGTTTTTGTGCTTTCTGTAAATACGGTAAAATTAATTAAATGTTCACTAAAGTTTCTAATGTTATATATTTTAATTGACAACTCAAGTGTAATATCATTTTAAAAAGGTGATTATGTGCCTCAAAAGTGGGCCTAAGAGAGATAAGGGGGTCTTTGCACATAAAATTATAATTACAAATGGGTCATTTTGTGTGGAAAATAAAAAATTATAATTTTAAAATTGTAGTTTTCCCTCCAAAAAGCTGTAAAAGGTGTTGGGGCTGATTTCAGAGTGACTGGTGAATATGATATTGTCATACTCCTAGAATGAACTCTAAGTTCTTCCATATCTTTTGAGGACAAAAACACTCTCAAGTTTACTAGTTTCAGGATGCAAACCCTGCTAGCGAGTTTGAGAGCTAGTTGGTGTGATTCCATCTAGGGATCACCATTACTACAAATTGAAGTTTTCATTTATTGGGTTTTGCAGTGTTGGAAGATTTGATGTTTTTTGAGTAGATTGTTCATTCTTTGCTAATAAAGATGTGAGTTTCTATTTTGAAATGGTTTGAAGACTTGACAGGCTGTACCATTCTTCACAAGCATGTTGTCCTTGTTGCAGATTTGTCTTGCTGGCTGTACCTCTTGTTGAGAAGATCTGGAGTGTCTCTTCTTTCTGATCCAGACTGGAAAGACATGATAATTCTGGCTGAACAATATTCAAAGAGGTTCATTGTTAAATGAGGTTGTACCATATATGTTTCGTGCCTGCAAGAGAGCGTGAGAAGTTCTGGGTAGAAGCATTGCATTGAATGGAGCATTTTCTAATTGTTTGTTGGTGCTGAGGTTATGAAGGTATACCCATCAGTTTGGAACTGAACTTGTGAGTTTTTCATGACCATTAGAGGGTTGTAGCTCTTGGTGAAAAATGTCCTCCAACTGATGGTTCATGAAACTCATGTAAAACTCTATCAACTTGATCAGCCTCTATGCATCTTTATAAAACACCATGAAAATCTTTTGTAAAGAGAATACCATTTAAGAGTACATAAGGTATAGATTTTAGCCTACAGTACCTTATTTTTTCTCTATCCAAACCATGAGGATACTCACCATTTAACAAGAAATGAGTCATTTCTTGCACCCAACTTCTAGAAGTAGCTACAATTGTTTGGTCTTGATCTTGGTAAATTTGATCTCAATGTCATATTCAATTACCTTAGTCACCTAACCAGCTCTTTTACCATTCAAGTCCTTACTTAGCAAAAATTCTTAACTGAAGGATGTGCAACCAATAACTTGATCTTATTGTTAGAAAGCATGTGTCTATTTTTTTTCAAACTTCTAATAACAACAAGTACATGCTTCAGAATCTTTGAGACCTTGACTGAAAAAGGACAAAGACTACTCTAAAACCATGGTCATTTTCTTGAACTAACATAGCCGATATACTATCAATGTTCCATATGCATACAATACAAAATCTTTTGAAAAATATGGGTTTAACAAAGTAGGAGCAGCTACAAGCGCTTCCTTAATGAGCTCAAAACTCCTTTTTACATCTTTGAACCGGCAGAAAGAAACATTCTTCCTCCACTAGTCATACAACCCCTCTGTACTAGTCATACCAGTTGCTGATTTATCTTTTCAGACCTACACTTCTTTGATATTGCATATAAGACTAATTTGGGTTCATTGTTAATGATGTTTGGATGATAACTGAGGAGTAAGATGCAGTTTATGACTGTTGTACCTGTTGTACCAGCAATAAGAACACCTTGTTTCAGACTTGTATATGTCTGAATTTTATATCAGACTGATATATCTTTCCTTATTTCATGTTGGAGCATCATTTGTAGTGGTTTAGGAGTGTTTCATGAGAAGAGGTGACTTGGGTGTGTGTATGAAGTATGCTGATGAGTTTTCTGAGGTGGTTTTGTAAGAAGCCTGACTGGCTCTTTCTGAGTTTGATTCCTCTGCTTGAATTAATTACAATTTTTGTTTCTATGTATTTTGGTAATGTTTGTTTCCAATAAGTTTTCCCACCAATTTAGAATTCATAAACAAGATCAAACTGTATTTTTCTGAATGAACATCAATTAAATAAACTTAATATTTAATATACCTCATAAACAACAATTTATTCTTCAAATTAATTGGCACCTGACAAATATGCACTGGATGAATTGAAATGATGTCCAGTATTATTGGCGTGGCCTGGCAAATATCCAGCAGCCACAATGAATGGGCTCACAGCTCTCCAAATGTTGACGCCACCTGGCTGGGAGCTCACGCAGCCTCTAAATTTGATATTCCAACTCCTGAATTTAGTCACGCAGCATGGTAAAGGGTTGGCGCAACCTTCCTTGACAGCAGACACCCCCTTTTAACACTTACACAACCCCTTTGTATTAATTGCAGATTTATTAAAATAAATCGCAGCCTTCAGCACTGAAACACAGCTAGAAACAAATGTTTAATTCTTGAATATTGACTATCAACTCATTGTATTGCTTGATTTATCAATCAGGAAGATACATCAGCCTTCCTAATCATTCCTTGATCCTCTAATGAAGAAAATCGAACCCTTATGAAGAACAATAATGTAACAACTACAAATCAAGAACTCTTCACAATTTAGCATACATCAGCACTAAATTGTATCTCAAGAATCAGAATTATATTTTCAGAATGTCAGCAGCAAAATTCACCATTAACCTGTAATGATTCAAATTGCACAATGAGGAATCAGTCCTCAAACCCTAGCCATTTTTCCTCTCTCCAATTTTCAAAAAAACACAAGTCTATGAATGAATTCCTTTTTGCCCAAAGCATTGCTTTTATAATAAAAGATATCTTCTCTCACACACTTTTCACTTACAAAAGACTTTGCTTTATGTGCACATTTGAAATATATTTCTCTTCACTTTAATGGTGAAAATGACCCTTTTATTAAAATAATGTTATTCTGACACATAGGGTCCCTGTTTTAAGAGCTCAGGATTTAAAACTTGTCAACCCGATTCCAACGAGCTATAACACTAAGATGCCCAGAATACATTCCCAATAAAAATGGCAACCTTAGTCGATTTAATTAAATAATAATCATAATTCACCCATCTTGCGAAAACAACTGAGGAAGCATCATAATCAAAATCTGACAGCACAAGAGTGATCTTGATGATGAAAGATGATGAATGAACCTGACGGCGTGTGACTTACTAAAAATAGACGCTCCCTCCAAGAATCTTGGAGTCCAAACCGGAAGCCGAAAATAATAACTAAAAGCATCATATAACTCTTCTAAATCCGCTGAGCTCAGTAGAACCATAAGTTGACTTACTATAAATAGTAAGTCTCTCAAAAAGGGGCCAAAACCCACAATAGGGTCCTCTAATCACCAGTATTAGCCTACAAGGACCCAATGATAGGCTAAATCCACTAACTCCAATGCTAGCTCAAAATGGGGACATTACAGTCCTCCCTCCCTGAAATTGCTTGTCCCCAAGCAATCTCAGAAAACAAAACACAAAATTCCACCTAGATCCCAAGGATAGAATGAAGTATTGTCCCTGTCCTCACCATACTCCTAGGAAGAAATCATCACCATCAACAGTACAAACATCAGCAACTGAGAAACTGCACTCAACACCCAAACTAAAGATGCTGCAACAGGATCACCACGTGGGAGAAACTCAACCGAGAGTAACCCACACAGAAGTAACTCAACCAACTGACTAGACTTGCCCCCAGTCTTCGTGCTAACCAAACCATCATACCAATCATCAAATGGATGCATTGAAGAACTCTGTAACTGGTAGATATCCTGAACATGAGGATCAAAAGTGAAACTAAAAGCACTCCTCACTGTGTACATCTCTATAAACTGCTCAGTAAAAAATGACTAGCATCCTGTAAAATCTGTCTGATAACCAAATGTACTAATAGGATCCCCAACATCATCATCATTGTACAACTCCTGAAAAGGATCATCACTGAGCTCAAACAACGAATTGTCATAATTCATAATGACATCCACATCAAATAAGGGATTGTTCACAAAGTGAACCGATCCCATCTGCTGATCTGCGCTAAAAAACTACGAACTGTGAGAGACATGATGTGAAATCTGCTCTACCTGAATGGACTCATGTCTTTGAGAATTCTCACTATGTGCAATAAGTCCCTGTAAACTATGATCCTGGGACCTATCATCATCCAATAACCACTCTGAGTCATCATCCAATATCTGATATGATATACCAAACTCGTTGCAGCATGAATCATCCTCATAGATAACATCAGTAGTGTCCACATTATCAATGCCAATATCACCAACCTGTAACACCTCTGATATCACATGCTGCTGCCAACGTGACTCACTGCTGTCAGAGAAATCAGAATTAGAAGAACTCACATTTAGCATGCAATCCTGAAAACTAACACTCTCATCATGTGAGTCAAAACCCATAGTGATATCCACAACATCCTCTACACTTGCCCTGTCATCCACGACATCAATAGGCTCGAACATAAGACTGTTGTCATAAAAATCAGAACCTGTATCGTTAGTAATTTCATTGCTACCAGTTGATATAGGGCTGCAATCAATGGTGGCTATCATGTCATCAACATTCCCATGATCACGAGTTCCTGTCACATGGAAATGATGAGACTCAATGCAGCTGTCCTCAAGCAAGCCTGTCATAACCACATGCTCCTGGGAAGAACCTCCAGCATCACACGTATAGGGACTAGTAAATGCCTCATTGAGCAAAGGCTCTACTACTTGATGGTTGCTGGCTACGGAAGCTACAAATGTACAATCCTTTCGGTTCTCTTCATGTTTTCTCTCTGAGGAAGACCTTTTAAAAATAGAAACCATATACCTTGCCGCATTGTCTATGGTTGACGGATTTGAAAGCAAAGCATTCATCCTTTCTTGATTTTGTCTAAACTTTTCCAAACTTTCCATCAATGCATTTGTCTGCTTCCTGAGATTAACCATGCTATTCAACTGCTTTCCCTGTTTACTACCCTCTGGTGGGGGTGAAGCTCTACCCCTGCGGACATAATGCATACCAGGCACAAACCTGTCTGCCATAGCTAAGCCCTCATAACCTCCAGGCTGGCAAGATCAAAGCTTTGATACCACTGTAAGAAGCCTGACTGGCTCTTTCTGAGTTTGATTCCTCTGCTTGAATTAATTACAATTTTTGTTTCTATGTATTTTGGTAATGTTTGTTTCCAATAAGTTTTCCCACCAATTTAGAATTCATAAACAAGATCAAACTGTATTTTTCTGAATGAACATCAATTAAATAAACTTAATATTTAATATAACTCATAAACAACAATTTATTCTTCAAATTAATTGGCACCTGGCAAACAAATATGCACTGGATAAATAAATGATGTCCAGTATTATTGGCGCGGCCTAGCAAATATCCAACAGCCACAATGAATGGGCTCACAGCTCTCCAAATGTTGATGCCACCTAGCGGGAGCTCACGCAGCCTCTAAATTTGATATTCCAACTCCTGAATTTAGTCACGCAGCATGGTAAAGGGTTGGCACAACCTTCCTTGACAGCAGATGCCCCCTTTTAACACATACGTAGCCCCTTTGTATTAATTGCAGATTTATTAAAATAAATCGCAGCCTTCAACACTGAAACACAGCTAGAAACAAATGTTTAATTCTTGAATATTGACTATCAACTCACTGTATTGCTTGATTTATCAATTAGGAAGATACATCAGCCTTCCTAATCATTCCTTGATCCTCTGATGAAGAAAATCGAACCCTTATGAAGAACAATAATGTAACAACTGCAAATCAAGAACTCTTCACAATTTAGCATACATCAGCACAAAATTGTATCTCCAAAATCAGAATTATATTTTCAGAATGTCAGCAGCAAAATTCACCATTAACCTGTAATGATTCAAATTGCACAATGAGGAAACCCTAGCCATTTCTCCTCTCTCCAATTTTCAAAAAAACACAAGTCTATGAATGAATTCTTTTTTGCCCAAAGCATTGCTTTTATAATAAAAGATATCTTCTCACACATTTTTCACTTACAAAAGACTTTGCTTTATGTGCACATTTGAAATATAATCAACTATTATATTTCTCTTCACTTTAATGCTGAAAATGACTCTTTTATTAAAATAATGCTATTCTGACACATAGGGTCCCTGTTTTAAGAGCTCAAGATTTAAAACTTCTCAACCCGATTCCAATGAGTTATAACACTAAGATGCCCAAAATACATTCCCAATAAAAATGGCAACCTTAGCCGATTTAATTAAATAATAATCATAATTCACCCATCTTGCGAAAACAACTGAGGAAGCATCAGAATCAAAATCTGACAGCACAAGAGTGATCCTGAAGATGAAAGATGGTGAATGAACCTGACGGGGTGTGACTTACTAAAAATAGACGCTCCCTCCAAGAATCTTGGATTCCAAACCGGAAGCCAGAAATAAAAATTGAAAGCATCATATAACTCCTCTAAATCCTCTGAGCTCAGTAGAACCATAAGTTGACTTACTATAAATAGTAAGTCTCTCAAAAAAGGGCCAAAACCCACAATAGAGTCCTCTAATCACCAGTATTAGCCTACAAGGACCCAATGATAGGCTAAATCCACTAACTCCAATGCTAGCTCAAAATGGGGACATTACAAGTTTGCTTACTAATCAGAACTTTAATAGTGTATTACAAAGTGCTTTCGAACTTGGACCGGCTTATCTCACTCACTTAAGGTATCATATTGTTATAGCTGAATTGTTACATAGTTGCTATTTCACACCATTTTGGGGTGTAACCGCAGCTTGTTAACATTAGCTCTTATCATTAGCAACTAATCTTCTTATTATGATGTTTATGATGCAAATGTACTAATATTGTAATGCTTCGGATGGTCATACCGCTAAATGCTATCTTTTCAGGCATTTTAAATTGTAACACTAGATGTAATACCACCAGTGAGCTACTCTTGTTATTTGTTGATACTTACCCCACTAAATAAGTGGTAATGTTGTAGTTGCTCACCACTGGATAAGTGGAAGAAGCTTGTTTTTACATTTTAATATTGTGTAAGCTTCCCAACTAGATAAGTGGATAGCCCATAAGCTTGCCCACTAGATAAGTGGATGTGCCCATAAGCCTTACCACTGAAAAGCGGAAGTGCCATTGTAATTCCCACTGAGAAAGGGAAGTTTACTTCTTTCAGTATTGCATACACATCTAACTGAATAAGTGGTATTCGCTAGCTTGCTGTCTAGTACTTTCTTCTCGATAGTTAGTTTTCAGTCAATTGTGCTCCTGAACACTGTATGCTCTCACCTTGCCCACCTTGTCCTTTTCGAGATCTGGTTGATCAAAATGTGGAAGGGAAGTTGCATTGCATCTCACTTTCAGTTGATGTGATTTTCATAAAAATCTAGGGTGGTTTTTTCATAGTTAGTAGATGGCCTACGAATGTTTTCAATGACACCATAAGCAAAATAAAAAAGACCTGAATGAAAAACAACAGCAACTGGATGAGCAAACAAATATATGCTTGAATGCTTGCCCCACAAATAACAAAAATTAAAATCTTTTGTTTTACATAAGTTCTGCAAGTGTTCTAGGGAGGAAAATTAAGTATTATCTTGAAGAGTTCAACCCCACATGTGATCATCAATAAAAAACATACATAACAGCTAATATTTCATGGAGAGCCAAAATTCTTATTGCTCAATTAAGAACCAACTCTCATTAACTCTGATGTATAATGAGGTGGAAAAGACCTAAAGCAGCATGGGAAGAAAAGATGTGTATTTTTAGCAACACCAGGGAAGTGGAATCAGAAAAAATGTAATAAGCAACCCCTTATTTTGTGGTGAGCCCAACTGGCTCAAAGCTGTCAACTGGCTTCTAACTCTATTTTATTTGCAAATTTAAATGAATTTCAAAATATTTATAACTTTTGCAATTTCTGTTTAGCATTAAGGTATCTTGACACCAACAGCAAATTTATTCTGTCCCAATCATCACTATCAATTCATTCACATACTTTGACAAATATTCAAATCATTGCATAAACTTAAATGAGATGCAGCACCTTACTAACAGCTCCAAGATAGGTAACGCCACTTCCTTAGAATGAAACGTAGCACTTATGAAATGTAGACACAGCTGCAAAGGAAATCACGCACCTCTCATAGAGGTTGTTTCCAGCTTTCAAGACCATTAACGCAGCCTCCAATCATTCAATGCCATCTCCCAACAATGACGCAGCCTTAAAATAATAAATTCAGTCACCACAAAGGTTAACACAGCTGCCAAAGGCTGTCACGCAGGTAGAAGAAACAATGGTTGTCTCCTTGTCATTCATGTGCCACCAAATAATCACCAGCAATTCTGTACATACTCCAGAAAATTCTGACGACATCCTTAAACTCAGATTTCAAACAAAAAAACATGCTCTCAACCATGGCATTCTGATTGCTAACAAAGCTCAGCAATTTCCAGCAAGAATTTGATGTTCTCTCCAAGGTTGAAGACCAAACACCCAATCCCTAGCACTCCATGAAATTCGATTTCGTCTCCCAAGACACTTCTCCACTTTTCAAAATTCATAAAATGATCAAATAGGTAATGGAATTCGATTTTCATGTCTTATTTATAAGCTTTAAATGAAAGCTTCTTCCTTACACCTTCACTTAAGAGCCTTATTCCACACCACCACAAAATTATAACATTAAAGTATAAAAATTATTAAATTAAAATAATTTGATTTAATAACTTCAATTAAAACGTGGTGCAACTGAATCTCTCTGACAGTAACAATCTGACTTCTGACAACAGTATCCTGAGCTCACACTGCCCTGCCAAAAATAGCAACCAGACCAAATTAGACTAACTAAAAATAGTAAATCCCTCAAACTAGAGATTCTGCATAAGAAGCCTTGAATCATCTGAAACCACTGCACAGGCACTCTGCTAAACATAGCAATACCCAAAATATCACTTACTATAAATAGTAAGTATGCCAATCTGACCCCAACGAAGAGCAATCCTGGCATCCGAGATCTCCTGAGTAGAAACCAACCACTGGATCTGCCAAACGACCCCCTCTAACAACCTGATTAGCTCACGAGGGTCACTAAAATAAACTAATCCTAGAGGCCTGAGATAGGGGACATTACAGTCCTCCCTTCCCAAGATTGCTTGTCCTCAAGCAATCAGGACAATCAATGCAACAACACAGTCCACCCGAATCACAAGGATGGTCATGTGTAATGTCCCTATCATCACTAAACTCCAGCAAAAATAGCTCCATCAACAACAATACAAACTGCAGAGTTTGAGAAACTGAACTCAATACTCGAACTAATGATGCTGAGGCAGAAACATCACATGGGAGTAACTCAACCATGAGTTACTTACACGGAAGCAACTCAACCGACAAACTGGACTTGCCCCCAGTCTGTGTGCCAACTAAACTATCATACCAATCATCAAACGGATGCACTGATGAACTCTGTAATTGGTAGATATCCTGAACATGAGGATCAAAAGTAAAACTATATGCACTCCTCACTGTGTACACCTCTGTAAACTACTCAACAAGATTGGTCTGGCATCCTGTAAAATCTATCTGATAACCCGGTGTACTGATAAGATCCCAATCATCATCATCATCCTTACTCATCACCTGAAAGGGATCATCATTGAACTCAAACAATGGATTGTCATAAGACATAGTGACATCCATATCAAATAAAGGATTGTTCACAAAGTGAACTACTCCCACCTGCTGCTCTGAACTAGGTAACTGAGAGTTGTGAGAGACATGATGTGTAACCTGCTCTATCTTAATGGAATCATGCCTCTGTAACTCCTCCCTATCTACAGCACAAAAGGACATAGTGCGTAGACTCCCCTCAGCAAGACCCGGTAAAACATACTCCCTGCCCTGGTACTCAAATCTCATTTGCATCGGGTTCAAGCTGAGGTGAAACTCCTTGATCTCCTATATCCACTGCATCCCTCACACAACATCCATCTCTACCAAATCTAACACATAAAAATCAGATACCAACTCGTAATCACCAAAGAACGAGAGATGATCGATGCGTCTGGTACAAGTAAGGGTGTAGCCATCCACCACTCGGACTCGAAAACCTGCAAACTCCTCTACCTGAAGTCCACACTAACTAGCAACTCTCTCATGAATAAAATTGTGTGTAGCTCCAGTGTCCAACATAGCAATGCAGGGTTGTCCTTCCACTAATCCCTTAAGTCTAAAAGCAAAGGGAAGTGGTACAGCAGTGGACAACACTATGGGTGATAGTTTGGCATTAGGACCAAACTCTGCAGAAACCTTCTAAGCCTCATCCAACTCAAAACCAGTTGGCTGATGTGAAGATTCAGCTTCACTCTCACTCGAGTACACCCAATTATCACCCACATTGGTGATTGCCACCTTTAGTTGTGGTAATGTCTCCAGTAGGTCTACCACCCGTACTGGTATGGTGGCTTGCAACATCTATTGTATGATGTTTGCTTCGGATGCTGACAATAAGGGATTACTGGCAATGCCATGTGACAGTTTTTGTTCCTCCTCCATCGCCCGTTCAATATTCGTTCTCGCTTCCTTCAACCTTTCTTTCTTTGTACGACGATCAAGGTGTGTGGCTTTTTTCACTTGCAACCTTGTGACTGCGAGAACTTCCTCTTCAGGGCATGTAACCTCTATCATGTTTACTCCCTTTTGTTTGGGACAATAAGCATCCTCGTGGTTGCCTGGACCACAGCATTTGCACAGCATGCTTCTGCCACCTTGCCCACTCTGACAGTCCCACACAAAGTGGCCCCACTCATTGCATCTATAGCATTGTATCATGGGCCGCCCCTCCGCATCATACTGGATGCAACTTATTAGCATGTTATTATTGCTATTATTGTTACTTCCTCGCTGGTTGTTACGGTACCCACCCGACAAGGCATTAGAATTTGTAGGTCTTGGTGGTGTGGTAGGCGAAGTTGCCTGTTCTCCTTGGGTAAAGAGCACTTGAGAGCTTCTTGCCTTTAGGTTGTACAGGCACTCCTTAATGGAGTGTCCCAGTACTTGGCAAATGTCGCAAAATACATTCTACAGGTAGTTGGCCTTCATATGGCCTTCCACTTTACAGTTTGTACACCATAGTTCTCTGTCGTCCTTCGTAGCTTCCTTCCCGGCTCTCATCTCCTTCATCATTCACATCATATCCTTCCGGAGGACCTATACGGTCTTGGAATCTCCTTCACTTTCGTCGTTCGTGCTGTCATCATTACTCATCTTTTTCTTTCCCCGAGATGTCTTATTTTTACTTTCAATGTCCATGGCATAGTTATAGGCATATGAGTAAGATGATGGCAGTACCACTTTCATCATTTTCTATAATGATGGATTCAATCACTCAATGAACCACCTTTTGTTCAGGCCATTAGATGGTTGGTTCTCCAATTTACCAATAAGTTCCTTTAGCCCACGATGGTAGGCTCGTACTGTCTCATTCTTCCCTTGTCTTGTATTGTAGAACTCTACTACCACTTCATCGTCGTCATGAAGCAGCTTGAACTCTTCCTGGAAAGCCCTTCTCAAATCATCCCAATTTGTTATGTGTAGTCTTGACAAGTCGGTGTACCAGTTAATGGCAACTCCTCGTAAGGTCGCAAGGAAGGCCTTTAACCAATAGTCATGGTCGTCTTGGCCATTAGCTTCCCATATCGTTACGCATGTTTTGCAATGGCAGGTTGGGTCCTTAGATCCATCCCCACTAAACTTAGGGAGCTTTTGTTTCTCGGGAGTGTTCACCATTTTCCTCAGATGGTCGGCACCATGTGCGTTATTAGACTCAAGTGGGTCGGTTCTCCCTCTGTCCTTGTGCTTCACTTGCACCTTTGGCTACGCGCAAGTCCTCTACCCCTCCACCTCTTCCGTTCACGCCTTTGTTACCTCCCCTGTAGTATCGGTACTCCCTTCTCCCCAAAGTTTCTAAGTTTGGTTTCCCTATTCTAGGCTCCTCTAATATAACTAGTTTTTCAATGCCCCACAGGGTACTTTAAAACAATTTTTCTACCTCCCTCCTGTTCAAGGTTTCTCTCCTCATTGTAGTCATCCTCAAAGTGCACTGACGGTTCAGTTGGTACCAAGGCACCCTCCAAACTGTCCTCGTCAATCACGTCCCACACTAAGGTAATGCTTGCTTGGTCAGCAAGGTCCTCCTCTGCTTCATTCAGGAGTGGTAGTTTTCGTGCGATCTCTTCCTACTCGTCTCCTCTGCTTACCACTCTGGCTTACACTTTGGTTCTTGCTTCGTGGGGGACTTAGAGATTTTCCAACTAGTCTCTGCAGTCGTTGTCGCCTTTCACCCTGTTCTTGGATTCCCAGAGACCTCCTTAAGTAGTTTCTGCTTCCTTTTCTTCTTCTATCTCTTCCCTGGTACATTACCTTTTGTCCTTGTGGTGGTACCCTAAATTTTGAAGTCCAAATCCATTATCAATAAGCAAGTTTCTCCATACTAAAAAAATCAAAGGAAGGAATCTTTATGACACAAATAAATAGAACTAACTAATCAAAGCCTTCAAAAAATGCTGGAATTTTGACCTATTGCAAAGATGATGCCGACAGAGCCTGAAGATGGTTGTATTGTAAAAATCTAAAAACGACCCAGTTTGGGAAATCAAATTTCCTATCTCCAATAAAAATCTTAGCTTTCCACGAGGTGTTTTGGTTTTTCGACCAGACCCAAATCCAAAAGCTAGGTAGTTATTTTTTAGTTAGTTTATTGTTTTTCAAAATAATTTGTAATAAGGGTTGTGTCTTTTCACCCTAAAGAGGTGTGAAACCCACTCAAACACATATATATACATAATGTAAAATGTAGAGAGAGGGACAGATTAAAAGAAGCAATTAGAAGAAGAATATTTGTAAGGGAAGATGTAAATATTAAAGCATGACTTTAATATAAATTTCAATATTATATTTTAATAATAAATACAAGGCTCTTTTTTATTTTCAAGGCAAAGAGATTGCAATTAAAATGTGGATTCGTCCTTTGTGATCAATAAATAGATTATTGAATTATTCCAATAGAGTTTTATAATTGCATTAGATATTTTCGTGCATTCTTTTTTCGACAATCAAAATAGTGTGAAATATAAATATATTTCCTTATCTTTGTCTAATCGAACTTCTAGCCAAAGAAGTTAAATTCCTTTTGGACTAACAAAGAATTGCATATAAGATCTGTCTTTTGCAGAGCTTAAGAGTAATTGATGATATTTTTGATAAATATTGTCTCATAAAGTTATACGTAATAATCCTTGTTATAGTTGACTCTATTGTCGGGATAAACAAAGGCACTGATCATTTAAAATCATTGAAATATAATTATTGGAGTTATTAATTGAAGTCATAAATCTATATACTTCCTTCTTGCAAGCATCTAATCAATTATTGATAAACCTTACATAAACATTCAAATCATTTCAAGTAATCACATAACTTTAGAATTGATCGAGTTTGAGGATTTTGCCAACCGGAGAAATCATAACCTTAAATTCGCTATAGAAAAGCCTTGAATAAAGTGATTAGGTTCGAGGTGAAGGTTTACCCACCTAGGTGTAGCAAAGCCTAAAGTGCAGGAGAATTTGGATTATTCCCGTTCATTGGCCAGAACTAATTTAGAATCCTATTGGAGAATCGGCAGGCTCTTAGATTTCCAATCTGTGGTTTTGGGAATCAACACCTTGTTTAGCAGAAGGGGCATTAATTATTCGAGTTGCCAGAGGTACAGCGTCTACTTGTGTCACGCGGTTCCTCTTCCCTCCGGTTCCTCTCTTCGTACCATTGCAATATCCGTTGCCAGCATTGTTCCCATTGCCTCTCCTCACATTGTTCTTCTATTTCAACCAGGTTTCATGCCAACAACCTTGGGATACTTTCGAAAAGATCATACACCACTAGTGACACCGAGAGTTCACCGCATACCGTGCCTTTAGGGACCACTCTCTCGCAGGCTTCCCTTTGTACATACTGGTCGACAACACTCCCTATGCACACACCAGGTCTTGCGTTAATTGATCTTCCCTCATTACTTCCTCTTCTTCTATGTCGTAGTTATCAGTACTTGCTACTCGAATGGTTGACCCATTACTCTGCCATCACGCCTTTTGTCTATCTGATCTCTAGGCTCGAACTGGCAACGACGCCAAAATGTTTGTTGCCTATGGATATATTGTTTTGTACAATGCAAACAGTAACATTCAAATGAACATGAATAAATTATAACTCACAAGTAACACAACATAAATAACTCAAAAATAACACAATGCAATATATATAGCAAAAAGATAGATTTTTTCATAGCACAATATGTTTGTACAATCAACCACCCCCATAACTTGTTCTAACCCCAATACAAATAGTGCTCGACAGTTAGTTAAGTCTGCCAACCATCAACAACTGACACCTTTTCGGAACAAATGTTTCATTACACTACCAAGTTTACTAACAAAAGTATTATTTAATTACTACTGGCATATTTTATGTCTACAGTTAGCAATTTCGTACATATAAAGCAAACTCATCCTATGTATTCATTTTCTTTCCTTGCATTAATCTACTTCAAATCTAATCATAAACTGAAATTTTAAAATAAATATAACAACGAACTCTCAACTAGAAGATTTTTATGCTTTAAGGGGTAAAAGGCTAGAATCGGGAATGCAAACTCGTAAATGAAAAGAAGAGAGATAAGAAAATGCATCCCTAAGATATTTGTAAGTTCGAATTGAATGCAGGATTGCAAAGGAGAAATCTAGAATTAAAACCCTTGAGTGTTTCAACCTGCTTACATTAATGGAGACACCTTTGTTTGCCCTAGACACCTCCATAGGTAACTTGCATTGGCTGAGGGCACTCTTAAAATTTGTTGACAATTTTGTATGTCACTGATGCCAACTTTGGGCACCCTTATCTGTCAAGAGCACCACTGCAAGTCACCAACACTAGCAGACGGTGCTCCTATTGGTCACACACGCTTCTGCAAAAGTGCTTTTGTCTATATTGGTCACTTTTGCTGCCCAAACATAATGTCTGTCTATTGTGTAAATCTGAGATTTGTATAAACTATTCACCTCTATGTTATGACTCCTCTTCTCTCTATGACACCTCTAGAAGTGTCTAATTTCTTTCTATTCAGATTTGAGGCTATAGGGAAAGAGAAATAATGGGTTAGCTTGTTACGAAGACTGGGTGTTATTTATCAACCTCAACAAAGCCTTAGGAAAATTCTTAAGTGCACATGATGCCCTAGTGTGCGCGGATAAAAACTCTAGGAGATGTATACCTAGTGTGGTATGCATAAGTGAAATATAGAGATTGATTGGGTTATGGGAAACAAAAACTAATTTGGGGAAGGAATTGGGAAGCTTGTATTAAGATTTGAGAGAGGAGAAGAAATGTGCAAGGACAGCGTAAGTGAAATATAGAGATTGGTTGGGTTATGGGAAACAAAAACTAATTTGGGGAAGGAATTGGGAAACTTTTATTAAGATTTGAGAGAGGAGGAGAAATGTACAAGGACATGGGAAACCTATCAAGCCATTGTAAAAAGATTTCGGATAGTGATGGATGGACAGAGAAAGAAGCAAGGAAGAATACACTAAAGAGGTGGAGAATAAAACAACGAAAGGCTTGGAGGAGGTGCAACAAAGATCTTCTGTAAATTTATTTACTATGGTGGCTTCGAAAACCCTGTTGCTTGTGAAGAGGAGAAAACTTAGTACCTGCAATATGCTGACTACCTTCCACATAATGTAATATAGCTCTATTTTGCATTAAGGTTTTAGGTATCTGTATTAGGATAGACATAGGGTTTGTGTTAGAAGCCTCATCTAAGTTTTTGAAGCTCTTTAATTTAGTTAAACACCAGCATATTTTATTACAAGTGTCTTTTTTTGACTTTCGGTATATAACTTCTGAGGTAGGTTTTAGGGGTTGGAAAACACTTAAATTTAGTTGAAAATAAGTTCAATAAGGGAGAGACTCAAAAAATGGTAAATGGGTCCTACAATACACCCGAACAAGTGAAGAACACTAAATTGTGTACAAAAATGTAAGGCGAAGACAGCAAAGATGGAATTACTGTGCTTCGACTATAAATTAACATGGAATAACTCACAACACATGGAATTTAGCCTAAAAAATTTTCCATGTGGAAGGAAAACCAGTTTTAGTAATGGTAATATGCCTTGCTACTCTCCTTTATCACTTTGCAAATAGATTATTACACCAAATGGGCAACTTTGTCTTCTACTTCTCATTTCTACTATGAGAACAGAATATTCAATATACAATCATTTGCAACTTTCAACTATCAATACCTTACTACCCTCATACAAGCCTTAATCATAGTTTCCCAATGCACGATTGAGTTATTCCAGGGCCCTGGGTGAAGATCAACAGTCACTAGATGTTGAACTGATGCCTGGATGGTTTCAATTCTAAGTTTGATGTT
Source organism: Chamaecyparis obtusa (assembly GCA_027943335.1). Taxonomy (NCBI): domain Eukaryota; kingdom Viridiplantae; phylum Streptophyta; class Pinopsida; order Cupressales; family Cupressaceae; genus Chamaecyparis; species Chamaecyparis obtusa. Next base: position 432,864 of record BSBK01007015.1, on the reverse strand, counting down.
GGTACAGCTCTGGACACTAGCACAGCTGTACAGTCACCTGTGCTTGGTATAGGCTGTGGTATTGTCAAACGTTTGTTCTCTGTTTCTGTTTTCCATTTTTAATATATTTTCAAGCTCCTTTTGGATCAGGTTTTGTATTCACAAGGTTTTTCAGTCCCTATTATATCAAGTGTCTTCACAACAGTGGGATAACTATGTTCATTTCTGAGATAATGACAATAATAATTACTGTTGTCCCTTGGAAACATGCCTAATTGCTATTCAATGATGGCAGCTGGAGATCCTTACAGCTATTTACACTGTTCAAGGTATATAATTCATTTATAAAAGTTCCAGAGAAGAATAATAAATAAATTGCAGGTCTGACAATTATATATAGAAGGAAGAAAAATACTAATTTACTGTTGATATTACCAGTGATATATCACCAAGAATATCACACTATATTAGTGAAAACTTCAGTCAAAGTTGGAGAACAATATTTTTAAGAGCTTGTCATAGTGTCAGGAACCCTTCCGAAAAAGATATATCTGGTAGGTGTTTCTCTGGTAGTATACAGAGGGCACTACATTTATGCACACAATTTGAGAGGTCATATACAAATAAACAGAACTGACAACTAAATCCACAGCTATAGGCTTATCCTTGATGAAAAAGCATATCACATACTTATCCAATTATGGAGGATTACAAAGCTGGTCAACTGCTTGACTTATTTTCTTTAATTTTATAATCTGCCATTTTATAGCAGCAACATGGAAAATTGCCTTTGCTGGGACACCCTGGCATCAAGCAATTATGAGAATTATGTAGTGTGTTGTCGTCATTGAATAGGTAATGATGTGATGAAGCCCATGGTCAATAATGATCAAACCCTTATATCCTCCTAGATGATTGCCCATTTGCCAAAATGAACATATGTAGAATGTTTGTTATAGGATTAGTACAGAGATAGAGGTCAATTCTAAGTTGAATTCAACGTAGCACACAAAGCTAAAATTTATAAGAAATGTCTCCTTGAAGAGATAAAGATTGAACTAAATCTGTTTAAGCAAATTAAGACCCTTTAGAAAGACATTTTAAATCTGCATTTTTGCTCAAGGAAAATGCTTGTGTTTACCAATGTATAGAAAATGAGATACATACAAACCTCTGGAATGAGTCACTATGTCCTCTGGTGTAGACAAAAGTTTTGGACAGAAAATGACAAATTTAAATTTTTTGCAAGCTCTGCAACAATGCAAGCACAAATAATGTTTATTACTTATCCTTATAGTGTGCTAATTATTGCCATGGTCACCAAAAGAATGGGATTTATCAGAATGACGACAGCACCAATTTCTGACTTAGAAAACACCTCTGGAAACAGTAGTATAAATCCTTTCAAAAACGGTATAGAATTTATAGATTTGAAATTGAAAATGCTTCCTGAAGCTGGAAACGCCAGCCATAGGAAAATTTTATTTTCCAACCATATTCTTTGTCTGTTTCAAAGTCTCCTTTTCCAAGGACATATTGAAAATGAGAATATCAGACTGTCAGGGAATTGTTCAAACTTCAGTGGTATCTAATCTACATAATGATATACCATCAATCGTAATATATGAACACTAGCCAGGATTAAGTGAAGAGCCATAGACATTGAATAGAAATAAACTTTGATGGTCATTGGTAACTATAGAAATGAGGTGGAAAAGGTTGCAAGTGAGGGATTACTAAGAGCTTACGATTATTTTGTGATAGCTGTCATGAGAATTATACTTAAAGTTAAGCCAATACTCATTGACTAATTTTTATTTTATTTTTTATGACTTCCCCCGAGAATATGCATCAAGAGTCCAGCCAAGTCTATCTGCTAAAATTTATGCAGAAGCCTTTCAATGCTGCATGTGAAGCCCATATTTGCAATATAGATCAACATGTAGCACCTAAGTGTGTCAAAATGAAACTACTAACATAAGGCCCTGCTAGATTTAGCAGAGATATACAGGAGTGCTAGATTGGAAAGAGATCTTACCAAGTTACAAATTATTTTTCCCTTTCTTTGAGACCTAGCTGCTTTCATCATATTGGCACAATGGCACACACTCGTAGAAGTCCATTGGTTGTGCTTGTCATTGAATGAGTAAAATTACACTCCTTGTACAAAGTGTACATTTACTACACAAAATTTTCTCCCCTTTCTTATTTGTCAACATTTCTGCAGCATTCTCAAAGTTGTTTCCAAGAGCGTTGCCATTTCACTTAAATAAAGGTTGTCATCATGAACATGTTTGCAAACTATATATGATGTTTTCCAAACACTACTTAAAGTCAAACTACAATATGTGATTATCAAACAATGAAGAAGTACGAAGTTTGATTAAGAAGATATGGTGAAAATGTCAGCATTTTCCCATCATCCAGACAACTTGATGATCACAATATTGCCATATATTTCAATATGTCTTTTATGAGCAGGATTTCTAATATTTCTTTAAAATATCATTGACCACAGCTTGTTTATTATTGGTGATGAATTACTGATAATATCACAATAAATTGATGTTTTTAATCTATATAAGTGTCAGCCCTGCAATTTTTTAATCATTCTCTGGAACTTTTACAAATGGATTTTAAACCTTGAACAGATAGCTGATAAGATTTCCAGCTGCGATTATCGAATCCTACTTAGGTTTGTTGCCAAGGGACAGCAGCCATTATCATTGTAATATCCCCTTTTTCCACCTAGTCAGTTTGAGGCTTCCAATAGCCTATCCCCAGGTTTCAGGAGGCTAAGTGTATGTGGTTAGCAAACTTAACGTCTTGAAAAGAGCTGTAGCAGGTGTTTTCAGTATATTCTGACAGAGATTCTATTTTTACTAAGTGTTATTTTTAGCACTTGCTCTTGGATTCTATCTCCTATGAGTTCAGAGTGCAATGCTTTCCAGTTCAATGCCTTGGTGAGTTCTAAGGTCGACAGGATGATATTCGATCTGTTTCACTTAATTGTTCCTTTATAAAGTCACTTTATGACTTAAGTGAAGAATGATGTGTTCATAAAGTGTTCCCCCTATTCCTACACCTAGGGAAGTGGGCAACTTTAAGATGTTTTTCTATTAAGCTAGGCTCCAAAAGTGATGGCAAAACTAGGAAAAAGATACTGTTTTTTAAAAAGATTTTTTCTGTGAGCTCAAAAGGGGTCGAACCTTATGGAGGTAATTGCATATTATTTCAAAAATGAAATGAGAGGCAAATAGATTCAAATTCAAATATGTGTTTCCCTAATTCTTCCCTCTTCTTATAAATATGAGTTTGGGCTCTCATTTGCAGATACTAGATTTGACAACTTAAGGAGATGCTACTAGATTGAGCTCTGAAAGCTCTTCTTTTGCTGGTTGAGGATTAAACCCTCTTCGTGGTTGTTGGTTCTGGTGGTGTAACATCCACCCTAGCTGGTTGGTCTACTTGATTTAAGATTGACAGTGATTTTGGCTTGGTTTGGTCATTTGGGTTTGAGTTGAAGATTTGGGAAGTTTTCTGGTATTGGTATTTAGTTTTTGGTGTTGTGTGAGCTTTCCTAGTGTGCTGTTCAATTTTGATTATGTTTTGATTCTTTTTCAATGTGCTGGTGTGCTTTTTCAGAGATACTGGATATCATAGCTCTGCTCATAACTCAGTTATGGGCATTGATTCATTGTTTTCCTCATATCTGGATGCCACTTTTTGACTACTATTGTGTTTTGGTAAAGTATTGACTTATTAATGCAAATTGCCCTTGTAGTGGGTCGTACCATCTCCATTGACATTTGGTTGAGTTTGAAATCTGCTACTTACAGAGGTCTAAAATCATCCTTTGGAGATGCCTAATATTGCTGATTGACATTTCAATAAGCTGGAGCAAATTTGGGGTTGTTTCGGAGCTTGGAAAATCATCTTGAGAATTTGCCCTTGTCCTATTTTGGCGCCTTGATGGGTGTTATCAATTCTGAGCATGTTATTCAATCTATTCAATAATTTGAAGATTATTTCAGGTTTGAAATTTTCGTAATACAAGTCTGATTTCAGTGTATTGTTTGATGTTGAAGGAGAGAAAAAATGAGGAAAACAATGCATGCAAGGCAACCACAACCTAAAAAAGCATACAAAACAAATCCTATCCTAACATTAAAGCCATGAAGGAAAACGCATAAAATATGCAAGTAAATTCAACAAATTTCCTTCAACTTGCTCCAATGCCTTTTTCTTCTCAAAAATGTTGATATGTTGCTCCCATCATGACAAAAATGCACCTATAGCATGAAAGCAAGAAATTGACAATAATGACGAGAAGATTTGAAAGATGTGGTTAGTTGGAATTGAGAAATTTGATCTCAATTTATAGGAGCTGGAGAGAAATTGCAAATTTAGCAATTACGTGTGCAAAAGGGCAATTGTCATAGATTACGGAAATTGGCAAATTTGAAAGAGGAAATTTGTCATTAATTATGACAACTCTGACAAATTGAATGCACAATTAGAAATTAGTGAAAAAAAAGAGAAATTTGTCATAAACTATGACAAATATGACAAAAGGAAAAAAAAAGAAAAATTGTCATAAACTATGACAATTATGACAAGAGGAAAAAAGAAAAATTGTCATAAACTTTGACAATTTACGACAAAAGGAAAAAGGGAAGGTGGAGACTAAAAAAGAGGAAGTGGAGGCTAGAAAAGTGGGTGAAGCACAAATTAAGGGATAAAATCTCATTTGGCAAAAGGACGGAATTATTGAATTTTAAAATTCATTTATTCCCACAAAATGGAAATTAGGATTTAGGAATTATGAAAATTTCACAAATCAATAATTAGTCAATTAATTAATGCCAAATTAATTAATTGTGAAACTTAGGGAAAAGGGATAAATAAATATAGTTTATTTATCAAAACTAAGACTTAGGGATAAATTATGGATTATTTACCCCTAAAGAAGACAAATTAATTGATTTGACCAAATTGATGATTTTGATGAGGCAAAGGATCGATTTTGATAAGGAGTTGAAATGACAAATAATTTTGATAATGAATTGCATTGAATTCGAAAGCGATTGATTAGGTCAAAAATGAGGAAAAATCGAGGAGAAATATTAGTGAATTAGGGATAAAAATTAGACATTGAAGATATGTTAAAAAAAGAGGGCACATAGGCATTGACCATTTTTTAGTGTCTACAGATGCTATATGATTTTTTAATGGTGTTTAATATGATTTGATGCAAAGAAATGTATATTCTCTTTCTATACAATGTTTATAACTTTATTCAATGTATGCAATAAACATGATGACTGGAACTTGACACACAAATGCATTCTGCCTCTGTCTTATTCTATCAACAAAACAAAGCAAAAAACAGAGGATGAACATTTCAATCATAGTCATTATTTCAAAAATGAATGTAGTTATCTACATTTGTAAAGACACTTGGTATAGTCGGGCTTGAAAAAATGTGAATATGGAGCATGACTGTTTTTATTATGATTACAGATTATCACTGTCACCTTTGATAACAAAGAATACTGCTGTCATTTTTTATGATTTGTGAGCATAGTTATTACTAGACAAAACTGTCAAATGATTATGCTATCCTTTGACTTGTCATATTATCATTTATTGCATCACATAAGTTAGTACAGTCATTTCTACTTATCAATGGGTATTATTGATACTCCTTCATTTGTGAACATTATTGTACTCTTCAGGTAATTGTTTGGGAATTTTCATCGTTACATATCTGCTGTTTTATTAATATTAGGGATAAAGGTGAGTTAAGAGTGTAATGTCCCACCCTGTTTGCAACCTTTTTTTTGTTTTCTGGTTTGAGTGGCTATAGAGAAATAGATGGAGATGCAGAAGTACCTTTTGCAATAATATAATTAATATAACTTCAGATTGTAATATTTAGGAAAACCCACAACCAGTATCACTTCAGATGTAATTTCAGAACTGTTAATACAATCATGAAAATATGAATTACCCAGATCATCAGAATGTATTACAATGCCATATCCAACTTAACCAATTGCTGATTACAAATATTTCTGATAAGCGTCCGGAAGTCAGCAAACTAGCAACATCAAACTTGGACACCCTCTTCTAGAATCTGTCCCAAAGGCCACAATTTGAGTAAACCTGAGATGCTATGGTCTTGACGTCAACTTGCAGCTGAGATAGTAATCAAACCCTACACATCCAAACACCAAGACGCCCATGACCCCCTGCCTAGCTTGCACGACCAAGATGGAATGGTGTGGCTAGCTTAGGAAGAATTTAAAATCAGAAATAAATCCTCCAATTCTGCTCCAAAATCTCCTTCACAATGTTTGGTAATCTATTTCGAAAATCCCACAATATGTCACTGAAAGAAACCACACAAATTTCTTAAACTAAATGCATTGCGAAATACCTATACAATATCTCCAACAGTTAACCAGGGTAGATCTTTCACTACCAAAGCTTGAGGACAGTGGGGATGCCTAGGAATCTCCCATAGTCCCCACTCGAAAACTTGATCCCTAAGCAAAAACTAGTGAAAATGGCATCTTTCTATAAAAGTCAGTCTCATTCTCTTCATCATAATATATACATGAAATATACTTTAAGTTATATAGATATATATATATATATATAGATAAAGGCAGGATGTTTGAGAGTGGTTTCAGATCTCTAGGAGTTATAATGCAGCTTCTAGGTTTTAGAAGACTTATTAATTTTCAAACTTAGTCAAATTTCAGTAATCAGCAAGCTCATATCAGCATTCTCTCACTCTCTCTATCTCACTCTCTTTATCTCCCTTAAACTCCAAACCAATCTCTCTCCCTATTACTCTTCCTCTATCCCCATTACTCTTCCTCTATCGCCTCTCTACCTCTATTTGACTATCTTCTCTCTCCCTAAGATCTAAACCTATCTCTCTAAATCTCACTTCTCACCCCCAAACCCCTACGAGGGATGGTACCCTCAACCTCATTTTGGTGTTGCCCCCAAACCCCCATCAAACTATAAGTCCAAGCAAGCAATAGGGCAATGATGAATCATGATCATTAAAATTTCTATAATCTGTTTGAAATCTCTAGATATTTATAATCGATGCCAAAATCAAGACCCCTACAAGGGGTACTACCCCTTGACTCCAAACCTCTACCCACCATTCTTATTGTTTATGTAATCTTTTCCATTATTTTATGTTTATTAATTATTAGTTTAAAACTCTTGTTCTTTGTTCTCTGACCACTAGTAGCGAGGAGGAATGGAGAGACTACGGATCTCTTCTGTGATTAGGGCTTCTTCTGCTCTTCAAATGGCTACAGGGCAGGCTCTGGAATGCCTACGAGGTGCAGAAGGTTCAAGATATGGCTTCTGCGATGCAGCTTCAAGGGCCAGACAATTTCTGCACACTAGAGAGAACACGTCTGGCAACCAAGTTTCAAACTCAAAGGCCTTGGAATTGCGAAGGAATTTACACCGGGTTTCAACCGTAGCGAAGGACACTCTGGGAGGCAAGGAGTGTGGATAGCATTTGGGGGATCCAGGGCCACATAATAACGTGGCTAGGGTTTCATTACCCACAAATACTTTCATTTTTGGACATCATAGCCAAGATGAGAGATCAGTTAGGGTTTTGGAGCCTCAAACAAACAAAGCTATTTTTGTAGACTTAGAGGGCGAAGTGGAGGAGATGGCACACAATATTGCAATTTTCTCAAAACGTGTACTGATCGGGCATTTTAGGGGTTCGTGGCTGAGCATGCACAATCTCCGTGGCTGGATTTCTAAGCATTGGGAGCCTATATTGAAAGGTTGTGTTCAGATCTATCCCGTTTCTAAAGGTTTTTTCATTGTAGTGTTTGAGGATGTTCAAAACAGGAATAAAATTTTATGTGACTCTCTCTGGAGCTGGGAGGATAGGTTTCCTTTGATGTTGAAACCCTAGCACCCATATTTTTGCCCTGCTACTGAGGTCTTTGACAAGGTTTCACTTTGGGTGAGGCTCCCTAATCTTCCTTTACAATTTTGGTTTGATTCTTGCTTTGAAGTTGTTGGAAACTCTTTGGGTAGTTTTTTTTATGGTAATTGGGCGTACATCCAATCTTCTACATTCAACTTATGCTCGGATTTTTGTTTAAATGAATATTTCTGATGGTCTCCCGGAAGACGTTTCAATCAAATCTTCAAAAGGCTATAGGGTGCAGCCCTTAGATTATGAAGGGGTTCTGTTTCAATGCAGAAAATGCTTCAAAACTGGTCACATGGCGACCCAATGTGAAACAGAGAGTGGATAAGGGTGCCTCATGGTGGAAAGAGATTTCCTCCTCTTTTTATACAATGGAGAAGGGTGAGCAGCTCAAGACTTATTAACAGGTTGTGAATGGGAAGGAGAGGCAACAAACCTTTGGAGCTCCTACTGAGGATGTGCCCCTATCTTTGAAAAATTTTATATTGCCAATGTTGGGTGTGATATGGATCTGAATCATAAGAACGTTGCCACAACACCATAAGACAAGGAGAAAAAACAACCTGTGGGGTCACGAGACAAGGAAGAACCTTCAGCAAAAGAAAGAAGGCTGCATGGTGAGGAAAGCTCAGCTATAATGATGGAGACACCTCAGTTCAACCCCAAGGAATGGCAGAAAGAGGCAGCCAAATTGGAAGATGGCTGGGAAACTGTGAAGGGAAAGAAATCAAAGAAAGCACAAAAGTCTTTTGACATGATTCTCCACTCCCAGACTAAAGGAGGTGTTAAGGGTTAACCTGGTTTGTTTTTACGTTTATTGGTCATGTTTTTTGGCCATGTTTTAGATCTATTAATGGGCCTTCTTTGTATTGCCATGTTTGGGATGGTGGTTTCCCATGCTGTAACCTCCCCTAGTTTGGGCCAGGTCTAAATCCGGAACTATATTAATAAAATAATTAAATATTTTACCGACCAAAAAAATTATTAGTTTAAACTTTAAAACTTTGAACTTCACTTAGTATGCCAAAGTTCCATTTGCATTATTAATTCTTATTCTCGGTTTGCATTTTATTACGAAAGTTAGAAAACTCTGCCCACCATTGTTAATGTTCAAATTTTAAATTTTCAAAGCAATCATTTTCATGTTTTTAGTGTTTATTAGTGTAAGCTTGACATAGTGTGGCAGAGTTTCATTTACAGTACTTATTCCTTGCACATCTTTTTATAACTACTTTTTTAAGTACTATATGTGTTTGCACCAACCCTTCACCATTTCTGCCCTTCAAGAGAGTCACAGCCTTTTATAATTACAAACCTTTTGAAAGAGTCACAACCCTTCATCATTGCTACCCTTTGAAAGAGTCACTTCCTTATTCCTGTCCCACTCCTTTCTTCTTACATCAATCCTTCTTTAATTCCTATGCTCCCCTCTTTCTTTCTTCCTCCTTGTCTCCTTTCAAATGAGTTCTCCTTCATTTTATATCTAATATTGAGGGAGTCACAACTCTTCATTGTATATCTCTTGACCTTTCATTAAACATAATTAACTTGTAATTACATTATATTATATTTTATTATTATTTATTTATTTTGATATTTTAGTTTTATTAGTATTTATTATTATTTCGTGTTTTAGAAAGGAGACATTACATCACCACCCTCTCATAAAATAATTCTCAAATACTACCAAATTTTTTTATGGGGAGTATGGCTGAAAAGGAATGCCAAGATTTTCAAAGACAAGTCAAAGAACTGAGATTCCATGTATCAAATAAATTGTTACTCCATTATGGAGAATGTTTCAATTGTCAAACACATGAAGCCAAAGTCCAACCTTTTGAGATTGAACTCAAAATTGCTACGAATTGGGATCCTGTGTCACTTCCATTGTCCCTAACTCACGGAGGGAGTAGAGAAAAGGTGCTAAATAAAAAATGCCCAGACTCTAGATGGACTGAGCTTAACTACAATGAAGCTCTTAAGGGTAATCCCAGACCTGCCACTTGTGGTAAAAGCTTAAGGGACAGCAGTGGTCTTTTTGTTGCTCCCTTTTCTGGGAGTCTTGGATATCAAACTAATCAAATTGCTGAAAAAATGGCTGCATTTTGGGGAATTGTAATTGCTAAAGAGCTCAATATTCCTCAACTGGCCATTGAAGGAGATTCTTTTATTATCATTAATTGCTTGAAGACAATATCCTCACCACCTTACAAAATTTGTAACATCATAAAAGACTCTGCAATTCATTAAGGTGTTAGGAAGGTCATTATCTCATGTACCTATAGAGAAGGAAATGACATCATTGACATATGTGCCAACCTTGGGGTGAAGATAGATAGATCAAAATGTTGGAAAGAATTGGTTTCCTTCCAGTTGAAAACAGGGAAGGCATAATCAAGGAAATGGATGAATGTCATTAAACCCATGATTTCTGCTCATTGTGTAGCATTAATAACTCCCACAAAGAAAAGACCAAAGTGGTTACCTTGCTAGTTATGCTATGATTACAAGGCACTTGGACAAATATTTTTCCCACTATGGGTGAATCACATCTATTCCTTCACTTCATATTTTCGTAATCACTATATCCATCTGGTATAATGTCAGAGTTCTAGAGGATTCTCTTGTCATTGCCTGACGGAATTCTTCTCCTTCACCCTTCCTAGGCTTTCAAGACAGCAAGGACATTTTCCTTAGGTTATTCATCATGGGTGGTGACTGGCACTGTATCAAACCTTCGTTTCGTGATGAGATTAGGAGAATATTACCATTTGGAACATCTTATGTAGAGGCAGACGAATTCCTTTCGTGGAATACATTAACAGGTCTGATCCTGTGGTTTCATAGGAGTTTGCTGAATCTTCAAAAGATATGGTGGTTTCAGCAAGGGGGATCAACTTCAAGGTGATAGGAGGCATTGTGGTAGCCACTAGCCTACCCATGAAAAAATTGAAAATCCACAAGGTCGCTAAATCCAAAAATAAAGAACGTGTGGATGCTTTCCGAGGCAGGGAGAGACTTCTGAAAATCAAGGTCAGCTACCTTTTGAGGCCTACTCCAAAGCATGGAATGAGGTATGTATCACTTTGATAAAATATTTTACCTTAGAAGGCCAGTACAACCATATTTTCTTATATCACTTCCCTTTGCTTAATCATAAATGGATAATCAGTTTCCCTTTTTATATTCTTATGCCCCTTGAACAGTCTGTTTAGGATGTTTTAATAGGGAATACCGACCTTCCCCTCCATCAAAGCCTTAAAAAAGCTAAAGGCACCCCCCTCAAAACCACAAAATGGGTCCAGGTCATTGAGCATGACAAATCCATCAAGGCTTCTTTGAGCTCTAATTCTGTTCTTTCCAATCCTTGCACTAATCCTATCCCTATGCTCTCAATGATCAAAATGAATATATCTGCTATTGATCCCTTGAATTTTGGTCCTAGGAATCCTGCTACCTCTGGTGACCACCCTTTGCCCTGGCCCAAACTCCCTATTTTATTTTGTGCATCTCTTGACCTTTCATTAAACATAATTAACTTGTAATTATATTTTATTATTATTTATTTATTTATTTTGATATTTTAATATTATTATCATTATTTATTATTAAATCCTGTTTCAGAAAGGGGACATTACACATGAAAGGGGCCTGACCAGCAGAGAGCAAGTTCAAGAATAGAGAAATGCATAGACCAACTTAGTTCAAACATATTTATAAGCTTATTGAAATTTTGATTAGCATATGTGCAATGAATGAGTAGGTGAGCCACAGATTCAGCATCTTTCTCCCAAAGGTAATACCTGTTGGGAATCATGATACCTCTCTTAGTTAAGCTATCCACACAGTTACAATCTTGTTTTGACAAGTTGCTCACCAAAAGAAGTTGACCTTTGGCAGAAGAGAGTGGTTCCAAATAGGTGCCATTTAAAGCCATCTGGGTGCAAGGCAAGCAAAGAGTTGTATCCTAAAGAAATAACTGTAGTTCCCAGAAGAAGAGGACATCCACACAATCTCATCCACCCTTTCAACTTGAATAATGTGGGATCCTTTGGTTCTCTTGATCAGGCCTTCAACAGCCAGCCAATTTGAATGACTATAGTGGAAGGAAAAATACTTCCAAATCTTACCACTCCTACTATCTTTTGTCCGGTAATCAGCCATTTCAAGACCAACATGAATAATTAAGTCTGGCCTAATCGAGGAACAAGGATTGCAATCATTGAGTGAGGTCTTTCTAGCCAAATAGCATTTTTGGTTCTCTTGATCAGGCCTTCAACAGCCAGCTAATCTGAATGACTATAGTGGAAGCAAAAATCCTTCCAAATCTTGCCACTCCTAACTTTTGTCCATTGATTGGCCACTTCAAGACCAATATAATTAATTAAGTCTGGCCTGATTGAGGAACAAGGATTGCAATTATTCAGTGAGGTTCTTTCTAGCCAAATGTCATCCCAAAAGTTAACAACTCTAACATTTCTTATTATTATTGTGATCGGAATCAATAGTATTCTATTATTATTGTGATCTGTATCATTCTTGATCAGTACAGTGGTTCAGTAGCATTATTATTAGTACTGTGATTGATTAATGTGGGAATCACTAATGCTGATCAAAATGATTAATATGAAACATTTTTGTTAAGACAGGACACTGCTGTTTTGACATGCCAGGCACAATCGTAGACACTGCTGTAAACTTAAAAGGAATTTTAAGGGGTTAGGGAGACCGTTGTTCTCAATTGTCATTACTGTTTTCTGCATAGATTAGTCTATGGTCAAGGAGAATGGTAGGGTTAAAAGGTCCTAATTATCTTATTTGTGTTTTATAATTTATTGCATGAAGCGTTTATTATCATTCTGGCATTGTTAAAGAGATCATATTACAATTATGATGATTATCTGTAATCAGCAATCTCAAAATTAATGAGAAAAACCCATATTTCAGATTCATGGGATACACTCCCTTAATCCATTAACTTTCACTCCTTCACTCTCTATGTGATTAGGATAGTTTTATTTGTTAAAAAAACATCAGTTGTCTCTTTTGTTTCCCCTTTTTTTTTAAAAAATTGTTTATGCATTTTTTGTGTTCCCAATAATATTCCAAGGAAATGGAATTTTTTTTAACTTTTGGCATGCCATTATAATATAGAAATCAAAAGAAAAATAGAAGTGGTAGAAATGCCGCAGCTACAAAATAAGCATATGATGCATGCCAATCCTCAAATACATACAGTAACAATGTTGAAAGTTCAAGATAATAATTATTAAAGAGAGATATTTCTATTCACCTTGAGGAATTTTCAACTCATCATCTGCGTGCTCTGAAGACTTCCTTGTGCCTCCAATAGTTTTTGAACCCAACATAAGAGGTTGATGAGAATGAGAAACTGAAACCCAAGATGGTAATGTTTCAAGGGCTGGAAGATGGAGTGGTGCATAAACAGGAGGTATCTGAACACCAGTGGAATTCACAGGATGAACAGCAGATCTATCTGGCCCATGTACTGTTGGTGGTGCAAATTGCATCAGGTATGGCAATGAAAACCCAGATGAAAATGCAGCACTGGGATTATTAGCCACCTGAAATGGATGAGAGTAAGGTGCATGCCCCACATTGAAGGATGGAAGAGAGTAAGGAAGTGACGTGCTTGCTATTGCAACAGGTGAGATAAATGATGTACTGTTATGTTCTTTATTTATGTCACTTCCAATTACCATGGTTCTTGTAATAGGCATTTGATTTTCATTTTTATCTGAAACATCACTTACTGAAGGCATGGGTTGTTTCACATTGTACTTTGCAATAGGAGAAACTGTCCTTGACAAAGAAGCCTCTACTTCAGAATCTGCAGTGTCTTCATTCTCAGATGAGGAAGCATCCTGCGTGTTTGCAGAAATGGGAGAGCTTTTCAAATGAGATGGAATTCCTGATTTGGACTTACAATGTGGCTCATCCCTATCATCCTCTTTATCACCTTTGGTCTGTTGCTTCTGTTCCTCAACAGTCATTTTCTGCTTTTTCCTTGCCTCCTGCCACTTTTCTTCACCTAACTCTCTTGCTATTTCTGGTTCCTGTACCTCATGTTGCTGTTTAAATATTGTCATTCGATCTTGCTTATCTCTTTTCGCTTTGTCTGTGTCTGCAGATGTTTTATGTGTAGAAGTTTCTCCGGTAAACCATGGCTCTCTAAACCCTGGAAACTGCACTTGATTCACATGAAGTTCTGTTGAATTCTCAGTTTCCTTTGCAGCTGCCTTTCCAAGATTCGTCCAAAAACTCTGTTGTGCTGTTGGGACTGACTCATTTAATTGCTTAACCTCATTATCCTCTTTGGCAGTGCTTCCACAAAGGTCAACTTTTACAAATGTATCCCCACTAACTTTTCCACTTTTTGCTTGGTCGCCAGCTCCTTGTTCTGAATAAATCTCCTTCAAAGCATCTTTAACCTTTGCTTTACAGCCAAAACCTCCACAAGATAGACCCAAGCTGAGCTCAAGTCCACTATCATCATCCATATTGTCGGAAGAACCCATCTGATTGCATTCTCTACCATCTCCCATTTTTTCTGCACTTTGACTTTTTATGAGTTGTTCAATTTACAAGCTAATGATTAATCAGGTGTCTGCAAAAATTAAATGTGGTAAAGTTGTCAGTTTTCAATACTGAAACATGAATGCCAAGACCATTACCAAAACAGCCAGCTTAATTCATATCCATGAAAACCACATGCCATATATTTTTCATCCTGCTATCCTTACTTTTCTCAATACTGTTTAACGTAAGCTACCTACTAACAGGTAACTATATAATCCATGAATAAAAGATTACAGTACACAGAACATTTGAGTTCAACGCATCCTTGGAGCAGATGCATACGTAGAATCAAAAAGGACTCCATGTCCAAGGCATTGAAAATTCTAGCCAAAACTTTGAGCTTAGGAATTAAAGGAAGGGATCACCCATTGTATGAATAGAAAATGTGACTACAGACAAACATGATTCAATTCCAGTTTCCTCACTATCCCTGCAGATTAGCATATAAAAGATCCTGGCATTAATCAGTTTTGTACCTTAACTTGCAGTAGATGGATTTTTAACCTTTTCTAATGGATTATTTGGATGCAGAGAATCGGAACTATTTAAATCATAACCTATAGCTACCATAAAAAAAACAAATCCTTTTGTATGTGACTTGTAGTGCATTAAAACTTTTAGTATTTACACATTTTATAGAAGTGCATCTCAAGCACTGTTAAAACTTAAACCTAAAACCATCCTCTTTCAATAATGTACCTTTCTAAAAGAAGGAAGAAGCGGCCATCTATAAACCCATGTAAGTAATTAGCAGCCCCTAAACAGGCAAAACCAAATCATATGGTAAGGATTTGAATCTAAGATGTACCTTATAAGAACCCACATCTTTTGTCATATACATCAGGAAAAAATGAAAAGATAAGGAAACACGGAATAGAACAGATGAAAGTAGAAAAACAAAGCAAATAAAAATTACACTGGTAACCAAATTGACGAAGTTGGATAAGGCTACTTCATGTGCAATTGCATGCCCAAGTCAGAGCTATGAATAGGATAACCCTGGTGTGATGTATAATCACTGTTAGGTTAAGATTGTAGCAGGAACCACACTGGGTAATCATAGTTATAAGTGATAAAGAGTGATGTGATTAAGGAATCTTAAAACACCCTTCAGTGGATCGTAGTCATTTTGGTCTTATGTACTCAATATATTTGTAACATGGGAGAACAAATTTAGATTGGATTGGTCTGTGCTATTGAGTTATCTCTAATACCGTTGAATCCTTTACATTTTCATTTTTTGTTACTTCTACTATGTTACTGATAAACTCTTCTCTTCGAAAGCGTAGCTACTACTCCTAGGCATCTCTAGCATTATTGAGGAAAACTGAAAAAATCAATTTCTCACCTGGGCT
The DNA here is from genome assembly GCA_027943335.1 of Chamaecyparis obtusa. NCBI lineage: Eukaryota > Viridiplantae > Streptophyta > Pinopsida > Cupressales > Cupressaceae > Chamaecyparis > Chamaecyparis obtusa. Next base: position 416,940 of record BSBK01007015.1, on the reverse strand, counting down.
AGGTCTGTCTGGTATTTGAATACTAGATGAGAAACCAAATGTCCAGTATCCACCTGATCAGAGTTCCCCATAATTGCCACTTAAGCACCTAAACTAGGATCTTCTTATTCTATATATCTCTAGAAGTCAACTCCTCAATGACAAGCCAATTTTGACCCAAATCCAGAGATTTAAGATTTGCGCCCACTATAGCGCCAGTCCCATCAATCAAGGATTGCCCCATATTCTACAAGCCAAAGTTACAACCAAAGTAAAGAGCACTAATGACAAAAACTTTAAGATGAAGGTAAATATAGGACCTGGACATCATCCTAAACAAAACATACTCAATGTAAACCCATTGGATTTCAACATATAACCGTAACATCGAGTCAATCAATAAGCATTTGTGTATTTGAACATATGTGAATTGTGTCAAAGGGCGATCATTTAAAGTGGTTTAGACCTTATGTGGCAATTTGTATCTGCATTGACTTGCAAAAGGAAATTTGATAGTGATTTATTTAAACTTGAAGGAATCCTTGGAGTCGCAACCTCAATAGGATAGTATAAGAAAGAATTTGTGGTCCCTTAGACTGCTGGTCTCGTGGACGTCATTAAAACTCCTTCATTCATTCATTCATTCATCCAAGAAAACCGTATTTGTTCTACACTACCTATCTGGTTTGCCCCACAGTTTCTAGAAATTTTAAATGAACCTTGAAAGACAACAGCTATTTTGAGAGTTTCTGCCAGCATTTTCTGGGTTTTTACTGTTACTAGGTCCAGCTTCTTTCAAGTTTTCAATATCTTATGCTAGAATCTGAAATTTCTGGATTGAATTGCTATCATTATTTTTAATTATTCACTCTCTGAAAACACTTAGGTTCCCAGTTAGATTGTTCTGGACATTTATGCACTTTTTACCTGCGGATCAACAATTATTAGCCGTCCAAACAGAAACTTCTGGTCAAGATTTCAGAATACCTATATTCTTAGATTGAGGAGTCTAGTTCTAATGAGAAAATCTGATCTAGCTCTGGCATCTAAAGTGGTCTGCGTAATGGAGAAGATAGAAACCCCTTCTCTTTTACTTCAGACAAGAATTCTGAAAAAAGCAACATTGTATTTCCAGCACAATATCTATTGTAAGAGACTTCTAAGCTGAGTCTTGCATAGAAAAGAAGCATACCAAGTTTAGTGACCAATGCTTGTAACCCAAAAATCAGTTATAAAACAATCATAATCTATTGCAAATTACTAAAAAACTAAGTTACCGATTCGGGTGCGGATCTGGATGCGGATGCGAGAATCGGGTGCGCGGATGCATGAAAATTTTTTTGGGGGGATGCGGATGCGTTTGGATGCATTTATATATATATACACACACACACAAAGAAATGAAAGAAATATACAAAATAAAAACATTTGATAGTATGATACTTCACCAATACATATTCAAATTGAAATTCAAATAAGTTATAACTAATAAGTAAAATAACTTTATAATAATTAAATGTCAGTTACTAGTTATCACCACCAAATCCATCGCCAACAATTCAATCATAAAACTATTATGGCCAGTAATCTATGATATGTGATAAAATCATAAAACTATAAACAATTCAAGACTGTATGAACCTAAACAGACAGCAATTAAACTTGACAACATTAAGAAACTTTTGCGTAAAATAGTGTTTAGGTGCAATGAGTTTGGCGTCTCACAGATCCTTACAGGTTGGCCAGATAATTTACAAGCAGCATTCCTTGCCAAGATCTCAACTTCTAAACTTGACACTACATGCAGATCAGAGACAAAAAATTAACACAAACTTTCAAACTTGCATGTTGCTCCATAATGATTCTTGCTTTCACCCTGTAAATTTCAAGCACTTCTAGCCAAAGTAATAATTGTAAAGAATTGACCCCTAATTTATGGCCTCAAAAAATAATTATAATGAGATTTCATAATAATACTAATCCATAACCTTCTTTTTATCCGGATGCCTGGGATGTGCTTCCAGCAGGCACCCACATGGCATCCGCCTCTGGATCTGCATCCGCAGGCATCCAAATCCGCATCCAGGCTATACCAGGGTGCATCGGTATCTTAGCTAAAAAACAGTCACAGGAGGCAAAGATTGTTGCTCTTAACCAGCTTCAAGTATCCCCCAGCAGATAGAATTCGGCACTTGCAAGAGAAAGTGTTAGTTGTCAAAAACCAGAAGACAGAAATACTCATCAAACATGTGTAAGAACACCCCCTAATTTTTTTCTTGAAAATGTTTGCCAAATGTGTCACAACAAGAAACAAGCAGCTAAACACACCAATACTTCTTGGCATCAGAAATTTCTGATATAGGTTTCCAATTCGAAATCAATGCTTCTCATTTATTTCGTGGAAAGAGTGCATAGTAATGATATTACACTGAAAGATGTTCATAAAAACAAGTTATATGTAACTTATAGGCTTAAACTAAGGTGTGGTGGAAGCATACAAGTCTCAAAGGTCTGAAACCCCAAATGACAAAGGCTGCAAGCTGCAGCAGGATCAATCAGCATATGTTCAACACCACAGAACCAGTGTTACCCAGGGACGCATTTCTGGCATAATTTGACCCATCCCGGAAACGGGGATGTCCCAGAAACACAAGAACTTTCGGAAACCCATCCCTTGGCTGTCCCATAAAACTAATTTAAATGATGTTTAAGTTTTGATAATTTGTTTGACTTCCACTATCATGTGGACTCTCAATTTAAATTATTTAAGACAAACATCATATGATAAGGTTCTTTAATGCATATCAGCATGCTTTATCCATGTTTGCATATGAATATTTAAAATTTCCCTATATGTTTTAAAATTTCCCTATTTTTTATATAGCCATCCCCATTGCCGTGCCCTACTGTCCCCTGCACTTGGAAAAAAATCAGTCCGGAAAACCCATTTCCCCATCCCCCAATCCCGAAGACCTGGGGTAACATAGCATAGAATACCTCCAAAAGTTGCAAATGTTGCTCCACCAAACAAGGATACCTTCCCACTTGTCAAACTCAACTCAAACCACCAACAACCATAGAGAAATGCACCCAATGACGTCTTGACAATGAGTCGTTGGAACTGAATAAATAGGTCTGAAACCATAAAACGATCACAGATGAGCCCTCTAACTTCACCAGAGCTGTTGTTACAGGTATGCAGTTTAAGGCAGAGCCGCAGAAGTGAGAACTTTCAAGAACCTCCAATCCAACCAGCATAGACATTCAGCTATGGATATAGGCTGCAAGCTCACTAATTCACCAATTATCATCACATGAGTGGAATGGCAATCAGCTAAAGGTCTGATAATTGTTTCTACGCACTTGTTAGGTCTGTCTATGAGCTGTTACACACATAACAGCAGAAAGAAACTCTGTAGATTCACCCTTTTAGCATGCATAATTGCCATTTCATTGCCTCCCTTCACCACATTTCAACCCACCACTTGTAAACCTTGAAGATGGAGAAATGATGAGTTCAGGTCCTGCAAATAACACTTAGCCACACCAGAACATTTGTCCTCAACCCCAACACCTGAAAGTGGTTTTGTAGGAATGGCGAGGGCACAGTGCCTTCAATTGTCAGCTCAAACAACCTGCAACATTCACTTGAAAACAACACCAAAAAAACCAAGAATCCACACCAAAGAATCAAACCCCAAAATCTACCACAAAAATAACTTGAATATTATCATTGCTCCTTAAAACCTCAAACTTCAAACTCCATGAATAGCAATGTGATTCCTGTGTAAAATCGCCAAACCAGCTGTGATGGGTCTTTCACCATCGAAACTATTAATCAGTCACACCCCTGCTTCATCCAGATCTGTCAAGTGTCGACAATTCATTCCTATGCATTTGCATTGCTAAGTCACCCATATCACTTTTGCTCATCTAACTAAATCTCCTGGATTCCCTTAGCTGGGTATATTTTGTCATGCTTTACCTGTCCATACTAATTGTTAGCTTATCTTCCTCCTTGGTGCAGCATGGGATCGATTTGAATGTGGAAGGTTTAATACATACCGATGAGGGTTTCCATCCTCAATCAACCTTGGAAGAACTCCTCTGTTCACTCCAGCAGTATCTTGTGTGTGCAAACTTGAATAATCCAAATGAGAGTCTCAGTCCTCCTTTAAAAACTTTTTAAGAGTTATTTTAGGAAAAAGTGTTTTGCTTTTCGCTGTTTTTCGAAAAATGGCATTTTGCTTTTTCTCTATTTTTTTTCAAAAAAAAGTTTTTTTGTTTTTTTCTGTTTTTCAAAAAAACATCATTTTGCATTTTTGCTACTTTTCTTTAGAAACATTTTTTGCTTTTGTTGCTTTTTCAAAAAAGCAAATTTTCCACCCAAAAAGACCTCTTTGAAATATTCATAAAATTTCATGTGCAAAGGCTCCCTTATCTCTCCTAGACGACCAAATGAGGAGACATAACTATATTAAATTAAAACACTAAAGTAAATATTATAACATTAACCCTATGTTACCCCAGGTTTCTAGGATGGGGGGACGAGGGGATAGGGGAAGGGGTTTCTGGGATAGATTTTTTCCCCCCCGGAGCAGGGGACAGTAGTGGGGAGAGCTATATAAAAAATAGGGAAATTTTAAATATTTGTATGAAAACATGGATAAAAGCATACTTATATATATTATAGAACCTTAACATATAACGTTTGTGTTAAATAATTTAAATTGAGAGTTCACATGAGAGTGGAAGTCAAACAAATTATCAAAATTCAAACATTAATTTTATGGGACAGCCCGGGGACATGTTTCTGAAAGTTTCCAAGTTTTCGAGACGTCCCATTTCTGCAACAGGTCAAATAATGTCGGAAACGTGTCCCCAGGTAACGCTAAATTAACCTAATATTTCAGTACAATAATATAGATAACTCAAAGCACTTCATCGACAGCACCGGTAAGGTATTGAAAACTAAAACACGTCAAGAAGGAACTGACATTGAAGAATGATGTCAAGTGCCAAAAAAGGCACTTACTAAAAATAGAAATGTCCAGAAAATGTGAAGAACGATCCAAAAGCCCAAACGCTGCAAAGAGTGTCACCGCAACTTCAAAAGTCAATTGAACTCCAAACCACCACCACATGAAACCCTAAACTGGACTCTCCAAGAATGTTGAAACTCTCCCAGCTTGCTTGGATACTTCCAAAAAACCAAAAAAAATGGCCAACGCTCACACAACAATATAGCATAAAAATGGGGATATTACAACATGATAACCTAGAGAACCAAAGCAAGGCCTACCAACGACCCCTTTAGAATAAGTTAAAAAGCATTGCTTGTGGCTTATGCACTCAATCTGATGCTAGAATTTCAAATTTCTAGAGTGGGTTTTTGTCAATAATTTTTAGATATTTCCATTCTTTGAGAAGGTTTGAATTTCTAGTGAGACTGATGCCCACATGACTGCCCTTCTCCCATCTATGTGCCTTATTTGTTTTGATTGGCTAATTGGATTGAACAAATCGGCCTAAGAATCAATAGGGCGAGTCCCCCCGAGAAATGCCCCTATCTCAAATAATGGTATGTCAACTTGCTTTTTGATTTGGCCGAGAGGGCCCCTACTATAACTACTATCGCCGTTATTAAAGCTATAATCCCCACCCAGGGGGCCATCAAGTTGATTAGAATTCGTCATCAACCTGGAGCCTAAAGTCAGTCAAGAACCTATTCCCCTACTAGGCCCTCGCCATAAACCATTTTGGACATAAAACACACTACTAATAACAAACTAATACAAACTATTTATTAAGATTACTGATATTTGTAATGTTTTTTAATTTAATACTATACTATGGTTTTTATCAATTAATAACTAATACAAACTATTTATTAACGTTTCAAACATTTGTTTATTTTATTCATACTATACCATTCCAACCTACAGGTGTAATACAATACAACAGTAAACAGATCTTAGAAGACTTTTGAAAGCTCTTTTTAGAGAAAAATATTATTGTATGTGTTTTACTTGGAAAACTTTGGTAAGTTGTGCATTGTGTGGAAACCTATATGAGTGATGATTTTGTTATGCTAGAACAATTTCTTTATTCATATTCAAAATACGTATACAGATTCATATTAATGAGGAATTTTATTGGATTAAATGTGAAATTCATTGTCTAACTATGTTATGGCCTTGTGTAAGATTTTACATGTTATAGGGAAATAATTGACAAATACAAGATTTGTACTAGGTTAACTGATTATGAGATAGTATTTTCTCCCTACACTACTATTCTACTTTATAAAAGCTCGGGCATCAATTTTTAGTTGAGCTCTTTTCATATGTATGATGAAATTGGTATGATTTATGGAATTTTTTCCTTTCCATTGGATATCATCTTGTGGGAATGATTTCATTCATGGAATATAGATTATCAATAGTTGCAAGATTTGCATCTTGATCATTGTTAATTTACACAATTGTAGCTTTGAATACTAACCATGCTTTGATTTGTGAGGTCTTGTCCTATACATGTAATGCTTTGTTTTGTTTGTGAAAATGGATACCCAATCTTTGCAATATTCCCAAAAATCAATGCATACGTGGTTTATGCTTCCAAAAACCCCAAAAATCTTTGCATGAGGCATTTAGTATTTATTTTAATTTAAACCAGGGGCAAAGTTCCAAACATATTGCACTGCACGCTTGTTTTTTTTGTATTATTTCATTTGATACTTCCAAATCAAAGCTTGTGACAATTGTGCATATTGTACATAATTTTACTTGTGTCTTGCATAATGGAGCTAACCCTTTGAGAATAGAGGGAAATCCCATAGTTTCTAGTGATCTTCCCACATAATGTCAGTAGGCATTGTCACGTGTCACATACAATTTTTCAGATTGAAAGAGGTGGCATTTTCAAACACTAACACATGCAAACTTCTCCCAAGTTTTTCAGATGTTTGGATTAAATATTTGACTAGTATGGTTAATGACTCAAGGAAGCCTAGGATAGTTTTGAAGGACTTTAAGTGAACCTTCCAGACTTTAATCCCTGAGAAAGGCAATCCATCATCCTTCTCAATTTCAAGCCGATGGCTCTTTGTAATAGCTTCAATATGGTCATCGTTAATGCTAGGTTGCTGAATTGGAATCAGGGATGTGTGATATGCCAGAACAGTGGAAAATAATTTGGGTTGTGTAAATCCATACAAAAAAACATATAAAAACCATATATAGCCTAACAGACAAAATTAAGTTTACAATACCATATATCATGTACATGCTAAACAAAACTATCATAAATATTATAAATTTGAAATATAATTTATTTATTTGAAACCAAATTATCAAACTTGAATATCATGATAGATATTCATTGTCCACTGTTAAATTAATATAATCAGTAATTAGAACCACCTTCAGTGTAACTCTTCTAATGATTGCAATAAATCTAGAACCAACAACTCTAAACATGTTCTAGTATTAAGAAAACACTGGAAAACAAGAATCAAATGCTATAAATACTCAATTGGCTAAACAATGTATAAAGTGCATCTAAAAGGTATAACTTTTGCTTTTTCTACCCAAACAAGCTCTAACATGTAGCTTGCTATTAACATGACTACAGCCCTAGCTTCATTCCCCTGCCTTTTTCTTTTACCATTCCCCCTAACATAATAGAGACCTTTAAAAACCAAAAAAAACGCTTCAAGAACAACCTAACTAATAGTTGTCCACAAATCTACCCTTAATCACCTCTAGTTGCACTCATAAACAAAGGTGCACTCAAGGAAAAGACCAGACGAGCTGTGCATAAAACAATTTAAAAGCTGAACATTCACAGCAGCACTAGCACCAAAAAACACATAGAAGCAACAATGCATATGTCTGCATTAGCAGGGGAAGGATGAGCAAATTCTATTGTGCAGGAGGAGCAAACAAAGTCATCATCATCTCATGTACTTCATTTAGAAGCTATGTCATAAGGTTCATGTTCATATTCAAGCTTTGTAAGGTAAAAATTTTGACCAAATCCATGATACTATAAATAAGAGAATAAAATTGTTATTAAATTTGACTAATATAAATCTAGAATTTAGGTTTAAACACTTTGTTGGTGAAATGACCACCAAGGTTCAAACCCCTACTGGGCCACTATGCTCGCAGGCCTTGTGCCTTCACTAGGTTGTTGAGCTCGCAGGTTTGAACAAGTGAAGTGTGGGGATGAGGTCCCCCATTTGTGGTCTCAACAGTTCATAACTCCAAGTCAAAAGCATTTCACGTGGAGCCGGAGGGCGTGTCAAGCCAACGTCACCGCTCATGTTAAAAAGTTTGTCAAGCATTAATTTAAAAAAGAAAATAATAATAAATCTAGATTTTTTGTAATATCCCACCCCCTTTATAATTTTCAAATTCGCCACAGAATATTTGACTGAGTTTTTCAAGGTTTTTGAGTTTTCACAATGTTCTGATTTTTTGTTTGTTTTCTGAATTCTTTGATTGAAATATATGCCTGGATGAAAGGGAATTATTTGCTAACAAAAACGAATTCAAATTGCTCAATAAACTACAAACTTCTACCAATAATCAAAAACTGTACCATACCATTTTCAGGCGTCATCTGATCAATATTTTCTGAATTCTAATTTTAATTTTTTATTTAAATTTTAAACTGACTTCAAACAGCAGCAATTACAAAAGGTAATTTGGAAATAATCCAACAAATCAAACCCTTTGATTGCACGCCTAGGGTTTGATGAGAAAAACCCAAACCAAAACAACCTCCACTAGAACCTATTTGCTGATATTAATGCCTACAAAATCATACACTAACTGGTACGGCCTGCTGCACTGAAGAACTCAGAACTGAAGCATTCCAAGAAAGCCCACATCTTGTCTGCAATATGATAATTAGCCGAAATATGATCAAAGAATGCCCTGCTCTTGTGTTCTAAATGGTACGGCTGGAACGAAAGGCCCCAAATTGATAAATCAGCATATAAACCCTATCAAATGTGCCCTCCCAGAAAAATTGAAAATGATTACCCTATCCACTCTTGTAGCCTATAAAATACCCTATGGAAACAACTAATTGCTATGAAGCCCAAAGCAACCCTTATGTGAAATTGCTTGTATATTATGCCCTTGGATGATCTTGCACACCTACAGACATTCAGATCTGTGAAGGATTTTGTCTTCACAAATAATTCATGCCAAACCCTAGCTCTGGAATACCAAAGATGAATTCTCAAAAAATAATTTCTTCATGTCCCAAACAAATTCACTTTTCTCTTTTTATTTCCTTCTCAACTAGGGCACTCAAATTAGGGTTTCATTTGGCAACTTTAATAATTTAATAAGTTGCATTTTATTTTATTTATTCATTCTCCAAGCGTCCCATTTAGGCAAATATTTGTGACTATATAAAGTCACTTTATTTAAGTGTTATGAAATCACTTTATAACATTTATTATTAAGTTAATTTATTATAATAAAGAAACTTTATAAAGTAATTTCAATTTATAAAGTCCCCCGGTGATGTCTGAATATAGTAGGCCAACTCCCAGTCTCCTTAAAAATAGCAACCATCCTAAAAAATAGGAGACTATCTCTAAACACATAAAATACCACACAAACCTCCTAAAACCTCTGTAAAAGATACTAACCTTGGAAATGGGGAATTACAATCCGCCCTCCCCAAGATTGCTTGTCCAAAATCAATTCTCAACTACATATCAAAACAACAACTGTCTATATTGGTATGCCCAGACAAAGTACCAACTGCAACTATCTGCTAGCTACCCGGACCCCAAAAGTATCTGGAAGAAACTATACTAGAATCCCTTTGAATGTTGTTTCAACCTAAAACCTTGTTTATGCCCAACACTCTATGAAACTCTACTACGCCACTCTTGCATTGTCTGCAAACTGCCACATCCTGCATCACAATAGAATCCAAGTCATGGAACTAATCTACTGCGAGATGAAATGAACATTCCTCGTCTCAACTAGAAATCTAATGTACTCAACACCGACTTATCTCCACTACGTTACTCTGAAAAAACCATCATCAATGCGTCAAGATCATTGATGCAACTCAATTGGACCTTAATGGAATGAACTACCAAACAATTCACCACCTGAAAGGCAAACCTTCATATCTCCGTATCCAGTATACATGAGGAGATGGAAGCACCTTGTCATCAACACCAAACCACCATCCATATCCTATAGGTCCTCCATGGATGTGAGAAATCATCAGAATAGATGCGGGATAATATCCAATAATTCTTAGGTTGCTAACATGAAGACAAAATAGGAAACTCATGATTGGCCAACAAACTTGTATGGGAGAAAAAGGTGTCTCTAGTGACATAGGATGATAGGAAATCACCCCTATGATATTCTCCAAATGGGAGAAGATAATCCCACTCTCCTCCAGACTCCCGAACAGCTATTGCCTCTAACAACCTAGTGGGAGATCATGCACCAAACAATATAACAGCCATCTCTTCCCATAGTAGGGAGTATCTCACGGGCAAAGGCTAGAACACCAATGCTCACCTCTCACCTTAATGACACAATCCCGCTGCAATGCACACATTAGTGCCTCCTGATCCTAAATTGTAGCAATGTCTCCATACATAAACTCATGAGCCAGCAAAATCTCCAAGGTCTACCAACCAAATGCATGAGTCTCTATTGTATGCATCCCAAATCTCTGGGATAGAATGGTTACATCCTCTACTAAGGAGTCATTCACTAGGTAAGATGTGTCACAAACAAACTCATCAAGTGCTCTATGGATGTTCAAGACCCCAAAAGAACCTGTGTCACCCAAATCCATCACCGTGAAACAACCATCCATGAAGGAAGACCAGCAAAGAGATGTGATGAACACTCACATGCCAATAAGTCAATACACAAGGTCTCCCAGTATTGTTGTTATGACTCCAGCCAGCAATGTATGATACAAAGGGTGTCCATTTGATAGACGTGCCTCCAAACAACTAAATAGCTGATGTGACAAACCAGGAAGTGCAAGGTAATTCTCAGTAGGATAGATGAAATCTCCAACTAACAAATAAGTAGCTGTTGTATCATAAGAGGTCAGTGGCAACCTCAAAAACGAGTTATGGTAGCATTAACACCCATCAAGGACAACTCTTGAGTGGCTGGTCTACTATGAGTGTCATCAAACAAATCAGTACCACCATCAAGAAAATGATCAACAACTACTAAATTCCCAGTGTTATTTATCCCTTGTTCATCATAAGCTATAGAGTGGTGAATACCATGAACATACCAAAAATGGAGCTTGGCTTGTTGAACCAACAACTGGGATCACTAACCTTCACAAGCCAACACTCAGTCATTCTTTGGGTCTAATTTGATGCTACTGTCCCACAGTGAACAAACTCAGTCTTCTCACAAGAAGCATTATCCAAAATATTATGACCAACCCTCATTTCTTGTAAACCATTTCTTGTAAACCATCAAATGGAGAAGCAATATTATTTATTTTTTCATGAGTTTGGGCAGCTAACCCATGAATATGGAGGGGTATAGTGCTTCTGTCATAAATCAGAGATTTATGACAAACTGGAGCATTCCTTTCGCTGCTTTTGAAACCTTCAATGCTAGAGTGTACTCGGCACGATATAGTCATTATGTGCTCCATGACTCCATCTCAGTTCATGTAGTACACTCTCAAAAATCTCTCTACTAGAGGTGACACTAAAACCACAAACAGCAAGTTATGTGAACCCAAAAAGAATTCTAAATTGTATCCCAAACCAAATTGCTTTACTTGCTTGGCCACATACTGCACTAACTCATTCCTTTCGTGCCTTGGATATTCAATTAAGGTCTCATTCTTATCTTCGAATAGGATACCAACAATTGAAGAGGTCTCCTCAAGACATGATGATTCCAAACCCCAAGTGCCAAACTTGTAGGGTTTCTCTACCTTCTTCTCCTCATGTGCAATGGCTGTTACAAATGAAGAGATAGAACTGCTGCCATAAATCAGAATAATAGTCCTGCTGTCATGTCCCATCATGCTATCCTCTAGTACTCGGAAAGTGCCCTCTTCCACAACTTTATGTGCTCTTACAAGTGCAGTCTCAAAAGGTGGCATAGATACTGTAATTTCCTGAGAATGAAGAGGTATAATACTGTTGTCCTTGCCCCAAAAACTAGAACTGATTATACCTTGTGTTTCGTTGCCTTGGTAGACTTCAATGCTCTACTTGCACGGTATTAGCCTCAATAGCTAATACATTTCTTATTCCTATCCAACTCTAAGGAGAAATATGCACAAGAAGCCAAACGTTATCAGTTTGTAAGATCTTCTCACTAAACCATCTCTCTTCTGGTGGTGATGGTGATTTCCCAAGAGGGTAGCCAATCACATCATGGTGTGGAATAAGGTCAACCTCAAGTTGGAAATTACGTTCCAACTCATGTACTGCACTAGTTATCAGATCCCACACTATGCTTTGTTTGCCAAATGTATTGCTAGAATCAAGTGATGTTCCACCTTCCAATTCATAAAGTGGATTGTCATACGTCTCCTCAACTCCCATCTCAAACAACGAGTTATTGAAGGTTATTCAATTCGGATTTTGTGTAGAAAGTGAGCTGCTGCTCTGACCAAGATCTAAATCAGAATTATTATACCTGTCATCATAGATCCCATAGCTGCCTCAATTCTTTTGTGCATCCTCCTCATCACTTTCAGCAGTGTACTGTGGATCCAAAACATCAAGGTTGCTAAACTCATGCTCAAAGTTAGCTGCAAATGAAGATGAATTGGATTTCCTCTCTGGAATAAAATCACCTCCAGCAGTGCTAACTGGTATACCTGTACCATGCTCTGACTAAATGACTGCCTTTTTATTTTCAGACTTAACCTCGTTCTTGGATCTAATCATTGTCCCACAAAACCGCTTGATATCTGGGTTCCTCATAACCTCAGTGAGTCCTATCAACTCGATAATTGTCTTACCGGAAGTATCCATCTATCCAATCACCGTCATAACCCCTACGGAATGGCAGGGAGACTTTACTCTGATACCACTATAATATCCCACCCCCTTTTGTAATTTTAAAATTTCTTGTTCAAAGTTTTTTATTTTTTCACAATGTTCTGATTTTTTATTTGTTTTTTGAATTCTTTGATTGAAATATATGCTTGAATCAAAGGGAATTATTTGCTAACAAAAATGAATTCAAATTGTTCAATAAACTACAAACTTCTAGCATTAATCAAGAACTATAACATACGATTTTCAGGTCCAACATCTGATCAATATTTTCAAATTCTGATTTTTATCTCTGATTTAATTTGCCTTCAAACAGCAGCAATTACAATGGTAAATTGGAAAGAATCCAGCAAATCAAACCCTTTGATTGCACACCTAGGGTTTGGTGAGCAACACCCAAACCAAAACGCCCACCAATAAAACCTATTTGCTGATATTAATGTCTACAAAATCGTACACTAACTGGTACAGTCTGCTGCACTGAAGAACTCAGAACTAAAACATTCCAAGAAAGCCCATGCCTGCAATGTGATAATTAGCTGAAATATGATCAAAGAATGCCCTGTTGTTGTGTTCTAAATGGTACAGCTGGAAAGAAAGGCCCCACATTGAATAATCAGCATATAAACCCTATCAAATTTACCCTCCAAGAAAATCTGAAAATGATTACCCTATTCACTCTTGTAGCCTGTAAAATACCCTGTAGAAACAATTAATTGTTATGAAGCCCAACGCAACTCCTGTGTGAAAATGCTTGCATATTATGCCCTTGGGTGATCTTCCACACCTACAAACATTCAGATCTGTGGAGAATTTCGTCTTCACAAATAATTCCTGCCAAACCCTAACTCTTAGAGCTCTAGAGCACCAAAGATGAATCCTCAAAAAATAATTTCATGTCCCAAATGAATTCACTTTTCTCTTTTTATTTCCTTCTCAACTAGGGCACTCAAATTAAGGTTTCATTTGGCAACTTTAATAATTTAATAAATCACATTTTATTTTATTCATTCATTCTCCATTTAGGCAAATATTTGTGACTTTATAAAGTCACTTTATTTTAAGTGTTATAAAATCACTTTATTAGGTTTATTATTTACTTTATTATAATAGAGTCACTTTATAAAGTAATTTTAATTTATTTAGTTAAATCATTAAAGTTAACTTAATTAACTTTAATAATCCAAAACCAACACCTAGGCCATCCAACTAAAAACTGTTGATGCACTTGGTCCACCGGTGATGTCCAAATATAGCAGACCAAGTCCTAGTCTCCTCCTAAAAAGCAGGAGGTTGTCTCTGAACACCTAAAACACCACACAAACCTCCTGAAAGGGCCACAAGACCTCTAGATGGGCTGCGTATCCACTATATTAGCTTATGGCCCCCTGTTGATAGGTTAACCTTTGCAAAAGATACTGACCTAGGAAATGGGGACATTATAGTTTTATATTTATTTAAATCTTCCAAGAATGCAAGCTTCCAATTTTAGATCCTGAAGGAGCTCATAGACAAGCTTGAGGCCTCAAACACTGTACAAGTGATCACCGATTTGGCTCATGTTTGTGAATTAGTTAACATGATGGTGGAGGGTGCTCACAAGGACATTTTCCAAACCCCATGTTATGTTTATGTGTTGAACAATGTATTGAAATAAATAGGGAAGATGGATTGGCTGAAAGCATAAATGGAAAAAGAAAGAAATATGAAAATGTTCATTTGCAAACACCACTCCTCATTTGCTCTCTTCAAGATTTTTTCGAGTAAAGAAATTCCTCAAACTTGTAGAGACTAAATTTGTTAGTTACTTCATTTTTCTAGAGAGGATGCTTGGGGTGCAAAAGCCTCGACAATTAATGATAGTTAATCCAAAGTGGGGGGACAGATAGCCTAATCTGAACACTGTTGAGTGTAAAAGTGTGAGGCCAAAGACCCTTGATGATGATTAGTGGTCCACTCTAAGATAAGAGTATTCAAATCTATTATTTAATTGACAAATTATTAATTTAAAAAATGTTTGTAACTTGTTGAATATTTTCAATTTTCTTATTAGCATTCACTCTGTCATTTGAGTCTTTAATCTTCTTCCTTTTTTAATATTTGTAAATATGTTTATTACTTCATCTCACCTATTTCACCTATTTTCAATTCATCAAATGTGTTAATCAAACTCTCCTAGTCTTGGTGAAATTTACGAGACCTTTAACAACATGTTGGGTGAATGAAGTAATTCATAACAAGGATCCTAATTTGAGCGTACTTATAGAGAAAGTCAAGCCCATTGTGACACATACGTGGAGCACCATGAACACCTCACTTCATATGACAGCCTATAGTCTAAATCCCAAATAGTATGCACCAAACACTAGGAGAGTGCCTCCTAATTATGAAGAGGTGAAGGCAAGATAATGGAGGCCGTTTGAAATATGTATTCAATTGAGGTGGCCAGCTTTACTTCAAATACATTAGATTGTTTTGTTAATCTTCATGGTTTAACATTTAACAAACTAGAGCAAAAGATAGATGGAGCTACATTAACTCAAGCAAATCCTGCTAGATGGGGACATGGCATGGCAAAGATAGACCAAAGTTGAAAATGCTTGTTATTTTCCCCCTTTCATGGGTTGCCAATTCCTCTACAACAAAGAGTGATTAGTCCACGTACAATTTCATCACCTCTATCAAGAGGAATAGGCTAACCTCTAAACAAGAAAGGAAGTTGGTGGTTGTGCATAGTGCTTTGCGAATTCAATATTCGTAGACTCATAAAGTATCGATAAACTCCAATTTTAAGCTGGGATGTTGATCCCAAAAACATCACACAAATTGAAAAGGGAAGGATGTATCATATAGATAGATGGTGCCCCTTCTTCATGCTTGTCGATGCTCCCTTTCGCTTATTTTTTGCCATGATAGTGGTTGGTACCTAGTTCTCAGTTGGTCTAGAGGATTAAAGACTTTTCATTATTTGATGTGCTAGATAGTTGTGCAATTAGGATCTGCATCTTTAAGTGCAAGGACTTCTAATAGGTCAAATCAAGGTTGTAAGTTGTTCAATTTAAAGACTGTTCTTAACTAGTTAATGTAATATGTTTAGTTTTCTATTAATCATTCATGGTGAGCGCCCTAATTGAACCCTAGACGTATCAATCAAAAAGAAATACTAGCACAAGAAGGTTTAAGCATAGCATTGCATCAGCCCTTTTTCTAAGGCATAGAGATTGTGAATTCTTGTAAACAAATCACAAAAGAAGTAATCCCAATCATGTAAAGCTCTTTAGAAGTAGAACTAAGGAACACTATTAGGTTGCTATTGATTCATATCCATGAAAATATTGTGATATAACTGTGACTAATATCCAATGCTAACTTCCTTTGTGTAGAAGAAGATGATTTTCTTTAGCTTGTGCAATGCTATTGAGCAAGCTTACAACATCTTAAATATTGCAATATATTCCAATATATGTTTTCTTGACATTTTTTTGAAAATATTGTGAGTTCTTCAAAATATCATTGTCAACAACTTTGACCAAAATTTTCTACAATATATCATGATATTATTGGCAATATATCATTGGTATTATCACAATAAATTATTATTTTCTTTTCATATATAAGCAACAAACCTGCAAATATTTTATCAATCTTCTCTAGGACTTTTATAAATGGGATATACACCTTTTATATTGTAAGTAGTTATTAAGTTTTCCAGCTGCCATTTCTGAATAGCAATTACATTTGTTTGGCAAGGGACAAAAAAATTATTGTTGTAATTTCAAATATGAAATGTAGTTACCCATAGCTGTGAAGACACAAGGATAATTGGATTTGACAATTTTGTGAATACAAAACATGGATATTGTTATTGTGATTAGAGATTATCATTGGTTCCTTTGATAATAGTGAGCTTACTATCATTATTTATGATTCGTGAGCATAGTCGTTATTGGCAAAAATTATCACATATTTAGCTATCCTTTACTTGTCGTTATTATTGCATCACAAAAGTCAACACTAGCATTGACTTGCTATCATTTCTACATATCCAATTATATTGTAAGATTTAGCTATGAAAGTAGCCACCCAAGATCAATTCTCACATTTTTGACCTTTTCATCTCCACCCTTGATTCTTTTCAGACTTCTACAAAATAACATCTTTCTTCCTCATTTAAGCCTAACTATCTGTAGTTATGTATAGCATAAAGTCCCAACCAATTTGATTGGAACTTTCTTTGAGCTTTATCTTTTACAAACAAATTCTTTGAATTTTCTTTAAGAACCAAATCACCAAATTCAACTAATCTAGTTATCAATCATTGATTGTACACATGTTTTAACTATATTTGGTAAATCTTAAGATATTCCAACACATTTACCCCCCTCTCCTTAGGTATTCTAATTCTTTAAGAATTTTCCCTTGATATGTCTAATCACCAATAACTCCATAAAGAGAAACTCGTGATGAAAGGTTTTTAATTCGAAAGGCATTACAGCCTCCACACATAAACCATTGAATATGGAGATAGACCATTGGGTATAAATGATTGTACAATATGCCCACAAGATAGGTGTTAGCTAAGTATGTTAATATATGGCATGCTTATCCATTGTCTTTCGTAAAACTTACTAATTGTTTTGTTTGTAGTCACATATTATCCTTACTTCATGGGTAGTAGGAGGAGGAGAACTTTTGCTGAATATGGAACTTTTCATTAAATTTCTTCACTTCTCAGTTTTTAAAAGATTTTCCAATGTCTAAGACAATAGAAGTAAGAAGCCCAGATTAAAAAATGATATTATGCATTGTGAAATCACATATTTTAGAGGTTATATTAGATTTCAAAAGAGTAGCCTCAACCATTTACTAAAGTAATTTGTAGCAGTAATGAGTGAGTGTCTGTAAAATGATGTAGGTATAATTTTCTTCAACAAATAGAATCCCCAGATTGGGAATGGCTAAGGTGACGTAAAAAGTTGAAGTTCTTGAGCAAAATGTTGTTTTTAATTGTATTGTTAACACACAAAATAATTCTAAACATAACAATAGGAGTCATTCTACATAATGCCCAACAATAACACATATGAAGTAGCTCATGTCAACTTTTTTCCATTAACATGACCTCCACAAATGCACCCATGGGCCTATTGGATTGCAATACGCTTCTTGCCAACAAATTACATGATAAATAAATATATCACAGGTTTCTTCTGATTGTGTATGCAAGTATTTATGAAGCAGTTGGGAGAAAGGAATCTGTAAACATTTGTAAACAATTCCACACCATAAATCATAGAACATACATGAGAATCTTTATCTTGAATAGAAGGAATTTTTAACGTGTGAATAAGTAAGGTGAATTGGGTTTCATTAGAATTAATATTCAACAGTGAAGAAAAACTAGCTATAGCATCCACATGCCAATTGTTTTTAAGTAGGCATCCTTGATAGTGTATGAATCAAAATGTGTTAACTACTATGCCAACTAATGGTATTGTGATAGGTTAGTTTACACAGCTTGAGAAGCGCCATTTTTTTGTCATGCCACAAGTTGGGATTTGCCTTAGATAGTAAGGGACTAAACACCCAAAGTTAAAGCAGTGCATTATCCAACAATGAGGGCTTCATATTCAGCAATGCTATTTGCACATGGGAATTCAAGATGAAAATAGAGTGGAATGACGTCTCACCAATGGGAAATGAGGATGACCCCTATACTTGGGCTTTTCATACACCGTGAATCGTCAAAAAACATAAATCATGTGTCGGACAAATTAGCTTGTAAGATGTGCTATTAGGAATGGATGTATTAATAAAATCATCAGTGAGATGAAGTGCATCAAAGATTTGGTCGACAATGACTTGTAGTTTGATAGAATTTTGGAATACAAAGTTTAGATGAAACTCAGTAAGGATGTAATGTCCCTAACCAGAATATTAGCTCTATTGGAAATTTTCACAACAAAACGCTATCCCTAGCACTTTCTAATCACAGAGATCCCGATATGATCAAGATGATAGCATAATATAACTGGGATGTATATGTTAGCCAACTAATTTCATTTCTAGTAGCAAACCTTCCAGAAGAATGCTTGCAACTCCCAAACTGAATAATGATATGTAGATCTTGGCAGCTAAGCCATCCAATCTCTTTTGCAATGCCAATACAAACATTAATGAGGTATCTGGCAGTAAGCCTTCGATAAACCACTTGAAATATCAATGCGAAAAATGAGCTAGTGGTATGCCTTCCAAACATACAAAACTTAAACCAGCTCTAAATCTTATTACTCTAACAATAAACCACATAGAAATTTACATGAGGAAATAGTAATTATTATGCTGGAGAAATTGCAAATAAATTCTTAAGATTCGGCTTTATATCAAAGAATATGTAACTTCTAGAAAACATTAACAACAGCAATGTCACCAATTAAAAACAAGACTGTAAGCAGCTTAAATGAGATAGATAATCACCTAAACTATATTCTTATATATAAAACATACTTACTTTGGTGACCAGTTCAATTATTGGCCTGAGCTGAGCTTGTATGTTAGCTGAGATTAAATAGTAAAGGTGGCAACCAAAAAATTCAGCAATAACAGTCCAGAAATTGCAGTGAGCAGTTAAACATATGTTACTCCAAGAAAATGATAGAACAGCAGCATGGAAAACAAATGTTAATCCAAGAAAATGATAGAATGGCAGCATGGAAACAAATGTAACAAACTGAAACAATTCCCAATGGACATAATACAGTTGCTTAGTCAAGATTTCCAAGGAAATACAACAACAAATACACAATGGTTCAATGCATACCAAAGAAGAATTCAGCAGCTTGAATAATATTTAGTATCGTTATTTATTCATTTGGCTTTCCAAATGAATAGTTATCATACTGCACCTCCCACGAAACCTATGGTAAACCTTACTTGTTGCCATCCATTTAAAAATGTATGACACATATCCCAAAAGATTCCCAAACTGTTAATTCATGCAGACACTTATATCTGTATGGCAGCCTAGTGGGATGCTAAATCATTATAATTTGACTCAGCAAACTATGGGTAATAGCTGTGATCATCATAAAAATTAAACCAGCAACATCAAAATATGCAATCCTATCCAAAATTGCAATATTAGATTACTGTATGGTACAACAATTGTACACAAATTGAAAGAAAAAAATACTACTCAACATTAAATAAAGGGAATGGCATGAATTAAGGCATTTGATGCCTCCTTGTAATGCACAGAAAAGGTATGACACTAAATAACAAAGAAGCAGTAATATCTGAAATATAAAACATGCAAATTCAACATTGAAATGAGATTGAATTTTCAGCACTATTATTGCAATATAACGAAATGGGCAGCACCCCAATACAAAACTGATACCAATCCCTCCTTATGCGCACTGAAATATGAAACATTCAACACAAAACCACAAATCTGAAAATAGTTCAAGCCTCAACCAAAATCTGAATACACAACGCACATACCAAATGAATATGGAAACAGTCTCAATCAGCACCAATATGATCCCTGCGTAGTAATGCCATCATAGGTGAGGGTTTTCATCCTCTGCTTAACTAAAAACCAAAGGGGTTTTGTCCTCCACTCACCTACACACCAAGGGTTTTCTTTCTCGGGAAGAAATAAATGAACACAAGGTCCAGACTCCAAACTATTAGAGAAAACAAATTGACAAAATATTTAGAATGATTTTTTCTTTTCCTAGCCAAGCTGATACTTTTATAATCCCTAATTAACTAGTTTAAGCCTCCTCCTAGAAGTTTCTAGAATTCTGAATTTCACTTTCTTTTTAATTTAGTTCAACTGACCCCTTTCTCCTAGTGACACTTTTTATCATTAGAAAAACACTTTATAATATCACTTCTAGCTATGTTATTCTAATAATAAAATATGTCATCCCTTTTTCAATGTTATGACATAAAGTTATTTGGACAACTCAAGTTATATTATAAATTATTTCCTTGGCTCAAAAAGGGGGCATGACAAAGGATCGTGTTCATAAACCATTGCACACAAACACAAAACGAAATATGAGATTTTTCTAGCATTTACTTCATAGTCAGCTTTAACAGTAGGATGAATCTTAAAAAGTAATATATAATATCTTAACTTTTGCAAAGCATATACTGCTACCAGACAAAGCTTCTCCATTAGGAGTATAACATGTCTCATAGTCTAGCAAGGTATGACAAATGTAGCAGATGGCATGCTCTTTACCATTTGCATCATGTTGCTCTATTCGTCCACCAACAGCTACATTAGTAGCAGAAATATATAATAGTAGAGGTTTCCCATGAATGATAGGCATCGTGACGAGGCAACGCAACAGGTATTCCTTCATTTTGTCAAATCTTTTTAGCAATCCTCATTTTATTCAAACTTGATATCTTTCCAAAGCAATCATGTAAAAGGCAATGTGCAGTCAACAAATTGTGCAATAAATTGTCTTATAGATTGAATTTGACCTTGTAAGCTTCATAATTGACTAATGTTTTTTGGTGGCATATTAACAATAGCATCAATCTTTTAGTATCTACCTCAATGTCATGCCATGAGACAATGAATCTCAAAAGTCTACCTCCATCAACACCAAAGACACACTTCCTAGAATTAAGTCTTACTTGGTACTGCCACAAATGTTCAAAAACAAACCTTAGGTCACAGATTTGATCAGCCTTCATCTTAATTTTCCAAGTATATCATCAACATAATCTTCTAGAATATTCTGCATGAGACCATGGAAGATTAAAGGCATTGCCCTTTGGTAAGTAGCTCCAATGTTTATAAGGCCAAAGAGCATAACAACATAACAAAAGGTGTCACTATGGGGCAGCTGGATTTTCGATGACCAATATTTTTTTTGGCTGTTTGTTATTATGGTTTTGGGAGCCATGTCAAAACCCAAAGTTTTGGTTCGGGGTGTCTTCCTGAACCCCAAGGATCTCCTCACTAGGGAGACAATTTCTTTGATGTAAGGCTTTGGCCTTGTGCTGGATTTAGTTGGGCAGCTCAAGCGTTGTATGATCTATGTTGTAAAGCTTCTGATTGTTTGCTGGTTCTGGGCTGCTGCCTTGTAATGTTCTATCTTTTACAGCTATTCATCCTAGTGGGGTTCCAGATCCCCCTCAAAATCTGTTTGTAAGGGGTTTTGGGGTCCCCTCAAAACCTGTTTTTCCTTAATCAAAAACAAAAGATGTCACTAACAAGTTTGGCTCCAGCGCCAAGGAATGAGAAGTTTCTTACCACAAACCCCAATTCAAATTCCACAGGGAAGGTACCTTGGCCATAGATACAATTTGTGCTAGAAATCACCATTATGGCAATGCATGGACCAAAGCCCACCCCTACGTTTCACAATATGGGCAACTTGTGATAGATTTGAGTGAAACAATATTAAGGAATGAAGCCTACCTCTAGTATTATATGAGCTCTATCAACAATTTCCACAAAATACAAGCTGGAAAAAGGAAGCTTAGTACTACATGCAAAGTAAATTAGGACTCTATGATCCCAATGTTGGCCAACATCACAGCCAAATAACTCAGTACACATGGTCAACCTCCACACTAGATTTAAAAGGGTTCTCAAATAGCTTGACAGGGTCATGCTATCAGCTAAATTTTCCTTTCCTTTTGCCCATTGTTACTCTTTGCCAATGGAACCATTGCCCAAGATGTCACTTTCCAACCAGATTTTGCAATTAGTGGCAACTTGGAAAACCCAAGGGGGAAAACATCATTTTTTCTCAACATGTCTTTGCTAACTCAAATTTTATTTAGAATTCAGAGCCAAATACTTGGCATGGAATTGGTTAGACAATGTGGTGAAATGATGCTATCAAGCAAACCTACTTTTTACCCATCTATGGGTGCTAGCCTGCACTCTTTTGCTATCATTCATACAAGAAAACCATTATCACCTACTCTGCAATTGGGAGTTGCCAAACTTCGTCAACATAAGCAAATTATTGATTATTATTCTGACATGAAGCTCAAATCAAAGCCCATCTTCACTAGCTTAAGATTGAGGATAGAGTCTTAGTGGAATTCTTTCAATCCTTATAGGCTTCTGACTTGTCCGCTCATCAAAAAAATAGATGCATCAAAGAAGCTCAGCAGCTCTTCAAGAAGCTTTCTGACATTCTTCAATCTTTTGTATGTCGTTATCAAGAGGTCTTCCAAGCTCAAAAGCCTTTGGCTAAACAAGGTCTTGCTAATCAACAAGCATTATTGTGGCCGTGTGTCAGCTTTCTACTTTGCAACAAGCTATGTGTGACCAACCTATCACCTAGAAAGATCTTCATAGAGTTTCCTAACATTCTTCAAGCTTTTGTGCACCATTATCAACAGATCTTCCAAGCTCAAAACCCTTCACCTAAACAAGATCTATATCTTCAACAATGCACTAGTGTGGTCCTATGTTAACTTTCTACTTCACAACGAATGATGTGTGACCAACATTTTTCCCAAACAAATCTTTATGAAGTAGTCCTCAACATGGCCAATAACAAATCCCCATAATGTGATGATGTTCCATGAAAAACTTTTAAGCCCTTATGAAATACTATTGGCAATGAGTTTTCTAATGTTTACCAAAATGCTTTTCATACTAATTCTAGGTGATGCTATCAGCAAAAGAAATATCAAATTCACACCAAAGTCTGGGGAACCAGAAGATATAACAATTGGAGACCTATCACCCTTTTTAACATCTTCTATAAAATCATTGCCAAAGCCCTTGCCCTTCAGCCACACCATCTACTTCCTCTCACTGTCCAGCCTAAACAAACTAGTTTCATAAAAATCAGATCGATTCTTGACAATATTCTTGTTATCTAAGAAGGCATGGAATGTGTCAAGTACTTGCCCTTCAGCCACATCATCTACTTACTCTCATTGACCAAATTGAACAAACTAGTTTTATAAAAAGCAGTTACAGTCTTGACAAATTGTTATCTAGTAAAGTATGGAATGGGTTAGGCATTTTCATTAATAAGCCATATTTATCAAGATTGACTTTCAAAGCCTATGATTATATTGTGTGGTTCTTTATCCTTGTCATGATTCAAACACTAGGATTTAGGTCTAATTTCATTCATTTTATTTGCAGATGCCTCTACTTGGCTCACCATTAATGATAGACAACCTTTTTCATTTGAGCTTTTTAGATCTATAAGGTAGGGTTATTCAGTTGTTCTTGCTCTTGCTCTTGCCCTTTATGTGCTTTTTGCTAAAAGATTTGAATATTTACTTGCAAATGTTGGCTAGCAAAATTTGCATAAAGAAAAATTCATCTTTTCATTTCTTCTCAACAACTCGTTAATGGTCATTTTTCTACTGACTCTTTCCTCACTCTCCTAGAAGAGGAGGATAGTTTCAAACAAGCCTTGTAATGCCTTGATATTATTTCTTCAGACTTCATCTCCAACATTCAATGGCAAAAAAAAAAGCAACGTAATAGGCAATTCTTCCTTCTTTGGCCTTATGGCTTAATGTGTCATGCCCCTGCCATGAAGGGGATATATGGAGGAAGGAAGAAAGAATGGAGCAAAGGAATTAAGGAAGCATTAATGGGAGAAGAAAGGAATGGGAAGAAGATAAGGAAGTGACTCTTTCAAAGGGGCAGCAATAATGAAAGGTTGTGACCCTTTTAAAGGGTGGTAATTGTGAAAGGTTGTGACCATGTGACTCTCCCTCACGTTGGAGGATATAAAGGGGAGAAGGTTTCATTTGAGGAGACAAAAAGGGGAGATCAATTTGGGGAATAGTATATTTTTCTCAAAGGCAACAATGAAAAGTGATGAAACAATTCTTATGAAAGGTGGTGACCCTTCCACCAATAAGATATAAGGGAGAATTCATTCCAAGCATTGAAGGGGACATTACGTAATGCCTTTAGCTAGAAATGATAAAATATTTAATTTTTGGGGAATCCCTTTTGCCTTCCAAGCCTCCCTTTTTCCCTTGTGGCAGTTTGTTATTGAATTTGTGGAAAAGAAATTAGCTTACTAAATCACTATGCCTCTCTCCTGCTAGGAAATTTCAAATTTGTTCTAAGATTCTAGTGTTCACCTATGTGTATTATTTGTCTTGTTGGGTGCCCTCAAAAGTCTCCTATCAAAAGCTTGAAAAGTTGCTCAAGGATTTCCTTTAGGCTTGTTCTTAGCAAGGCAAAGACATTACCAAGGTGACAGTCCCAACCGGTGCTGAGAGGGGAGGGGTGAATCAGCACCTATAAAACTTCCTCTTAATATATCTGATGAAGTATACTTAACTGTAAGCTAAATAGATTTAAGCATAAAATAAGTTCAAGCAATCAATCACACAATGACACCAGATTTATCACGTGGAAACCCAATTTGGGTGAAAACCATGGTGTGAGGAGACCTCACAAATTCTGCACTCTTCTGAAGTGCGCCCTGTTAGGAGTCTTCCCTATTAGAGGATTACAACGCACTATTAGATGCGACCCGGTTAAGAGATTTGTTACAATAAAGTCGGTTAGTGTCTGCCTGGTTAGAGGACTTAGAACACCTTTCAAGATGTCACCCGGTTAAGGGATTTGATACAAGGGACCTGTTAGAGTCCACCCAAATACTGGGATTTAACTATTGTAGTTGTTAGAAAACAATAGAGGGATTGACCTTTTACAAATGGCTTTGCTTAGCCTGATAAGATCTCTATTATGCTCAGCTGAGAAGCATCATCGGTCGCCGCAGGTGTGTTCTCCTTCACTGGTGTGCTTCTCTGCATACTCTTCTCTCTTCTTCTTCTATTTTCTGTTTACCCTAGCTTCTTCAGCGTACAAGTTCACTCTTTTCTCCGGCAGAATGAAGGCAACCTTTATTCTCAACAGGCAAAAGAATATATAGAGTTCTTTCCCTAATTGCGCCTCTCATGCATGACCTAATTACAGATCCCTTTCGGATACATCACTCGGTGGAGTATTAGTTCACTGAGGAAACATCTGAGGCATGCTCTTGCTTTATCTGCTTTAGAAGAAAAACCTAAGTTACCAAATTCTTCCCTGGCAGCCCCAAAGTCTGGTCCGGTTCTTGCAAAAGTCTGGTCCTTATCATATTCTTGCAAAAGCCTGCCCAAATTCTGTCAAACGAACCCGACACAAATTTTGCCATTTTTATGGCAAATTTGCAAATCTATGGTAGGATCCAGGCCGAATTTGGCCAAAAAATGGATTTTTTCAACTTTTTTTTGTCTATTTTAGTCAATCCAACCCTCCAACCCTAAAATAGGCCACTAAAAAGGCCAAAAAGATTTTTAAAAATGTCATTTGGACTAAAACATTAATATATATGTTGGTGTATTTTGCTATGTTGCTTTACTATTAGCATAGTGGTGTATGAACTTATTTGCTACTGCATATATACATATACATACATATATATAAGCAATATGTTTTTGTACAAACGAACCCAACCCCAAAAAATTTTGAACGAATCTCGAACCCGCATCTGAACCCGAATCTGAACCGGCAACTTAGGGAAAAACAATAGATGTGTGTCAGGCACCGTTCCTTCACAAGAGATAACTCCTTGTTTTAAAGCCACAGACTTCGGCTTTAAAACCTTTAAACGTGCCTTGAACCGATCACCATGATAACTCAAAGTCATCTGGATTTAGTGCAATAAATCCCAATCAAAGAGTTGGTTCAAACAGATAGTTGACTATGACTTCCCTGGTTCATCGTATCATACCGAAGTCTTCACTTGATCGGTTGAGATCCTCATGTTGTGAACAAGTAAGAACTTTGACCTGTCACTTTTCCTTTCTTAACTTACCGGTTGCACCCTTTTTCTCAGTTGTGTTGTTGACACCGGTTGTATCCCTATCCTTGGTTGAATCCTTTACTCGGTTGCAGATGCACTTTGCTTAGTGACCGGTTGCTCTTGATGAGCAGATGTAGTCTTTTCTTCCTTGCATAGTGTTACCGGTTGCCACCGGTTGCCAAACCAGCCTCTTTACATACAGATCTCCTTAGATCTTTGGACCTTAGATTGAGATGATAAAACCTCTCCTTTCTCTTTTCTCTTTTGCCAATCAATGACAATACTTAATTGCCATGTACCAGTAGCAGGCTTACCGATTACCATCTCTTGATGCCAACAATCTCCCCCTTTGGCATTGATGGCAAAATCTTAATGGGCAATCATGTCGCCTGTCCTATGTGCTTGTACCTCTGTATCACTGCTACAGCCATTGTCGATCATCTACCGATTCATAGCTATTGCCAAACTCTCCCCCTTTTGACAAAAATGCCAAAGGTTAGTCAAAAAGACTACCTTAATGTAATCTGCTCCCCCTTCGAGTAGCAGTCCTTTTCATCAGTCCATGAAAGATGAGGTGAAACCCTCTGTTGAAGCATAATGAACTGATGATCACCTTTGCTAGTTTACTGATGATCAGGAAGGGGTATCACCCCTAGTTTACCTCTGAGATACTCAAAAGTGCTCTTTGGTAATGGCTTTGTGAAGATATCTGCAATCTGTTCTTTTGTGGGAGCATATTCCAATCTTACTTCTTTGTCTTGTACCAGCTCTCTCAAGTAATGATACTTGATGGCATTGTGCTTTGTCTTGGAGTGCATGACAGGGTTTTTGGATATGTTTATTGCACTGGTGCTATCACAGTAGATTGCAATCGGTTCAGGTATCTGTTCTTGGATTCCTTCCAGCAGTTGTTTGATCCAAATCACCTGTGTGCAATTGATTGCAATAGCAACATATTTAGCCTCTACAGTTGACTGTGAAATGCAGTCCTGTTTCTTACTTGTCCAAGACAAAATCCTCCCACCGAGAAAGAATGCACCACCACTTGTGCTCTTTCTGTCATCAATGTTGTCAGCCCAGTCTGCATCGGTGTAAACCTTTACTTGGAAGCCTCCCTTGTGAGGAAACCACAAGCCATACTCCTCAGTACCCTTTAGGTATCTGAAAATTCTCTTTACTGCTATCAGATGTCTCTTTGGGGTTTGCAGAGAATCTTGCAACTATGTCAACCGCATGTGCAATGTCTAGTCTACTATGTACTGCAATTGTAATTTCCCTGTCATGGACCGATACAGTGTTTCATTCACTTCTTTTGCATCATCTTCCTTTGATAACTTGAGGTTAGTTATCATCGGTGTACCAACCAGTTTGGATTCTTCAAGTCCAAAAGTCTTAAAAATTTATTTTATATATTTGGACTGAGAGATGAAAATGCCTTTTTTTAGCTGATGGACCTATAGTCCAATGAAGAATTTTATGGCTCCTATTATAGACATCTCAAATTCTTGCTTCATTTCTTCAGCAAAGGCTTTGCTCATTCTGTCATCTCCTCCAAAGATGATGTCATCCACAAAGATTTCTGCAATCAGATTCCCATCTTTTCCGGTTTTAAGATACAGATTGTTGTTGTCCCCGGTTTTTGTGAATCCTATGGTCAGGAGGTATGAGTGCAGCCTCTCATACCAAGCTCTTGGAGCTTGCTTTAGCCCATAGAGAGCCTTTTTCAATTTACAGGTCATACCACCTTTTTGTGTAGATATGAAGCCCTCTGGTTGTTCAATATAAACTTCCTCGTCTAGTATTCCATTTAGAAATGCAGACTTGGCATCCATCTGGTATACTTTGAATTTCTTGTGAGCAGCATAGGCAAGAAGAATTCTTACTCCTTCCAATCTGGCCACCGGTGCAAAGGTTTCTCCATAGTCCAGTCTAGCTTCCTGAGCATACCCTTTGCAAACCAGTCTTGCTTTATTTCTTATGACTTTTCCTTCTTCATTCAACTTGTTCCTGTAGACCCACTTTGTCCCAATGACATTCTTGTCCTATGGTTTAGGCACAAGTACCCATGTATCATTCTTTTCTATTTGCTCAATTTCTTCCTCCATGGCCTTGACCCAATTTTCATCTTCTAGAGCTTCCCTGGTGGTTTTGGGCTCTATACAGGAAACAAACAGATATTCTCTTTGGCCTTTTTCCCGGTCAAGACATTTGCATGTTTGTCACCAATTATATTATCGGTGGAGTGATATGTGACATACCTTGGAAGAACCGGTCTCTGTTCCCGGTCGAGTTCTTCTGGTTGAGCAATTTCTTCATCATGGTCATGAACAGCGTCTTGTTCACCATCTTGTGTTGGTCTATCAGCTTCAGGCACAGTCTCCCACTGTAGATGTTTGTTCATATGTTCTTCTCTTTCATCTTCAGTTGTTACTATATTGAACTCAATAAGATTCCCTTCATTTTGGCCTTCCAGACTGTCATATTCATTATGACCAGTCATCTTAATCGATTATGAATATTCATCAACTTTTACATTGATGCTTTCAATTATTTTTCCCGTTCTCTTGTTCAGACACCGGTAGGCTTTGTTTTTGGTAGAGTAACCCAAAAATGTTCCTTCATCACTCTTGGGATCAAACTTTTCAGAGTACATATCTCTTTTGATGTAACATTTACTACCAAAGATTCTGAAGTAACTTACACTAGGAGTATGATTGAACCATAGTTCATAAGGGGTCTTACCAGTTCCTTTCTTGACTTGAACTCAATTCAGTGTGTAGACAACAGTGTTGATAGCTTCTCTCCAGAAGTGATGAGGAACATCCTTCTGAATCAACAGGGTTCTTGCACAGTCAATCAGCGTCCTATTTCTTCTTTCTGCTACTCCATTTTGCTGAGAAGTCTTTGGTGCAGATAGCTGCCTCTTTATGCCTTGTTTCTCACAGTAGTGAGTGAACTCTTGAGAAGTGTATTCTCCTCCTTTGTCTGATCTTAGACACTTCAAGCTTTTACCAGTCTCCTTCTCCACTCTAGCCTTGTAGATTTTAAACATGTGAAATGCCTCTGATTTCTCTCTAAGAAAGAGAGTCCACATCATTCTAGAGAAGTCATCTACAAAGAGCGTGAAATACCGGTCTTCGTAGTAGCTCTTTGTTCTCATCGGTCCACACAAATCTGTGTGCACAAGATCTAGAACATTTTCAGCAAAGAAAGATTTACTGTTGAAACTTGTTCCTGTCAGTTTTCCTAACTGACAATTGTTACAAACTCCTCTGTTGGGTTTTGTAATCTCAAGGAGTCCTCTAACTAATTTCTTTTTGCTTACTTTGACAATACTGTCAAAGTTTATGTGGCAAAGTCTCTTGTGCCATAACCAGTTGTTGTCTTCTTTAGATATAAGACAGATTTTACTTGATTCTCCTTTGACTGAAGCTATGAGACATGTTGCTTCCATTGAATCTAGATAGAACAGATTCCCTTTGCTCTGTCTACCGGTTGCAACATGAGCTCCGAATAGGTTCTTGCTACACAGGAACCTTGTCCGAATTCCAACAGGAACCTTTTGTTATTCAGTTGTACAACACTCATTAAATTGTACTTGAGTCCTTCAACCTAGTACACATCTTCACAGACAGCATCATTACCGAGTGTAATAGAACCTTTTCCTTTGATGGCACAAGGGGCATTATTTCCAAAGGTTACTGATCCACTATCATTGAGCTCCAAGCTGATAAATTTGTTCTTATCACCGGTCATGTGGTGAGTGCAACCGCTGTCAATGATCCAATCATCATGCTAATGAGATCTTGAGATAAGTGCCATTTCACTTACCACTGGGCTCTCTTTTATTGCAACAAATGAAATTTCTGGATCCTCAAAGTCTTCAGATTCATTGTCTGTGACTCCTTCCTCTGCAAGATAGCATTCCTTCTTTGCTTTTCTCTTGAACCGATCTCTCTTATCTTTATTATCATTATCAAGACATCTTGCAGCAATATGTCCTATCTTGTTGCAAGAGAAGCATTTCAAATGAAGTTTTCCTTTGTACTTCCCTTTCCCTCTAGGGAATCTCCTAGCGATGAGTTCTTCAAACTCATCTTGTTCCATCTCTTCTAAGAGCAGATTCTCAACAAGATTACCAATCTTACCGACAGAGCAATTACCAGTTTCTCTTCCCTTTTTGGTGGAAGAGATGTTGACAGAAGACTTAAAAGATGCTTCCTAAATGGGTAAGCTATTATCGAAATTACTCAATTCAAATGCAGTCAACTTACCAATTAGGGAGTCTAGGGTGACTAATCTAAGCTCTTGAATGGCAGAGATCTTGATGGCGTACTGAGGTCTGAGCGTTCTCAGTATTTTGCTAACCACCTCCTCGTCACTAAGCTTTCCTCCAGCGCTTTTGATGGAGTTGATCACTTCTTTGATCCGGTTGTTGTATTGTTCAATGTCTTCTCCCTCATTCATCCTCATGTCATCGTACTTTCCTCTGAGGCTTTCAACCTTGGCTCTTTGAACATTTGGGTCCCCTCCATATACCAATTGCAGCTTAGCCCACATCTTTTGAGCGGAATCTAGGTGCTCAATCTCAGCATAGACATGATCAGGCAGTGTGCTGGCTATCATGTCCATAGCAGCTGTGTGCTCAATTTTGATCTTTAGTTCATCAGGTTCAAGGTGCCAACGGGTTCACTGTAATCAGTGGTAACATGGGTCCAGTATTGATCTCCGGTGGTCTTCATGTACAGCTTCATTCTGCTACACCATAGAGTAAAGTTTTCCTTTGAAAACTTTGGTCCTTCCTTTCTCATCTTGACTTTTTCTTTATGTGGTTAAGCGGTAAAGAAAATAATAAACTTGGCTCTGATACCAATTGACAATCCCAACCGGTGCTGAAAGGGGAGGGGTGAATCAGCACCTATAAAACTTTCTCTTAATATATCTGATGAAGTATACTTAACTATAAGCTAAACAGATTTAAGCATAAAATAAGTTCAAGCAATCAATCACACAGTGACACCAAATTTATCACATGGAAACCCAATTTGGGTGAAAACCATGGTGTGAGGAGACCTCACAAATTCTGCACTCTTCTAAAGTGCGCCCTGTTAGGAGCCTTCCCTGTTCAAAGATTACAACACACTATTAAATGCGACCCGATTAAGGGATTTGTTACAAAAAGGTCGGTTAGGGCCTACTTGGTTAGAGGACTTAGAACACCTTTCAAGATGTTACCCGGTTAAGGGATTTGATACAAGGGACCTATTAGAGTCCACCCAAATACTGGGATTTAACTATTGTAGTTGTTAGAAAACAATAGAGGGATTGACCTCTTACAAATGGCTTTGCTTAGCCTGATAAGATCTCTATTATGCTCAACTGAGAAGCATCACTAGTCGCTGCAGGTGTGTTCTCCTTCACTGTTGTGCTTCTCTGCACACTCCTCTCTTCTTCTTCTATTTTTTGTTTACCCTACCTTCTTCAGCGTACAGGTTCACTCTTTTCTCCGGTAGAATGAAGGCAACCTCTATTCTCAACAGGCAGAAGAATATATAGAGTTCTTGCCCTAAATGCGCCTCTCATGCATGACCTAATTACAGATCCCTTTCGGATACATCACTCAATGGAGTATTAGTTCACTAAGAAAACATCTGATGCATGCTCTTGCTTTATCTGCTTTAGAAGAAAAACAATAGATGCGTGTCAGGCACCGTTCTTTCGCAAGAGATAACTCCTTGATTTAAAGACACAGACTTCGGCTTTAAAACCTTTAAGCGCGCCTTGAACCAATCACCATGATAACTCAAAGTCATCTGGATTTAGTGCAATAAATCCCGGTCAAAGAGTCAGTTCAAACAGATAGTTGACTATGACTTCCCCGGTTCATCGTATCATACCGAAGTCTTCACTTGATCAGTTGTGAACAGGTAAGAACTTGGACCTGTCACTTTTCCTTTCTTAACTTACTGGTTGCACCCTTTTTCTCGATTGTGTTGTTGATACCAGTTGTATCCCTGTCCTTGGTTGTATCCTTTACTTGGTTGCAGATGCACTTTGCTTAGTGACCAGTTGCTCTTGATGAGCAGATGTAGTCTTTCTTCCTTGCATAGTGTTACCAGTTGCCACCGGTTGCCAAACCAGCCTCTTTACATAAAGATCTCTTTAGATCTTTGGACCTTAGATTGAGATGACAAAACATCTCCTTTCTCTTTTCGCTTTTAATGACAATACTTAATTGTCATGTACCAGTAGCAGGCTTACCGGTTACCATCTCTTGATGCCAACACAAGATGCCTAGGATTTATGTTGCCTACACTAGGATTCTTGAGGTCTTGGCCTCATTGTTTTTCAACGTCAAGGTTTGGCTCTTTGTGCCAAATGGATAATTCGAGCCCCTGATGGCAATGAAGCTTGGAAGTTTTTTCTTTGTCATTGTATCTCTACAAGCATCCCCTTGGTTCTAAAGCTTGGAAAGATCTAGGTCTTCACTGGATTTTTGTTATGAAGGGACTTGTTTATATTTTAAAGCACTTTTGTGGTTAAAAAAAATATGGAAGGCTAGGGGGTTGTAAAGCCATTGCTAATGTGAAGTGATAATGATTTCCACGATGGGCTTTCTATCAACCAGAACTCTCTTTGTTGGTCTGCTATGATTACTTGCCAAGAGACCTCTTGCCAAAAAAATCTTGGGTCTATGCTCTTAAGTCTCTTCATACATGTGTTCAAACTATTTATGACTTGTTCTCTAAAACTACTACAAATTGATTCTCTTGTTTTGATGCAAAGACAAAATCTAGATTGGGAATCAAACTTTGTATTTTCAAATCATTGTGGACTTTGTACCTCCAAAGATGCTTCACGAAATTGGGTTAGATGTACCAGCATATTCTCTACCAACATCTCCTCATTGTTTCCCAATTGACTCATTTGGGTGTTGTCAATCCCCATTGTCCTTTTTCTAGACAAATGGAAACTCTCAAGCATCTCTTGTGGTTGTGTAACAAAGCTCAAGCTACTTGAGATTGAATTTGTATTTATCACAACCTTTCAAGCTAAAACCCTTGTCAAGAATATAATGATTTTAGGGGACTGACACAGGCTTCCTACTAAATTCACTCAAACATTGCATGCTTTTAAAGTAGAAGTTTAGTTCAATATTTGTAAAGACAGGAACTAAAATCTTTTTTTTAATGGAGCCTCTATTGATACTCATTTATCAGTTTATACTAAGGCTATGATATGTTCCAATTTCTTCTTGTAGATCCAAGTGCAAGCCAACAAGGGTTTAGTTGAGGTTTCACTTGAGGTTAGCACTTACAAGTGTTGATGGATCACTAGGGCAACTCTCCTTACACAATTGTCTGAGATCCATTTGCTTACCCCATACAGATCATTCCCCTCCTAGAAGGTGTCGACTTGGACATAGTCATACTTCTCGACCTTCTCATGGTTCTCCTCCACTTCAAGCAGATCTCGAGGATGGTCCCAATTTCCCATGTCAAGGTTGATAATCCACCTCTATATGATGCTCATCAAGAGTAAACCAATGAAGATTTTACTAAGACAAGCTAGGAGTCCCCTCCTCGCAAAAAGATCTGCCTAATATATGGGCAATCCTGAGGATCATGATCCACCACCTACTAGTTTTAATCTTCAGCTGCTTAGTATACAATTAATTTTCATTTGAACTTTGTTTATGTTGTTGTTTTTAATTTTGTCTTTCTTGAACTTCAGGGTGTGATTCTATTTCCATATGTTTTTTCTTTTGCAAATACAGTGTTAAATAATTTCAATAAAGTAATAGAATAGACACTTTTTAGAAAATGGTTTTATAAAGATCATGTGTCTACACTTTTTAGAAAATGGTTTTATAAAGATCATGTGTCTCCCTCTTTTCATTTTATGTTCTTAAGGAAAACTGGCTTTTTTTAATTTTTAAAAAAGAAAAATTGGCAAATATATGATTATCCAACCAATGACCGCTAGTACCCAAGTTTTTGTGAAGATTACATTGAAGATATTCAGTACTCATGTCGATGGAGATATTCCGGTTCGCTAGCTACTTCATTTTTGAAAATGAATAAAGCTAACCTTCTGAAAAAAGGAAAGTATTGGATTGGTAAAAGAAAGGTCAAGCGCTCGGTATTCTCCATCATGAGATCATTATAAGAGTTTCAGGCTTCTCTTCTTTTTTTTTAAGCCAATCTTTCTTCTCTCCTGATGACGGGTTCCAGTGTGAATTCAAAGAACTGAGGCCAAAGGATGTGATTTTAGTGAAAGAAACTTTTTTTTTTGGCAAATAACTAAGAAGTCGACCTTTTAAACTATTCTTCCATGTAAAAGAAGTGTGCAAATTACACTACAAGAGTTCAAATATAAGCTGTAAATCATCATAATTCAAGCAGGCATTTGCACCAGAGCTCCTTAAAAAGTTCGTGAACAACAATCACTTAAAAAGGCAATATATTGAAATCATAACTCCCTCCTCATACAATTGAACAAAACTAAGCATAAATACCAAATCTAGTCAACTGAAAGGCGTTTACATAACACACGTATGGAAGAGAAAGTGGATTGTTATAGGGACAGAGGCAAAGCAGATCCGGGAGAAAGAAAGCCTTTACATCTCAAAAGTCAGGCTCGCATTCTGTAAAATGTAGAAAACTCTCACTATCCCGCAGAATAAAGGAACAAAGAAAAATTAAAATAGAAATTTTTGGAAGTTCCAACCTTTGAATCTGTGCCCTGCTTCCTTTGCCTATTTATAAGTAACTGCGCTTGCTAATTTCCATGGTTGTCCTCAGATGAATGTTGGGCCTCCAGAAATCGCACTAATGGAACATTAGCCCAAAGCCAAGTTTCGTGTGCGTTTAACGTAGGTATTGCACTCCAGCTAAGTTCTTTCCTGTCTTGTCGTCATTATTAATACTCTGAAGTGACTCTTTATTTTTGGACAAGGATCATTCCGCTGCTTTAACGCAATATGTCCGAATTCTTAGGTAATACTCATTAGTGTTCAAATTTATAGTTAATATGTTCTAATTATTTTGTTGTAATGACAATGATTATTTTTTAAAAATTAAAATTTATTTGCTTTTATATATAATTATATGTAAAAATAAATTATTTTAATAGATATATAGTATTTTATTTTATATTTAAAGATTTTTTAATAATTTCATAAAAGTAAATGAAAATAAAATATATTCTATTTCATATATTAACTTATTAAGTATATAATGGTTTAAATTAATTAAACAATTGATGAATAGGTCTTTTCATTAATTATTTTTTTTTTAAAAGGTTCTTTCATTAATATTTAATTAAGTAAAATTACACTATTCACAAAAAAAGGAGGATATGAAATCACTCTACAAAAGTCGCATGGGTAGAGCCTTGAAAATCAGCTAAAAACGTAAACATGGGCACAACCCAAAAGCAGAAATAAAAAAATAAACCACTAAGCAGCTAAAGCAATGTCTGCGGAAGGTGGAGGGTCATGATCATCCTTCTTTCCCAATACATCAGCAAGGTTAGGATTGGGGCTAGAAGGGACCATCCTTCCTGTATATCTTTTTCTTCTTCATTGTCCTTTTTGGTTGAAGAAATAGCTAGAGAAAGTCGAGGGAGACACTTGGAAGAGTTAGGTCACCCAGAATCTCCATCAGAGCCCAACCAACCAAAACCATTGGGAGCAAATTGGACAACACCATCAATAGGCCAACCAAAAGCAGAGGTGTCACAGGGTGGTGAGGCTGAGCGACAACTCTGAAAATCTCTTCCTCCACCAGACTATATATGTAGGGCCTAGGAATGCAACATATGAGAATGGCAGGCAGAGGAACTACGGCCATGCAGACGATAATGGGGCAGAGACCGCTCGTCGAAGATAAAAATATCTGGTGGCAATCTTGCGACTATACAAGGGGCATTGGCCCAATGCTGAAGTAGTTCTTGCAAGTGGGCCACCTCAAGAGTCACCTTGTTAGCTTGTACTTGAATCTACAGCATGGCATTATTGCATATACATGCTTTAGCATATAAAGAAACATTAATATCAAGAAAGGTGTGAGTAAATAACATCACATTTCTATCTTTTCATAAACTAAAGAGAATTTTCATCCTAAAAGCATGTCATATCTTATAAATTTGTATGGAAGCTTGGGCGACTCTCCCAATAAGATCATATGTCAGGAGAAAGGTTTAGGTCTAAAGAGCTAAAGGAAATCTTGAATCTATCCACAACTATTGGGCTCTCCTACAATGCCATAAGAGATGTATAAAAGTATCTAGTTTTCCAAAACAAGGACAATGGGGGCCTAGCACACCCAGATTTCGAAGCACAAGCCTAACAACAAACCTTGGAAAAAAATACAAAAGGCAAAATGAGCCACTTTAGGCTCAACAATGGTAGACCAGACAATGAGAGATCTACATCGCCAGGTGGACTGGGAAGAATGCAATTGCCAATGTTGGTTCAAGGTGGGAACCACAAGCAGGTGAGGAACCAGCCAATAGTATCCCAACTTGGGCTTGTAATTGCAAAATAAAGTAAACAAAAACCACCGCTAGTCTTTCCATCATGGCTTGATAGAATGAATGCTAAGCTTGTATATCATATTTAGAGGTGGTACCAAGACTATCAAGTTGAATGTTTTTCAATCTAGACGAGTTAGGTAGAACTAGGCATGTGAATCTTCTCAAGTGAAAAGATTCATAGTAGGAAAAGGAAAAAGATCTCGAGGCATTTGAATACCATGTTTGTGAACACATAGACCATGAATACTAGGAACTCTAGAGAAAGGAAATCCCTAGGCCTAGATGAGTGGAGAACACCAAATATCGTGTTGGTTGAAAGAGAGACCATCATGAAAATTGGCCCCATCCTAGCGGAGCCGGGGATTGATAGCCTCTCAAGCATGCCAAATGCTTTTGGAAACAAAAGTACTCTAAATCAGAACTACATGTTTCATAATGAAGAGGGTTTGAAAACCAATCCCCTTCCAGGCTGATATATGAACTG
The DNA here is from genome assembly GCA_027943335.1 of Chamaecyparis obtusa. NCBI lineage: Eukaryota > Viridiplantae > Streptophyta > Pinopsida > Cupressales > Cupressaceae > Chamaecyparis > Chamaecyparis obtusa. The sequence continues at coordinate 379,061 of BSBK01007015.1, read as the reverse complement.
GATAGCTTAAAGAACTATAATATTTGAGAAGAATCTTCTAGACTTCATTGCCATAAATGGCATGAATAACCCATTTGGCATACAAGGCAAGATCTTGTTTCGAGGTAGACAAAAGACCAAGGCCTCTAGATTACCTAGAGAGACACTAGTATTCCCAAGCAACTTTATGAAATTCATGATGGTCATCTCTTAAAGCCCATAATAAATCGCACAAAAGCTTTTCTAAGTTATTGTAAGAAGCTTTTGGCAAATCTCAACATGAAGACTAATACACATGAGTAGCAGCCAACACTTTTGAGCAAAGTTAGAATTTACCAACCAAATAAAGTGGTTTGGTAATCCAGTATGCCAACATTTTTTCTATTCCAGTGAACACCACATTCTAGAGATCAATAATAGAACCCTAGAAAGAAAAAGGGATTCTTAGAAATTGGAAGATCTCACCATGTTGGATCCACTTACACCTATAATGGAGAATCCAAGAATGGGCAGAAAGGAAGGAGTGTCTGTAGCACTAGGTTTTATGTCATTGAATCACTAACCCAAAAGCTTAACAAAAAGTGACAAGGCATTAAAGAGTGGCTTGAGCATTATCTTCATCCTCAATCAACATAAGAAAAGAATCATTAGAAAAATAACCATTGACAAGTTGATAAGGTGACTTAAGAAGGGAAATTCCCCTAACACGACCCACCAAAATGGCAGAGGCCCAAAGATAGCTGAAACCTTTAGCAGCGAGAACATAAAAAGAAGGGGGCAAAGGGAAATCTTATAAAATAGATCTGGAAAGGCCAAAGGTGTTGGATTGACAACCATTGATGGTGATATAAGCCGAGGTATCCCCAAAAAGCATCTACACAAATAGGGTCCAAACCCTAAGGCTTTTAGCATTGCCAAAATAAAGGGCCATTCTATGTGATCATATGCCTTAGCAATATCAATTTTGACAAAAAAAATCATTCTACTTAGATTGACAGCCCCATTCCATACCTTCCCAGACAATAATAATATTTTCGAGGATGAACCTTGATTTGGTTAAAAAAATAGTCTATTTAGGATGCACAATTTGTAGGAGAGTCTATGACAAATCTTAAGTGCAAGGGCTTTGAAAATGATCGTGTAAGAAACATTGGCGAAGGTGATAGGATGTCAGTTGCATATATCCTCTATATCCCCAACATTAGGTATGAATTTGGTGTTCCCCTTATTGATTAGTTGACCCAAAGACTAAGAGTAAAAAGCCTCTAGGTAGACCTTATGAAGGTCAGAGCCAACACAAGGCCAAAGGGCTTTGTAGAACTCACATGGAAAGTCATCGCAACTAGGTGCTTTGTAATATGTTGTGGAGGAAACAACTCCTTTGAGATCCTAAAGGGTTAACAGTTAATCACAAACACCTTCTGAGAATCTAAAAGCCAAGAAGGGACAACTACAAGGCAATCCTTCAAGGATTGTTCTCCGGTAGGGGAATTTCCATGCATGGTGAACACCTTCTCATAATGTCTAACAAAAGTTTGAAGAATGTATGGTAGCTCAGAGAGCACTGATTGACCTTATTTGATTTGTTCAATGCCAAGAGAGGAATGACAAGCTCTAAGAGTCAGGGATAACTCTTTGGATGGTCAATCTCCCACCATGATCTAATGAAGTATGGCCTTAATCTAGGCTCCTCTAACATCATGATGATCTAAAATCTACTTTTGATGGTGGAGCTAAGCAATCTAAACCTGCAAGTCAAGGAAAAAAGGGTTTGCATCCAAAGCTTCAGAGGCAACATGTAAATCTTTAGTGGTTGCATCATAGGACCACCGATAGTATATGACCAGTTTCCTACCATAAATATAGATAAACCACCTAGTGCAAAGAATAACATCATTCCACCACCCAATCCATCCAGTTGGCTAAGTGGCTATGTGATCAAGATTCCAAACCTATTGAATGTGGGTCACTATGGGATGATGGTTCAACAATGATACATTAAAAAATAATTGCATTTTGGAGGGATTCATATGAGTTGTCTACTATTCAATGATGAACTTGATGGGATAGTGGTCTGATAAAGTGACCTCAGAAAGAGGTAAAACTAGTGATTCTTGATTTTCGCCCAAGGAGAAAAAAATTGAGTCGAGATCATGGCATGATCAAGCCAATTGAAAATTATATCATGACCAGTTCTAAAATTACACTATGTGTGCCTAAATCTATTTGAATGTCAACTATTGACATTGGGGTCGAAAAGGCCTAATTTATTATGCATGTAAAATTAAGCCTTGTGTTCCCTATCTCTCCATCAAAAAGGTAGAATTCCTTCTTTTTCATAAACCACCTTAACCATATTGAAATCCCCACACATAACCCAAGTTGCACATGACAATGAATTAGCTATCCATTTCCAAAACTTATATCTTTCAATAGCATCATTGGGAGCATAAACATTAATGATCCCAAAAGAGTAATTGTCGACTAATATGAGTACTTAAACTACTCTCTAGAGGGGATCTAACCCATGATCAACAATGGAAGAATGCCATTGAGAATAAATGAGAGTAACAACTCCTCCTTTACCAGCTTCATGTTGGGAAATAAAAGCTAGGGTATCTAGCCAGATAACATGGCAAGCAGTTGTTAACATGAAAGCTATAATTTTAACTTCATGAAGATAGAAAAAATCAATACCAAGATATCTTTGGCGAGCATCCCTAATGGAATACTTCCTAGTGAGGTTAGTTAGACCTCGTACATTCCATGAGATGTTATTCATGAGTCAAATACTTAAATGTCATCATTGTCCCCAAGAGTGAAGAAGTTATTCTACAAGAAGTTTAAAGTGGGTCAAAATCTAAGGCAAGATTCCCTTGGAATCACCTAGTAGTTTTATGGATCTCCATCACCAATTTCTTCCCATCCAGGAAGGTTGCGAGAGTAATGCAAAAAAGAGGACTAAGCAGAAACTGCAGAAGTATCTTGATGAGTGAAAACCCACATAGAACAAGAACCACTCTTAGCTAGAATTTTCCCCTAAATCTCAAGGATTGAAACCCTAGAATCAATAGGTTGTCTCTTTATCTATGACTTATATTGAGATGTTTCTTGAGATTGTGGCTACAAATAAGTGGTATTGGATTGCTTCTAGAAAAATCCAAGGTGTTTTTTCTTTGATAACCACTATAGTTTGTCCTTAATCTATTTAATCACCCTCAAAAGATCAAGGAGTGGTTGTCTCCTTCTATGGGGATTTCATCCTTGAAGCAACAAGAGGGAAATCTAGAATCTTGTGCTTAGAGGATTGGGACCGATAGCAAGTGTTGGGTAGATTCAAATAAAGCATTCACTAAGAGAAACATTAACCACCAAACTAGATATCAATGGTCTCTTTGAGCTCATAAGATAAATCAAATTCAACACAAACCCCCTTTTGGGGATGAGCATGAAAAAATGGTCAGGTTTCGTGCAAATCATCCTACCAAGGGTTTGGGCAATAGTTTGCAGGAATGACCAACATGAAAAGGGAAAACTCAAAAACTCTATCCAAACAATGACTTTAAGCTTTTTCTCTCCAAATAAAATTAAACATCCAAACAAATAATTTTCCTTTTTCTTTTCTAAATATCATGCACTTGGTAGTTATTAAACAACTAGACAGAAGAGTAGTAGAAACAATACATAAAAATCATATTTGTTTGCATACTTAAATTCTTCAATCCAAAGAGAGGAATTATTTTCAATTTCTCAAGCTTATAATCTATCTTCCCTTTAATCCAGATCCACATATCCTTCAAGCAAGGACTAAGAGAAAAGGGGATGCCAAGGTCTTGTCACTAATTTTTTCTCAGTAGGAATCAAGGATAGCCCTACACAAAAATTCATCTATTTTGTGGCTCATGAATCTCAGGACCATTTTTAAATGTCTTAGAACACTCTTACATTATCCTCATGCTTACCAACTATAGGTCAAGTTTTAAATCTCAACATGCAATTAGTTTGTCTTAGCATTCAAATGAAATCAGAGTTTTGAACCTCGATTACAAGATATAACCATGCATTAACAAAATGTAATCGGGTCTCTAAGACCTAGTTGTAGGTCGTATCCTTGAATTACATAGTGAAATTGGATCATTAAGACCTGACTACAAGTCACTTTGCATCACCCATATCTAATTGAGTCTTGAAGACCCAATTACAAGTCCATCCTACGACCAAAAAATCCCTTATTGCATGTTTTTGCAATGCAATCAAGTCTTCAAGACCTAATTGCAAGCTTTGTAAAGGGTCCCTAGTTGCATATTATCTCTTGAGACGCATCTAACATGTCACATTGCATGTCATGGTGCTACAAGTCTCTCAGACCCAATTGCAAGTCACTAATTAGGTCTTTGAGACCTGATTGCAAGCCCCCTATCTACAAAATAAAGTGTTGGTTGGGTCTTAAGACCCAACCTACATGTTCACCCCACCTTGCACTTATGTCAATTGGGTCTCTAAGACTTGATGAAAAATCTTACTCATCCTCCTTTGCAATTGGGTCTCTAGTACCTAATTGAAACATGTTCTTTCTATGCATTTGCAATCGAGTCTCTAGGACCTAACTACACACTCACAGTATTTGCATACTTGTAGTCAAGTTTTGAGGACCCAAATATAGATTTGATTCACTTGTATTCTCTTGTGCACATGGAATTTATGTCTTGAGACCCAAATTGCAACTCCCTCATACTTAGTCATTTTTTACCCATTTTGCTAAATTTTTTATGTATTTTTCGTCATCTCATAATTTATGTGTAGTTCTTGTCCAACTATGGAAACTATTTAGATCCATTACTACAAAACCATTTTAGATGCTCATATCTATGCATTGGGACTTAAAGACTCCAAGAACGGTCTATCATGAAGCAACATGAAGACCTTTTACATTGAAGGATGATGTAATTGAAGTTGTGCCCTCTAACATTTAATTTGCTTTTTGTCGTGTATTATGCAATTGTGTCTTGACACATCATATGTAAAATGGAAAGTTGTAATTATTATATCACATCTTAAGTCAAAATAGATTAAAACTATGATTTTGAATAAGTCAAAAGTTAGTTAGGACTCCCCCACCTTTTTCTCATAGCCCCTCACCTATATATATGAGGGAGATCTTTATAATCTAGATCTTTTGGCAATGCAACAAAATCTACTAGTTTGGGAAGCATTCTAAAACTTTGATTTTAGATGTCAATCAAATTGAAATCATTAAAAGAGGCAGTTTGCTTTCATTCTTTTTATTGGAATAAATTTTTATGTGATGACATTATTTGGAGTTGATTGTGAGTATTGCAGTGTTATCTACAAGGGATTTAAACTAAATCTTGTATTCTTTGAGTTTTTTATTAAGTTTAGAACTAGTGTTATATGTTCAAAATAAAAGATAAATTGCAATCTTTATGACACTTTTAGCTTCTACATTTGTGCATTTAAGGCGTAGTGTATGTTGGAGTCTTTGAGCAACCCATATATTCCATATTTGTTCCTGATGCTTTATAAGAAGTCATGGAAAGTCTTTGAGTTTTTGTGATTTTCTTGGTTACTAACTCTTCTATATTGTGTTTGAAATATTATTGTAAGGAAGGATCATCTATTTTGAAAAAAATAGAATATATGAAGGAAAGAACACCCATTCTAAAAGAAGATAATATGGAAAATTTAACACCCTATCAAGATTAGCTTAGTGTATATAATCTTAGATCCTAGTTAAGTGTTAGTTGTTTTCAGTAGCAATAAACAAGGGAGCCTTCCCTTACAAATGGGAGAGATAGTGTCTCACATGCTATGCTTGAAATTACTATTTTTAAATTGGTTGAAAAATTTTCACTTGTGAAATACTCACCAAACACAAGGTATCTCATGTGTTTATTGGGGCCTAACCTTTGGAAACCAAATTTTGTGAGCTAGTGTGGCGAGGAGTTCTATTGAATGTCCTAAACAATTGAGAGGGGGGGGTGAATCAGTTGTCAAATAATTTTTTATCAATTTCACAAATTAAAAAATAGTAGATTAATACTTTGCTCACTCAATCAAATCAAATGTAAACATGAAAGAGCCTACATATGGACCATACACAAAGAACACAATTTTTTTACATGAAAAACACAATGTGAAAAAAGCCAAAGATAATGTTAACTCTCATGAATTAAATATCGGTTAAGGTGATATTGGTTAAGGTTATTTTTACAAAGGGTGGCTCACTTCTAGAATGATCACTATGGGTGGTCTTACTACCCTAAGAAATAAGAGAGAAAATGAAATCCACCACTAAAGTGCAACTACTAGAAGAAACCCTTGGCTCACTATCTTCAATGTCTAACATCAACAACACTTTCTCTACCTACAAATTCACTTCAGACTTCCTCCAAATGTATGCATTGTATTTAACGGATCTTCTCATCAATAACCTTCTTACCAATCCATCACAATCAACCTCTTACTTATAGTAATATGAAACTAGCAAGTCAACCAACATAATTTTCAAATAGGTCCAGACTAAACACTCCTGTAGTTGGGAGAAATGAAAAGTGGACCACACCATGTATACTACCTTGACCAAATAATATGTTACCCAAATGTCATAATACCTAGAGCCCAATAATAAATAACATGCTAGAAATTATGCCTCTGAACTATATCATCACGATCCAAAATAACAAAATAATAAAATCATATTGCCATAAACTATATTTGGAACAACAGAGAATTTTGGACTACTTTCAAACATGGTCAACACAAAATACACCACCAGACACATTTTTTGGAGTACCATCATTTCAGAGCACTAGCCTTCATACCAACAAAACCTGAAAACTATTGCAACAAAATAAAAATATTGAACAAAATATCATCCACCAAAGTAGTATGGTGCCATCAATGACAACCAATTAAAACATCAACACCTCTGTAATATAATCAACAACATCAATCAGCCATATAAATACCATTACAACAAAAACATTGTTAATTTTGCAACAACGAACTTTGCAACATTAACACTCAACCTCATCAAGTCTTCAGCATCAATAACCAACTCCCCTTGTCAACAATCTTCCCCTTTGTCATTGATGATCACATTCTTCAATAACAAGCACAAATACACAAACAAACACAATCTCACTACATAGCACTTTATCTATCCCTTTGACATCAAGGACACATGTAGGCAACACACACTACTCTCCCTAACTAGAAGCCTCGTATATTAGTCCAGAAAAGAATATGTAGTAAGCGCCTTGGACTAATGCAATGCCAAAGATAATTACTTTGAACTAGGAAGGGACAATACCCCCAACCTCTCCCAAAGATCTTCAAATGTACCTTTGCAGAAGGCTTTTATGAAGATATATGTAATATGTTTTGTTGTGGATGCTTACACAAGGTCTACTTCACATTATAGCACATTTTCCTTCAAGAAGAGATATTAGATTAGAACATGTCTTGATGTGGAGTATTATACTAGATTTATTATGCAATTGTTATCACAAATAATTGAGATTGGTTTATCAAACACTACACCAATATCTTTCAAGATATTTTTTTATCAAAAGTACTTTTGTGCAACATGATGCAATAACAATATATTTAGCTTCTACATAGGAAAATGATACAAAATTATGTTGCACACTTGGTGAAAGAACACCCATGAGTCATGGAGACTCATCCTTAAATTTTTGTTTTTTGGTAGTTGATCATAGTATAATAAGGTCCTATGGACCACTAGTAATTATTTTGTAATGTTTTGACCATAAATTGTAAGGCCAAAGGGCACAAAACCTAAATTTGCATGTAAGGGCACAATTGCTCCACTTGGATCTAGCACCCCAATGGATTGGGAAAACCATGGAATTGATGTTTTTGCTCATTGTAAGCCATGTTTGGCATTTCTATAATGTAATTGGGTCCTAAAGGTTGGTTAGAGTTAAGCGGTCAAAAGTGTTGCAAGATTGCACAAAGTTGCAATACAACTTTTGTAAGGAAATTGTACAACTTGTGAAAATCACCATCCAACAGCTAGTTAGTATGAAATGGTGGTTGGAATTGGCTGATATAGTTGTAAAATATCTACAAATGGCACTTGGGGTTGAGGCATGAGAGAGGTTGATGAAATTTGATAAGCAATACAAGTGATTGTTATGATTTCAACATGTTTATGCAACTTTCTTTGTATTGTACAAGCATGTACAGATTGAAAGACTAGATAAATGCATATGGTTAGATAGAATTATGAATGAGCTTTCATTTGAAATTGGTTTGGTGAATTTTAATCAAGTTTGGAGTAAGTTAGAGGCAATTTGGTTTGAACTGTTCAGAAACCCTCAATAACCTAGGGTTTGATCTTCATGGGCAAATCGACCTATCCTCCCACCGGTCAAAAATCCAATTTTTGAGGGGAATGATAGGTTAGAGGATGTACTTTAATATTTTTGTGGTTTTTGAATAGTTCCTTGAAATGAAATTTTTTGGCAACAAGCCCTAGGCCTGACATCTCAATGTGATAGGCCTAGGTTGTTCAGGAAAGAAGTGCAAATTGGGGTGTAGATCCAAAACTAAAGGGGTTTGGACACTAGAAGATTATGTATTCTACATATTAGAGGCATGCTATATATGTTCCAAGTATTGGTTGTGTTGGGTTTAAGTTTTGTAATAGGGTTGCTTTGTAAGTGGAGACCTAAGAGGCCAATTAGGTCTGTGAGACTAGTAATTGTTTCCCCATCATATCAAAGAGTCCAAATTTGGTTCTCACATATATTTAGAAAATGTGAAAAGGGTATCCCAAATGGTGATTGGTTTTTTCCTATGATCAAGGGTTGGTGAGAAAATTCTAAATTACCCGATGGATAGGGTGATTAGTGATTATGCCTAATTATAAAGCAAGTGCCATGAATAATATGGATAGTTGAATACTAAGGGTGGAAACATGCTTGTTTTGATTCCAAAGAATAGGAAAATGAGTGAATTTTTGTCCATATAACAGAGGAATGGTTATTATGTTCAAACCCCAAATTGGCAGAGTTATGTCTATGTGTGTGAAAATTGTACGTGTTCAGAAGACACAATACATCAGTAAAACATTATTGATCAATGATAGGAAAATATGCAGTAAATAGATATATCATTGACCAGATGATTTACTGCCTTCTAGTAGACGTGAGTATGGTATTCTCATAATTTGACTGAGATAAGTGACAATGCAACCCCTAAACGAAGGATTTGAATGCAAAAGCTATGAAATGGATGCAAGATTAATCTATATTTTTGGGATTTTCTATGCAAATAACAATATAAGCTAAATGAAATTGATCTAAAAACTTGATGAAAATGAATTGAAAACTAGCTATGAATGCCAAGAAAATAAGAAAACAATGTTAACAATGAATCTCCAAAAGTTGCACAATCTCAACAATTCGACAGTATAGCGTTGCTATTCTCTAAATTACACGTGGTTTTAATTGTAGGACTAAGGCCTGTTTATATAGAAATGCAGGGTTTTGAGAACTCATGGAAAGCCAAAAATCACTCATTGATCAACTCAAATTGATTGGTGAGTTATCAAGAAATTAGGAACAGTTATCTTAGTAAAATCATGCAAATCAACTTTTTAACTCATAATTGGAAGTTGAGATCACTCCCATTTGATTTTCAACTCACAATCACATGTTGAGTTTAGAAAGTTAACAAAATGAATCAATAGTTGATTTTGAGTTTAACTGCTTTTCTGATTTTTGCATAGATAATTGTGAGTTTATTTAATTTTCCATGTGTTTTATTCTCAACTTAACTGATTTAATCAATTAAATAATTGATTTATGGGTTAATCAATTATTTTAATCAAACTTTATTCAAAATTACATTATTAAATTTGAAAATTTGATTTTAATCAATTAAATAAATATTCAATTGATTATTTTTAGAAATTTGTGATTTATTGTCAAATAAACAATATTAATTAAGAATAAATTTTAATTAAATCTAATTAAATTAATTAAGTGGCTGAATAAAGTTTAACTAATTAATCATTTGATTGGAATACCAAGAATATAGTTCTTATGGTCTGAGCCATGATAGGAGCGACTGCAGGATCGACTGGATGTCAGGAAAGGCGACCAATAGTTATTAGGCAACAGTTGCAATCACAAGAAGAAAAGTTCCAGCAATACTCTCATGACAGGGGAATAATAGCTCATAGCTAGAAACGTCATGGTAGAGGGCGCCAGTTGCTGCCTCAGAGACAAAAATTTGAGCAATTTTGTCATGAAAACAGAGTACATCATTCAAAAGCACCCCCACTTGTGCGAAATGATATTGCACGTATCTTCTCTTCCATGCTTGTGGTTCAACCTGCTCAATCTGATCATCGTGACATTCACTTTCAGAGATGCCCTTTTGTGGAAATAAATCTGAACAAGGGTCTTTCAGATCAAAAAGATTCCAAATCAATCTTTCATGGTAAAGTTGTAGTACAACCAGCTAAACCCTTCTTCCTAAATCCACGATTTCATGATCTTCGGTCCATGATAAAGCCCTCAGCTAAAGGCAGCATGCAATCTGTTATAATGAGGCCCTGGCATGGCTCATCTACTTTTGAAACAGGTGAATCCTCCAAACAAAATCCTGATCGTCACGCACATCTTTCGCATTTTCAAAAAAAGTTTGGGCGGGAGAATATTTTTTTTAAAAATCCGACTCAGGTGCCTGAAGGGGAAAATAGAGGCTAGAATCATTTCTCCAGGAGGAAGAAATCTGGTCAAGGTGGCAGAATTTTTCATGGGGGTCATCAAAAGCAGCCCATTTTTTATATCTGTGAGGGTACCCCCTGGTTCTCTAGCACATATTCATGATCTTCCACCAAATTCAGACAATAAGGATGCCAATACTAGGAAGGAGGTTCCTTTTACTCCAGATTCATCCAGAGCCCCCTTCAATCCAAAAAATTCCAATCAAATATGGCAAAAGAAAGATTCGAGACAAGCAGATTCCTTGCAAACCTCTAAGTGTGGGCCAAATCAACTGAAGATCACTCTACCAGGTCATTTGCTACAACACTCTATTGGCCTCCTACGTCAATCTACTCTCATTGGTAAGTTTGCTTCATCTTCCTTGGCATTTTCTGTTATTAAGGAATGGGCATTTGCTTATTGGTCGGGTCTAAAGGATATTTTCTTCATCGATCTGGAATCCAAGTTCTTTGTTGCCATCTTTAAATCTAAAGAGGATAGGAACTCTGTTCATAAGTAGAAAGGTTGGTTCTGTCAGGGTTCAGGTCTGCACACCATAATATAGATACCAAATTTCAATCCTTAGGACTCATTTATTTAGTTTTTTCCTCATTGGATCTCTTTTCCTCTTTTGCCTCTTGAATACCGAGATCCAAAGATCATTGAAATCTTAGCTAACAAGTTGGGAATTTTTCTCAAACATGACCTTATTCCCTTTGATTGCCCGCACTTGGAAGCTAGAGTTTGTTTGCTTATTGATAAGCACAACCATTTCCTACTACAATACCTCTCAAATCTCAGTGGGGCGACTGGTATCAGTCAATCAAGATTCAAGATGAAGCCACAATTAATAAATTTCAACATAGACTTGGTCATTTCAACATCTAGTGTCAAGAATGAGGAAATGATATTACGGTAATATGTTCGGATCATTGCTCTGATCCAACGCGGTGTACTAAAAAATCTGAATTGCGTGATCAAGCCATTCAATCAACCCCTGTGCACATTGATAATCATGAAGCTCGCCCGATTTTATAGGTTAATTGCATGTTAGGCTTAAAGTTTGTGCACATTCTCAACTGGATTATGCCATTCCTCCAACAGTCTTCTTTTGAAGCAAAATTGTGCTTGCCACCGCCACATGATTCTCAGTTAATCTCAATGCCATACTCAATTCCTCCAGACACAAAGAAATCCTTGAATAGGATCTTTAGTCTTCCTATCTCTCTCCCTAGACAACTGGCTTTTAATACTCCTTATGTAGGGTGGAAGATCTGTCAAGTAGGAGATCAAATTATTTCAGAGATAGCCACCTCTATCATTTTTGGAATTGCAAGGGAAGAAGGATTCATCATTAATGATAACAACTCCTTGGTGATTGACAATTTGTTCACTAAATTTCAATACTGGTATAGTGAGGATCCTGCTTGACATTCTTATACAAAGATGATCATAGATAGGGGAGATGGTTCATCTGTTGGTGCTAAAATAGAAAGCGCACAAATTAATTCCAGTCACTGGTTACATCATGACAAATTAGAAATGTATGACATTATACCTTATGAGGATTCTTTGGGGTTGGAGAATTGTGTTTATCAACAAGTTCAAAAATTAGCTGACAACTTACTCTCTCAAGATTCCAATATTTAGTTGGAGGAAGCTGCCTTACTAAATCCACAGACATCTACGGATATTGAGCCCATTACTGGTGGGTGGGCATTTGATCATCAAAAGACACTGTCAATTATGCAAACTCCATCACAAATCATTCATCTCCCCAAAACACTAAAGTCTAGAGGCAAACTGAAGGGTTCTAAGACTAGGACATAAATAGCAGCTGGCATTCAAACTACATTGGATGATAGATTTGTTGTTACTAAAAGATCGACAAGAACAAGATGTTCTCCTTGTCCACAATGAAGATAAATTCATGGAATGTCAAAGGCATTAATGCCTCTGGCAAAAGACATAGGATCAAATAAACTGTTGATTCTATGCAGGTAGATATTGTCATGCTTCAAGAGACCAAGCTTTCCCAGGACACATTTGAAAAAACCATTGCCAAATGGCATAAATGGAACTCAGTGCATTCTTTGGGATTGGGAGCCTCTGGAGGACTTGCAGTATTATGGAATCCCCAAATCATTAATGGACAACTCATTCATCAAGAGAATAATTGGCAGATGTTGAAAATTTTTGCTTTTGATACCTCTTTTATTTTGGTTAATGTTTATGGCCCTAATTCAACACAGGACAAAGCTAGAGTGTGGGACAATATTACCCAGTGCATTTAGATTCAAGATTCTCAAAATGTCATTCTTAGGGGAGACTTTAATGCAATTTTGTCTTAGGAGGAGAAAACAGGGGGTATTGTTCCTCCCCTCAAAACTATATAAGATTTCAATTGCTTTGTGGATAACAATAATCTCATGGATATCCATCCGACAAATGGGTCCTTTACCTGGACAAATAAGAGGTCTAGTTTTGCACATATTGTTGTTCGCCTGGATAGGTTCCTCCTATCGCAAGATTGGAAACTTAAGAATATGGATATTACATCGAACATTCTCTCCTTACCAGGCTCCGATCATTTCCCAATTTCGATAAGTATCACACAAGCTGATAAAGGTGATGATATTCAATTCCATTCTTCTTTCAAGTTTGAAAGGATGTGGCTTCGCCATCCTCAATTTTTGCATCATATTCAGCAATGGTGGAAAAGTGCACCGTATGTTGTAGGAACTAGGATGCACCAATTTGTTATGAAACTGAAATTTGTTAAAATCCAAATTAGAAATTGGAATCAACAAGTATTCAAGAATGTCTTTACACAAAAAGAAGAAGTCAAACAACAATTAGAAGAAGTTTACAGCAGTATCATACAGAATGGTATGAATGAAGACACTTATGAAAGACAGAAACAACCTCAGCAGGATTGGGAAGAGTTGTGTAGTAGAGAGAAAGTCTACTGGAGACAAAAATCAAGAGAGCTTTGGCTCCAAGAAGGTGATAGAAACACAAAATATTTTCATGCATCAGCCAAACAAAGGAGAGCTACTAAAACCATTTTTCAAATCGAAGATGCTATTTTAGAAAACCTCATAATAAATGAACATTTGATTCGTGAAGAAGGGGTAAGATTTTTTAAGAATCTTCTTGCTCATGACACATCTCCTTCACCCACGGATTCACAAGTCAATGAGCTCCTAGAGTCCATACCAAATATGGTGTCATCTCAAGAAAATGCTATGTTGATGGCCGCTTTTTCCATCCAAGAAATTTGAAAAGTGGTCTTCTCTTTCCCTCCAGATAAAGCCCTAGGGCCGAATGGATTTTTTGCTCTCTTTTATCAAAGTTGTTGGGATACTATTGGTTGGGATTTATTAGATGCAGTAGAGGAGTTAAGAAAGAATAAGAGTATGCTCAAATATTTCAATACTACGAACATCTCAATAATTCCAAAAATCAAGGAACCAAAAACATTTGTTGACTTCAGACCAATTTCCTTATGTAATCTAACATATAAGATCATAACTAAGGCTATCTACTTAAGATTAAAACATCTTATCCCATCCATTATTTCTTCGGAGCAAGGAGGTTTTGTCCCAAGTCGAGAAACTATAGAAGGAGCTTTAGTGGCTCATGAGGTTCTTCGTTCAATAAACTATAATCAAGCATCAAACTTTGTGATCAAATTAGATATGATGAAAGCATACGACAAAGTTTGTTGGAAGTTCTTGTTTCAAGTATTAAATAAAATGGGATTTTCAAGAGGTTGGTGTAAATGGATTAAAGCATGTATATCAGGGGCTTGGTTTTCAGTTTTAGTAAATGGAAAGCTAGCTAGTTTCTTTTCATCAACGCAAGGAGTTAGACAGGGAGATCCATTATCCCTGGTACTTTTCATCAGCATGGCTGAAGCATTCAATAAAACTATCAAACATCAACATGAATTAGGTAAATGGCAGGGTGCACATATTTCTGGCATAAGTATATCTATCACACATTCCCTATTTGCGGATGATACATTGCTATTTGGTTTGTTACAAGTCCAAGAGGCTCACCAAATTAAGTATTCCTTACAACTTTATTCAGAAGTGTCAAGGTAGGCTATCAATGTGCAAAAGTCTAAAATATATCTCTTTAACACTAATAAAGTGATATCTGATAAAATAGTTTGGATCCTAGGCTTTTCATTGGATTTCCTACCATCCATATACTTGGGAATTCCATTCTTCATGGGATCAAATAAATCTAGTTACTAATCTTTAGTGTTACAACATATTCAGAGCATAATTGTGGCTTGGAAAGCCAGATGGTTGTCCCTGGCAAGCAGAATTTAGCTCATTAAATCAATACTAGCAGCAATTCCAAATTACTATCTTGCAGTCCTAAAAGCCCCTCCCAAAATTCTACATCAAATACAAAAGATGATTAGAGGTTTCCTTTGGACAGGTAATATGAATGAAGTAAGAAAAATCCCTCTTATATCCCTTCAAGACATGGCACATATATCGACAGTTGGAGGAGCAGGTGTTCACGACTTACCAAAAAGAAATGAAGCTTTTGGTGGCAAATTAGTATGGCAAATGTACAGTAAACCTCAGTCCACATGGTGCAAGATTATGCAGCACAAATATTTGGACAACAATGATCCTTCAAGAGTTTTATCTATCTCGGACCCTCCAAAAGGATCTATAATATGGGATTTTATGATGTCTTCACGAGATATTGTTCTAAAATATGTTACTTGGGAAATAAATAATGGTAATATGGTAAATTTCTAGAGAGATTCGTGGAATGGTCAACCCCCCTTATCAAAAAGTACAATTTCTCAAGACATCATAACTGTCTCAGAAAATCATTGGGGCACACAACTCAATCAATATGTAGCTGTTGTCTACATAATTTCAGGCAAAGTTACTTGGAAAAACCTAGATGAGCTACCATTGTCAAGTCAGGATAAAATTCAATTCAAAAAAATATTGGCCTCTTGTGTGTGTGAGTTTTGTACCTAGTTGTAGGCACAACACTTCAGTAAAATATTAGAGGTTAGCAAAAATCAAAATATGCAAATAAGAACAATATATCTAACCAGGCAATTTACTGCCTTCTAGTAGGTGTGAGTATGGTATTCTCATATTAGACCGAGATCAGTGACAGTGCAACACCTAAACGAAGGATTTAAATGATGAAAGCAATAAAATATGAATGCAAATTAATCTATTTTTTTAAATTTTTGATGCAATAAGATGAGAAAATTTGATAATAAATTAATCTAAATGGATTGAAATGATATGAAAATTAAGCTAACAATGATATGAAATATGAAACTAGAATGAATTGAAAACAAGATTGATCTCACAAAATGTTGATTCGCAAGAAACTTGATGATTCCTCTGATGTTAATTCGCCAGAGTAAGTATGCAAATTTTGTGGATGATTTGTAAAAAGCCGAGCCTTGATTTTATAGAAATCCAGGGCTTGAGGGTGCATGGAAAAAGTCATAAATCACTCTTGATGAACTCAGGTTGATTTTTGAGTTAACAAGAAATTAGAAATAGATAACTCATAAAATCATGCAAAATCATGCAAGAACAACTTTTTAACTCAAATCAGAAGTTTAGATCAACTTTGAACTCAAATAGATGTTGAGTTTTGAAAAGATAACAACTTGAATTGATTTTTTGATTTAAAGTTTAATTGCTCTTTGAATGTGCACAAATAATCATGAATTAATTAAATAAATAAAGTGATTTATCTTCAACTTAACTGATTTTAAATTAAAACAATTGATTTATGGGTTAATCAATTTTTATTTATTTTTTATCGGTAAAAGGCCTAAGCCAAAGAATTTTATTAATAGAGAAGAATTATAGTACAGAGCTCCATTCTGTGCGGGCACTAGTAGGAAAGAATGGAGAAGAAAACCTCCAGTCTAGCCTGGGACCGAGGTCCAGAATTATAATTACAAACAATATTATGAAGGCATACCCTCATTTACATTGATTGCTGAAGGCAATCTTCTATTATCAGTTTTGATATTCTTGATATTCGATTCTTGTAATAGCCTGTTGGATTGATATATCTTTGGAATGCTGGTGTGAGGTTCTCGAGACCTCTAATTTCCCTGTCTCAGTTGTCCTGTATACAAAATCACTTCACAGAAATACTAGACGCAGTATCTTAACAAAGGCTTTTCCATATGGTTAGGAAATCGATCTTACTTTATTAGGAAATTTAAATCTATGATATTCCTTAAGTTACTAAAATGCATTAAGTGCTTAATAGTAAGGAAAGTAAGCTTGGCTAATAGATTCCATGAACCTTTATACATCCATATAATGAAACCATATTTCTTTTACTACCTATACAATTCCTTAATCCACATAGTGTTGTCTAAACAAATTTTTCCTCTTGATTTCTAAATCATAAGAGTTGTTTGCTAATATAATGCTATAAGGTGTCCAATTTATTCATGATTTGTAGTGAATTACAACATACATGAAATCTTACTAGTTATCAATAAAGAAAAAACTTTCTTTTGAAACTCACTATACTTTATGCTAATAAACATCATTGTAAAAAGAGGGTAGGTTCCATAAACCAGACAGCTAGATCAGGGTTCCATTGATGTTGAAACCTTCCATTGTTTACCTAATAATGAGATCAAACAGATATGCTAATTAACATAAGATCCTAACAAGAGACTGACTTCAATACTCATTCTAGATCTAGCTGTTTTGATTCTAATAACAGTCCTTAAAGCACTTTACTAGGAGGGTTACTAAATACTAGTTTCTTGTGCATTCATAGGCACGAAGGGCACATTATGTTCTTTGTCCAAAAGTATTCGTCCATCTAATTAAACAAAGTTTATCATAGAAATTGCCTCTATAATACAAATTTCTCCTAATTTAAATTACACATTACTAACTGTCTATCATGTATATGAATGAAAACCTATGTGACATTGCTATCGGTAATGGACACCATATTTACGAGGGAAGAAAAGCAGATTATTTGACAAGGGAGTAGGCTTACCTAGCTTGTGTTGATAAGAGCAATATACTTGAAGAGTGAGAAAAATATAATCTAATTAAAAGTGTTGAGTGCTAACTGCCCCTGTTCAATGGGAATTAGTAAGGTCTTGCTACAATAGTACAGAGGAATATTTAAACAAAAGTCCCTATTTGATGGGGGAACACAATAGGACTTTCTTGAAATCAACCCACATTTTATTATGAAAGAGTGTATTCATAAATCCTCTTTGTTATTCCTTAAATTGATTCTTAGCTATCATTAGCAGTGGTCGGATTTCTTTTATTTATGTATTTTACCTTCATCCAACTAAATATCAATTAACTTTTCTGATTCCAATTCTGCAAGGCATTCCAGATCTGTAGTTCCTACTTCATCTAAATGCCAATATGTATAGAACCAGTCTTCCTTTTCGGGTTTGAGTATACACAAGTAGTATAACAGAAAGATTGTGTTTCTCTTAGCTATGTCTTCTTTCTCTTTGATGTCTTCCATTTCCTTAGTGTCAATGATGGATGAAGATATGTGAGAAGGAACCATATCATAGTCTCTGAAAATAGGGTGCCTTTTAATAAGATGGAGGGCTGAGTTGAGGTTACCCAAGAATCTCTTTTTGAATGTTCTATTACACAGACTCCATAATTCCTATTCATTGAAGCCCCAAGAGGAAATGACTACAACAAAATAGGAAGTGATATTGGTAAGGGTCCTGAATCTATCATCAAAGTTGATAAACTCCTTGCCTAAGATACGTAAGACAACTCTATTAATGAGGGGATTCTTATCTCTTAGCATCTTTTTGACATGTTTTGGCATGATCTTGCCCTCGAAAGCCAATTGGCCTCTGTTGTAGGTGAGCATAGCTGAAGACTCCATGTTAGCCTACACTAGTGATTATGGAGGGTCGAAATGGGATTCATACTATGGACCTAGGGTATTAATTAAGAATGTCCTACATGTTGGATATCGTAGACTGATAGAATTCCAAGTGTTTCTCAACACAACTACTTTATCTTCTAAGGGGGAGCCGAGGCATTTCGTAAATCTAATGGATATATGAAAGCCAATATAAAGGCAGGTAAGGTGAAAAGGTTCAAACATATTATTGTATAACTGTTCGTTTGCTCTTACATATCAAGATCAAATTTACCATGCTCTTAGATGAGAATCCTGAGAGTTAAGCTGAATTAATGAACTAATATGTCTAATATAAAGAGGGATTTTGCTAGAATTAGTAATCTACATTAAAATAAATACAAGTAGAGAGAAACTGGCCTACCTAAAAAAAACTTATTAGTAGACGTTGACCTCATATTTTCTATCCTTTAACAAAAGGAGCATATCTGAAATAAATGGGTAAGAATATATAAAGAACATATAAATCAATATTAAACCATACCAATCAGAATAGAGATGTGAATGAGAGATTTCCAGATTATGCATCTAGCAGATAATACTTCTAAGGCATTAATAAAAATGACAGTACTATATCCATACTAAAATAAAGGTATGTACAAGTATAATACAGGTATAAGTATAATTAGTTGCTAGCAGCTATAAATTAATAAGACCCATACTATTCTATTCTTTTACATAAAAAGGTGAGTTGTTCATATGAAGATATATAATGAATGTTTTAATAGTTTTTTAATACCATAGATCATGATGCCCTGCTTTTTGAGCTGATTTAAACTTGCAAATGCTATACTAACTGTTCTTACATTGAGATGCTAACTATAGTGATTAACAAAGAAAGGAAGATATTGACGTCGATATTAGAGTCCTCATGCATTACTGAGTATACTTAGAACCATCTCAATATTCTAAAGGAACCATCTCCAATATTCTACTGGAACCATCTCCTATGCAAAATGACTGTATCTTTGGAGCTCGGGATTCATAAATTGTATCTTAGATGCTACAAAACATACTACTATTAATTTGCTTAAAGAAAGATACACATGAACTTATCCTTCGGGATCTAATCGATTTGTTTGAACAGAATTAATGAAGAATATACCAGTTTTAATTATAGAGGTCCTTCCATGCACACTATAAGAAATATACTTCAAACTATAACATATTACTATATAACCATGAGTTTGTGTACATAGTTTGCAAAAAACTAGAAATTATATACTATATCAACAGGGTTTTATGGTGAAGTCTGAAACTAATATATCTAAGTAAAGTGTTCATACGCTATCTAGCTATTAAGATATACATCATTCTACATTAACAGATACTTGATACCAATGATCAGTTGCCTTCATCTTTCTGGACTGCACTGCAATTCCAAATGTTCTCATTTTTTTACCATCACCATGATACATTCAACTTCTTTTGCTTCCTTCCTTGAATGTTGAGTACACCTGGTGACTTTTGGAGCCATAATATGAAGGTTTGATGACTCAACTTGATTGAGGTTTCTTGGTATATTGAAGCCCTCCTTTCACCAATAATTAAGGAGCCATTCCGTTTCCACCTCCTCAGACAAGATCTCATGGAAGAGGAAGTCCAATTTTCTTAGCATCTCCGTCCAGTGATTGTCAAACCTTCCTTCATCTTTGAAGGTTATCATGGTTATGTGTTGTGACTGGGGGACTTCATCAAGCTTGGCTAGCTCAGTTTTCATCGTAATCTTTGGATATGGGATTGTAAGGTGGTTGTCGACATAATTTACCTTGTTTTCCAGTCCACCAAGATGATCTTCGACAAAGATTTCCCTTTCCACTTGAATAATTTCTTCTTTTTGTCTTGCCTGCGAAAATTGAGATTGCAATGAACTGTCCTATAATCTCTCCATTGGTTCTAAATGTATAATCGTTGTCAAAGTACTAGTCTCCCAAAGCTCTCTCTACAACCCTTCTAGTTGAGTCTGGCAAGGGATTCAGGACATGGTTCCACCATTCAAGCAGAATGTGTCCTCTAAAAGCCATCACTCTATTTCCTTTAGTGTAAAAAGTGATCAATCTTGATTCCATGGCTTGGCGCCTTGGTGAAGTTTTACAAGAGATAGGTTTGTGTCGACTGTGGGTTGCTTATAAATCTTGGGACTATACCTAAAGTAATTTCCATGATTAGTTTTCTATCCATATGTGCATCATCAAATATTGAAGTTGAGCTATCTCAAAAACTAATGATCGATTTCCCGAGATCTGTTATGACAGAGCTCTTCTATTGGGACAAGGTGACCATATTAATTAATCACTGCTTGCTAGTATTCTAAAGGGAGTAGTTCTTCTTAATAAGTAATCATAATGATCTTGTGTTTGTTTTTTGTTTTAATTTTTTAATACTTCAGCTTTAACTTCAGGAAATAGTAATAATGATTATTGATGTTGTAGCTTACCACTTTCTCGGTAACCTGAATGTTCTATCTGGATAACTAATAATGGATTTAGTCAGTTAGTAGTAATAATTTAAGGCATCATTAAGAGCATATGGACTCAATTCAGGGTTAATCATTAAATCTTCACTCTGTTTCCAATTAATCTGTTAAGATTGGAATGGGCTAAAAAGCTTATTATCATAGATTATTACTAGAAAAAGGTAGTATGTTTGTCTATCCGAGGAGGATGACCTATAATGGTCTAAAGGATATCCTGCTGGGTTCTCAGCCTATTTCCAAGGGCCGAAGGTAATGAAGAGTAAGGAGACTTAGGAGAAATCTAGATAGTCAATGCTAGCCTTAGACACAACTACGATAGGGGGAGAACCTGAGACTAATGCTACTATCACCGGGGAAGTTATCCTATTCCAAGCTAACCTACCTCTTTATATGATTACTAAGAATTCTAAACAACAAAGCTACTCCACTGGAGCATGGGGGAGTAGAGGAGAGGTGACATACATACCCTAATCATGAAATCAAAAGATTCAAAATATTATTAGGCCTATGGTGTCTTAAGGCTGCTAATACTATGTGAGGTTTACAAACCCTCTTAAATGAGGTTAGTATATAATCAGTTAAAATTGCAGGATGCATCATACCTAAATAGGTCCAGATATCTAAAAATAACTACAAATATCCTCATGATGATAAAGATATGCTAAAAGGTGTAGTTGTACTCAAGGATTAATCAACCTGAGACTATTTCCATATATATCTTCATTCCAAGATATCTAATTATGTATTTTTATACCCAATATCAAAATTATTCTCTACAACTATAATGCTAAGTAGATGATGCATAAACTTATAAATG
This sequence comes from Chamaecyparis obtusa, assembly GCA_027943335.1. NCBI lineage: Eukaryota > Viridiplantae > Streptophyta > Pinopsida > Cupressales > Cupressaceae > Chamaecyparis > Chamaecyparis obtusa. Next base: position 357,070 of record BSBK01007015.1, on the reverse strand, counting down.
TAACAGTCTGAAATTTGTTATTTCAAACTTGTGATGTCGCTTAGATTTTTCTATGAGGGACCTATAGATAATCTACTAATATTAGAATGCTTACACAATATCCCCGTTAGCACCCTGATTAGCAAGCTTATCCGCATCTATATTACCTTCCCTATAAATATGTTTGATTTCAAATTGGGGAATGGTGTCAAGGATGTCAATGATATCTTCTAGTTTCGAATTGAGATTCTAGTTTGGAGTCTTTCTAGTTCTGATAGCATTAATTATAATTTGAGAATCTCCTTCAATTTCAACCTTAGAGAGGCCTAGTTGTTTACATAATATAAGTCCTTCTAATACAGCCTTACATTCTGCCATGTTATTAGTTGTAGGTTTGATGGGCCTAGCAAATTTGGATATGATTTCTCCATTCCAATTGTGTATTATTCCTCCTATACCTGCTATGCCAGGGTTGCCTCGAGAGGCCCCGTCAAAATTTAGTTTATACCATCCATCTTTGGGGGGTGACCATTTGCATATGCTTCTATCTGATTTTGATTTGTTACCCCCTCTTCCATATAATGGTGGGATTGCTAAACGAGGCCAGAGGTTTCTAATCTTATTGTCCCATTGTTTAAATGAATTTTCCATACTCATCTTATCTCTAAGTTTATTATTTATTACTTCAATGATTGATGCTTCTATTCTGTTGATAATCGTTGTCTAGCCAAACTTTTGGTCAGTAAAGATTCTTCTATTTTGTTCTTTCCAAATTTCCCATTCTAAAATAGAGGGGGAGATGACCCATATATCCTTGTACATGCTATCCTTATTTAGAGAGGGCCACGCCCTAAGACAATCCACAAGATCAAAAGGCATAGCTACATGCCAATCTAGACATTTACACAACCATTTCCAGCACTTCTGGGTAAATGTGCAATTTATGAGTAGGTGGTTGACATCTTCTTCTTGAGATTCGCAGAAAGGGCATCTTGAGGGGCCCTCATAGCCTAGCCTCCTTAATCTATATGCAGTTAGGATTTTCTTTTGTAATGCTATCCACAAGAACATTCTTGCTTTAGGAAGGCACGTTTTATGCCAGCATAAGTTCAGAGGGATATCTAGGGAGTCCAGATTATGTTCCTGCACAATTGTTTTATAACCATCCTTCACATTATATAATCCATTGTTTGAACCAGCCCAAATAAGATTATCTTCCCTATTTTTTATAGTAACTAATCTGTCTTTTAAGATGTCAATGAGTTTTAGGTTTTCCTCATTTTCTATTGGTATATCATTTACTGTTTTCCAAACTTGATCCTCTTCGGGAAGAATATAATCCTTCAGAAGAGTTCCTCTAATATTTTTATAGGAGTCTATGAAACCTTGAGAGAAACCTAACTTAGTGAGGGGGGTATAACCACCCCAAGAGTCTTCCCAAAAAAGGACCTTGTCCCCTTTTCCAATATCCCATGTGAGTAAATTATTAATAACTCCTTTAGATTCTTTAATAAAGTTCCAAATATGGGATCCTTTTACATGGGACTGGGATCTGAAGATATTGATAGGGTCCGCATTTGGGATATATTTGAGCAAAAGGATTGTGGCCCATTTGCTACTTGAATCCTTGTATAGCCTCCAGATGAGTTTGGCACCTAGTGCTCTATTCTGCCATTGAAGATTTTTTATACCTAATCCACCTAAGGAAATCGGTTTACACAAATTATCCCATTTTATAAGGGCTAGCTTTTTTTCTTCTGATGGTCCTTACCAGTAGAAATCTCTAAAGAGCTTGTCTAAACTACCTTTAACATTGACAGAGAGAGGTAGTACTGACATCTGATATGTGGGTATGGCTGTCAAAATAGACTTAATCATTGTTGCCCTTCCAACTTTTGTGAGCCATTTACCTTTCCAGTTTCCTTTTTTGGATTGAATTTTGTAAATCACTTGTTCCCATAACTTTGTGCTGTGAACTCCCTTATCTAGGGGTATCCCTAGGTATTTGCAAGGGAACTTGCCAATTTTATAGCCCAGGGTATTGCAAATCTGTCTTGCTCTATCTGGGGGTGTGTTAATGAAAAAAAATTTAGATTTATTAGGATTGATTATCTGCCCTGATGCCTTCATATAAACATCCAAAACATCTTTGAATTATTTAGCTTCCCTACATGTGGCTACTCCTGGAAGTATGGTATCATCGGCGAATTGCTAGTGTGTTATATTAGGGACATGTTCTGTAACTTTGATTCCTGAAATTTTACCCTCTAAGTGAGCCTTAGTTGTATATCTACCTAAAGCTTCAGCCATGATTACATAAAGGAAGGGAGAGAGGGGGTCCCCTTGTCTAATACCTCAGGAAATTTCAAAGAAACCTTCAGGGGAACCGTTGATAAGGAGTGAAATTTTGGGTGTAGATATGCAGCTAAAAATTAAATTAATCCATTGTTTAGAAAATCCAAAAGCTGCTAAGCATTTGCATAAAAATCTCCAATCTACTTTATCATATGCTTTTTGGATGTCGATTTTAATTAGCATACATGCATCTTTGTTATATTGTGTTGAGTGTACTATTTCTTGGGCTATTACAATTCCATCTAAGATTGAGCGATTAGGGACAAAGCTAGTTTGCTCTTCTAAGATAATCGAGGGTAGAAAGGTTTTAATTCTATTTGCTAAACATTTAGAGAGGATTTTATAAATGGTGTTACAAAGGGATATAGGTCGAAAGTCCCCTGGTTCGATACAATCATTTTTTTAGCGATGAGAATTAAGAAGGTATTGTTGATTTCAGATAAAAGTGTACCAGAGTTTTTGGTGGCTTCCACTGCTTGCCACAAATCTTCCCCCAAAAAGTGCCAGCATTTTTGGAAGAATTCTGCCTGAAAACCATCTGGTCCTAGGACTTTTTCTGGGTGTAATTGAAATAATTCTTTTTTAACTTCTTCAATGGTAAATTTTTTGTTCAACCATTTATTATCTATATCAGAAATCAGTTTGGGAATGGATGAGAGCATTTCATTCTATGCTCTAAGATCAACAAATTCATGATTGTTAAAAAGGTTGTGATAGAAGTTAATGAACTATTCAACAATGAGTTTGGGGTCGTCTATAAGATTGTCATTGTTGTCACGTATTTTGGATATTCTATTTATAATTATTTTGTTGTTTGTGCTATTATGAATTTTTTTTGTATTGCAGTCCCCTTCTTTCAACCAATTTTCTCTAGATTTTTGTTTCCAATATATTTCTTCCTTTAATAAGATCTCCGCATGTTCCACCATAAGCTCTTTTTCTCTTAAATAACTTGTTTAATTCATCCCATGTTCTATGACTAGCTTATTTAGACAGTCTATTTCAAATTCAATATTATTTTTTTGTTCAAAAATATTATTAAATTTATCCTTGTTCCAGTCCAAGATCTTGTGCTTGATGGTCTTTAGTTTCGTCACTAGGCAATACATCTTTGATCCAGTAATTTTAATTTGTTTCCACCATTGTTCTAGCAGCGACATAAAATCCTTATCTTGAAACCACATGAATTCAAATTTGAATGGGTTTCTCGGGGGTTTATAATTTTTCATAATGGAGAGTCTTATAGGAAAGTGGTCTGACCCTGCATTGGTGAGGATTTCTGCATTTATATTATGATTAAGATTACCCATGTCTCCAGTAATCAAGAATCTATTGAGTCTTTTAGCAATGTGGCTGAATCTTGATCTTCTGTTATTCCAGGTGAAGATGTCATTACTGGTGTTAATATCTATTAAATTATTGTCCAGGACCCATTGACTAAAGTCCTTCTGTGATTGTGAAATATATTGTAAACCCCCAAATTTTTTGTTAATCTCTATAATTGCATTAAAGTCACCACCTAATATATGGGTGTCATTGGGGGAGGATGACAATTAAGTCTGAATTTCCTACCAGACTATTCTCTTATCTACATTGTGGGTAGGACCATATATATTTATGAGTTTAAATTTTAAATTTGTCCTTAAACTATTAACTGTAATTAATAACCAATTATTATTTTTTGAAATTACCTCAATCACTACTTTCCTAGGATCCCATATGGCAGCCAGTCCCCCAGATGCTCCTGCTGAGTGCACTATTTTTTATTTCCAAATACCTAGTTTGAGATTGAACTTCAAGCTTTCCTCCTTATTTAACTTAGTTTCCTGTAATATTATTATTTTTGATTCAAATGTTTTAAGATATCTTTTAATTAACCTTTGCTTTTTAGGGGCATTAAAGCCCCTAACATTCCAAGTGGTTATTTTCATTGCTCTTTGGGAAGGCTCTTCCACTTCCCAACATACATGATATCAGATAATTTTTGTTGATTGTCAGCATTACCATCTAAATTTCTCAACTCGTTAATTGATTTTCTGCCTCATTTTTTCTTATTCTTAAGGGTAATTGGATAAGATAGACCCTCCCTATTCATGGCAATACCTAGTTGTCTGTCCTTGTTAGTTATCCCATTCATACAGCTGAGGATATCTTGTCCAACTTCTATTTGTTCATTGTTCCCAAGAGTCTTCTCTGTAATGCCAATCTATACAAAATCTCCTTGGTCCATAGCTAAATTAATGAGTGAATCTTCATGATCTATAATATCTTTTCCAAAATCCTCCAGTATGTTTTTAGATTTGAATCCAAATTCCTCATTGAGAGATTGTAATTTGATAGGCATAGAAATGGGTGAAGCTTTGACATCCTGAGATTCTGTCCCCTAGTGTTGCTCAAGCACTTCTTCTAATTTATCTGTCCCCACTTCCTTCCCTGAATTTATAATTTTTATTAAAAGATTTCTTTGTAAGGCTAGTTCATCCCTATCATAGATTTCATCCAGAAGTAAATCCATTAATTCACCTGTAACTTTTTCACCCAAATATTTTGAAATTTCGTTGACCTCTCTCTCACATTTATGTTCTTCATCTTCTACATCAATCAGAGAATCTTCCTCATAAATTCTTGTATTTACTGAATTTTCTGTGACCTTGTTTTCAATTGTTATGCTCTAATTGGGTGTTTGATCCTCATTGATCATTGAGACTTTACCTACCTTAATCGTTGTTTCCTCTTTTTTCTCATCTTTACTTATATTTACAGCTAAATCTTGGTTCTCAATGATATTTACAATAGAAGTAGCAAATTCACTTTCTCTAGGCGTTGTTGTTATCACATCTGAATTGTGAGGTTTATTATTTGATTTATTGAAACAATGTGCTACTTCTTCACTATCATCTTTAATCACATCCACATTATTATTATCCCTTTTTTCTTTAGAGATTTGTACATAAATAGGTGCTTTACTAGGGCTATGTTCTACCATCATGGTCTTATTCTGATCCTCCTTTATGAATCCTGCGGCTAGGGGTTCAGAGAGTCTGTGAATATTGTTAGAATTGAGCATAGGGTTACTCTGCTTAGGAGATGAGGATACATTTTCCACAACCTTGCGATGAAAGTTATTAATAACAAAACCTCCCTTTTTCTCAAGGAAATCTACCTTGATGTCCATATTCTCCATATGGTAATTAGGGACTACTATAGAACTGATAGGGCAGGCGAGCTTCCATCTCCTCTAGGTAATCATCAACAATAGTGGGATTGATGACCACTGTGTTTGATTTACAACATAATCTAATAGGGGGAATTATTTTTTTATGTAAATTCATTTTGACTATAATAATTTTCTCTGCTTGATTATGCTCATTTTGAACTGTCCCTATAAACTTACCAATACTATTACCTATTTTACTAAGGGTTTTTTGCCATGTACATTCCAGAGGGAGATTTTTCAGGAGAATTGCCTTATCAACCATAAAGTCAGAGAGTTTTTTAGGGTTAAAAAATGGGATCCAATCAAAAATAGTAAATGATATATTTCTAAATTTAGGGCATCCTTCCAATAGTATCTATTTTTTAAGTGTTTTATTGCTAAAATCTAAATAAATGAAATTCTCAGCAAGAATTGAGACAACTACCTTTTTTTGCTAGTGAGATTTCAACCAAGTTGCTCTATCAAAAATTGAGGCTCTGACTCCATTCCATTTGCAGACAATCCCAAAACCTGCACAGACACTCTGAATTCTTTCTATGCAACCATCTTTAAGATCTAGATTAGTGGTTTCCAATTCAGGATGTAATTGTTTTGGACATGTAGGGGCATTTTTAAGTCGAGTGGAATCTTCAAATTCACAAGAATTTTTCCTTGCTATATCAGATCTCCTATGAGGGGGAGAATAAACAGAGCTATTCTTCTCTAATGTGTTCTGATGAGATTCGTTAAAACTAATTTTACTGTTTACTATCATAGACCTAGTACATAAATCTTCTAAAAATTTATTGTCAGAATGGAAGTGTTTAAACTTACCATTATAATTGCGATGCAGGGGCGTATAGGGCTTCACACCCTATTGACTCTGATTTCCTTTGCGAATTTCTTTCTTGTTGGTAGGTTATTGTGCAATTTGGAATTTAACTGAGGGCCACCATATAGCATCAGTGTTAAGTTCATTGTCTTTTGGAGCATATCTCGGAAGACATTTATGGGGCGGAGAATAGATGGTATCCTTCCCTGAGCTGAGCTTCTCAAATTTGTTATTAAGAGGCATAACAAAAGGTGCTTTTAGATAAGAGTGATGCTACATTCGGAGCTTCATTTCATGTTGCTTAGTCCTCCTGGCATTTTGTTTATGCACTGGCAACCACAGATTGTCCTAGGCCAGCGTAAGCAACTCTCGTGGTGGTGCCCTAGAAGTGATTCTAGGGGAAGATTTATGAATATCCCTGGCAACTTTGAACACTAAGGCCGAAGATCACTTAATGCTCCGAGCGTATTTGGTTTTATCGAAATATTGCAGTTGAGCCTCCAAGGAAGCCGTAGTGAAAATTCGCGACTTAGCACCAAAAGACAAGGCCATTTTTTGCCAGAGTAGAGCAGAGCAATGGTGTTATTTTTTTGGGGGTTAATCAATTATTAAATCAAACTTTATTCTAATTAAATCATTAAATTTGACAACTTTGATTTTAAATCAATTAAATAAATATCCAATTGATTGTTTGTAGGAATTTTGATTTATTGTCAAAATAAAAACAATATTAATTAGGAATAAATGCAATTAAATCTAACTAAATAATTAAGTGGCATAACTAAATTAATTAATTAAATATTCAGAATATTCAATTAATCAAACTTTAGGATAAATAGGATTCATCGCTAAATAATAATTAACTTAAAGATAATTAGAATAAATAGGAATATTGCTAGGAATATTCCCTGATGCAGAATTTATGATAAAATCAATTAGGATTTCGATAATGTGCAGATGTACCTTAGGTTAGGACTTTGATGTTGATTTTGTTTGAATTGAAGATGTAGGATGTTAATGAACCTATAGCCCATTTTTGGGGTATTACATTTTGCCCCTCTTTGAATCACTGTGCAAAGCACAGTGGTTCAAATAATAGTCTGTGTTTTGATATACATATGAAATTGATTTGAAAGATTAAAGATTGAAAGATATCGACCCAGGCCCAAAATGACTGGGAATCGAGATGATGCTAGCTATATCAACAATGAACCAATGATTACGAAAAAGTGCCAAAACGTCTGATTCTAAACCTTATGATTGCGAAGAAGTGAGTGACCGATTCCAGACCTCAATGTCCTTATATGAATCATATTGGACATCCTGAACTCATCAGTTACGAAGAACCAAGGAAATAACACTAATGAACCGATGGTTACGAAAAGCTAATACAATTTACAAGATAGATTTAGGATACTAGATTGATATGGATCTCGATGAATCTGATATGCCCCAAGCGATGATAGATTTTCCCCAGGTGATGAGGACTTTTGATGAGTCAACAACTAGACGTGGTTGTTGTCTTGATTACTGAGGAAAGATTGATTACAGATTTATTTACAGACTTTGAATGATGTGCAATACCATGCCCCCTTCGGGATTAAAATTGAAATCTTACAAGAAAAGTCAGTGTTATAGTTTAGAAGCATGTTAATTGATTTGAGAAGTGGTTATACCCATCCGGGAACGCGTTCTGCATCGTTTAGAGGTTTTGGAGACCAAGTTTGACTAGGTTTGACCATGAGTTAACCATGGTTAACCAAGTTGAAATTTTTATAGTTTGATGTTGTAATACCCTAAAAATGGGCTATAAGTTCATTAACCTCCTACATCTACAAATCGAATGAAATCAACATCAAAGTCCTAACCAAAGACACATTTGCACATCATCGAATCCTAATTGATTATCATAAATTTTGCATCGGGGAATATTCCTAGTAATATTCCTAATCATCATAATTATCTTTAATTTAATGATTATTTGGTGATAAATCCCATTTATCCTAAGTTTGATTAATTGAATATTTTCATATTTAATTAATTGGATTTAATTCTGTCACTTAATTATTTTATTGAATTTAATTATATTTATTCCTAAGTATTATTATTTAATTTTGACAATAAATCAAAATTCCTATCATTAATTGATTAAATTCTTATTTAATTAATTAAAGCAAGTTGTCATATTTAATGATATTATTTTTGAATAAAAGTTTGAAAAATAATTGATTAACCCATAAATCAATTATTTAATTTCAAAAATTAGTTAAGTTGAGAATAAATCACTTTATTTATTTATTAATTCATAATTATCCATGTGCACAATCAAAGAGCAGTTAAACTCCAAATCAGAAAATCAATGCAAGTTATTGACTTTTTGGAACTCAACATCATTTTTGAGTTTTAAAATTGATCTAAACTTCTAATTTGAGTTAAAAAGCTATTTTTGCATGATTTGCATGTTTTTGTGAATTAAATTATCTTTATTTAAAAATAACTCAAAAATCAAGCTGAGTTATTTGAGTGATTTATGGCTTTTATCCATGCACCTCCAAAGCCCTGGATTTCTATAAATTAAGGCTTTAGCTCTTCATAATTCATCTCTCAAATCCACAGAATCTCATATTTTTGCACAATCACGTTGGAGAATTGGAATTTGGAGAATCAAAGCTTATTGCGAATCAAGGCTATTGTGAGATCAATTTGTTTTTTTTTACATTCATTTAGATTCTTTTTCATATCATTTTTAGATCATTTTAGCAAATCAATTTCATATAGATTAGATTTCATATCAAGTTTTCATATTATTTCATCTAAAATACCAAAAAAATAGATTACTTTGCATTCGTATTTCATATCTAGATCAATTGCATTCAAATCCTTCATTTAGGTGTCGTCTAGGTCACTAATCTCGATAGCAATCTGAGAACATCAATCTCGCACCTACTAGAAGGTAGTAAATCACTTTGTTAAATTAGATTTCAATTTTGCACAATTTTGATTTTTGCTAACCTCTAATGTTTTACTGAAGTGTTGTGTCTACAGATCAGGTACAATTTTCACAAACATAGATGTAAGATAATCAGTTAAGTTGAATTCTGGATTTTTTTGATGATTGAAAGTTGATTATGCAAGTAGTGAATAATATAAATGATCTCAGATTTTGATTTTGATCCCGAAAAAGGATTCTACTTGTTTCGTTGGAGGAACCTTCATGTGAGATTCAACTCTTATGATATGTTTTTAGCATTTTTGAAGAATCGTTTAAGCATTTAAGTTTAATTCAATAATTTGTGAGATCATGCAATCATGCAAAGTGCAAAATGAAATGCAGGATGAAATGCAAACCTAGGACCTAGGATCTAGTCACTGATCATGTGTCGATTTGTTATCATCATTGAACTTTTTTAAGTAACCGGATAAATCAATACAATGCCCACTAGTTATGAAACCATAGACATATGAATATCGATTTGTATGAGCAGGAATCAATACAACACCCACTGGTTAGGCAACCATGGACATATGAATATTGATTTTATTTTTAGAATGTCGGATTAGATATAAGCACCAAGGCACAAACGCTAGGATGACCTGAATATCATGTCCATTTTGATATAGCAATTTGTATAAGCATCAAAACCTAGATGTCGTGATGACCAGAATATGCCTTGTGTACAAACACATCAAAAAGTTAAGAGATCATTCTAAATCCAATGTGAATTACCTATAGTGACCCTTTATCATTCACATCCTTAGGTAAGATCACATTTCACAATAGGAGAAAGAACTCACTCAAAAAAGACAATAGGTAGATCAAAATTCCTTGAATTTTCTAGGTATCAATGGTCGAGGTACGCATGGCCATCCAATTCAAGATAGAGGCTCTTACAGTCGGACACCATTTCAATCCAGAATTTTTCCAAAGTTGTTAGATTTTCACATACAAGAAGAAAATAAAGAAAAGATTATGCCCCTAGTCATCACTCTCTAAATCCTATAAAGGACATCATCGAAGAGCTCGTGGGAACAAAATATGCAAAAATCTCAATGTGAATCAGTAAGCATTCAAGGAGATAAAAGCATGTAAAAATCATAGATTGTTTTCAGTTTGTGTTTGATGTTTGATTGCGTTGTTGTAGATGCAAAATCCTTTCTAGAGACGAGATTGACTGACTGAATCGGATGAAGATTCAAAGGACTCTGACTGGATATGATACGTCTAAGATACATTGGAGGCCATAGGATATGACTTTGATTGCCCCCAAGTTTAAACATTGATAGGATACAGACGCTTTAACTGATTGGTGTACAGACTGACTTATTGAAAATAGGAATGCAAGAACAAACCAAGAGATATGTACAAACTAAAGCAAGACTGAAAGCTAGGAAAGACCAAGATTGCATTGATAGATGGAGCGTTTTGAAACAAGTGGCACCCGTTTTCTGGGTTTTCACCATCTTGGCAGAGATTCTATTTTTGCTACCAAGGCGTCTGTTTCCAAGTTTTCACCAAGGCACTTTTTCTTTTTCTCATTTTTTTGTATTTTTTAATTTTTTCAATTTTTTTGTACTTTTGATATTTTTTACTTTTTTTGTGAATCATCAAGGCACCCATTGCTAGGTTTTCACCAAGATGTTCATTTTTTCAGGACTTTTTCAAAATTTTTAGATTTTTTCAGGACAATTTACCATACATTGAATGCCTTAGGCATAGAATTTCTTCAGATGGAGAATGTTGATTGGTTCTTGGAGTTGTTCTCCTTCAGTCATTGAGAGTTGATAGGCTCTAGAGCCAAAAGTAGTAGTGATAACAAAAGGACCCAACCAGTTGGGTTCAAACTTCCCCTTGCATTCTCTATGTGATTGATTTTTAGGATTCTCTCTCAAGACTAGATCGCCAACCTGAAATTCTCTGTGTTTGACTTTCTTGTTGTAACCTCTAGACATTCTCTTTTGATATACTTTGAGATGATCATATGTTGCTTGTCTACACTCAACTAGTAGTTCAAGTTCTTGCAACCTAGACACTTTGTAGTCATCATCAGTTACTAGACCATGCATTTTGATTCTTAGTGATGGGATTTCAACCTCAATAGGCAGTACTGCTTAAGATCCATAAACTAAAGCAAAAAGTGTAGCCCCAGTGGGTGTTCTGATACTTGTTTTGTAGGCCTAGAGAGCTGGATTGATCATAAGATGCTAGTCTCTTCCTGTTTTATTAACTATACGGTGCAATATTTTCAATATATTCTTGTTTGAAGCCTCTGCTTGTCCATTCCCTTGAGGATAGTAGATAGATGACCAATGTTGTGTAATCTTGAATTTGGCACATAAATCATCCAAGTCTTTGTTCTTAAATTGTCCACCATTATTTATGATTATAAAATGTGGAATACCATACCGACATATGATGTAGTTCAAGATGAACATAGATGTTTGCTTACCAGTTGCTTGTGTCAAAGGGACTGCTTCTACCCATTTTGTAAAATAATCTGTAGCCATGATTATATGGGTATGTCCATTAGAAGAATGAGGATGTATGGATCCTATAAGATCAAATGCTTATTGATGAAAAGGCCATTGAGTAGTGAAAGGAATTAGATCTCTTCTTGGATCATGAATTAAGTTGTCATGCACTTGTCACTTTTGACAGTTCTTAGCAAAATTGATAGACTCTTTCTCCATTTTAGGCCAATAGTACCCAGCCCTAATAAGTTTTTGAGCTAGTGTTAAATCATTCAAGTGTGACCACATATACCCTCATGGACTTCCTCTAATGCATGTTGAGACTCTTCCTGTTCTAAAAATCTAAGGAGTGTACCATCTAGACCTTATTTGTATAGATTGTGACCAATGATAACATATCGAGAGGCATTTCGGATAAGGTATCTCTTTTTATGGTGGTTAAAGGTATCGAGAATGATTTGGTCTTTGAGATAGGAAAATGGGTTTTTATATCAGGATGAATCATAACCCACAATAGTGCAAATCATGTGAGTTTCAAGGGAATCATATGCAGGATAAGATAGTGCTTCCACTAGGAACTCGTAGCGTAGCTCATGTTCAGGTTGCTATAATAAAGTAGATAATGTTGCCATTGCATCGGCAACCTTATTTTTTGTTCTAGGTATTTGCTCAAATGTGATAGATATGAAATACTTCTTTAGATCATCTACCATTCTCTTGTATGGAATGAGCTTTTCATCTTTAGTTTGGTACACATCATTGACTTGATGGATTACAAGTTGTGAGTCTCCATGAATGTGTAATTCTGTTACTCTCCACTCAATTGCCATTTTCATGCCATTAAGAAGGGCTTCATATTCAAAAATATTATTTGTGCAAGGAAAATTGATTCAAAATGCTTTGGGATTGAGTATCCTTGAGGAGTTATGAACAATATGCCCGCTCCAGATCCATTCTGTGTATAGGAGCCATCAAAGAATAACTGCCATTCTCTAGAAGAAAGATTCATGATAGAGGAATATGGGAATTCCATTTGCATTGGTGTATCATCAAATAAAGGTGCATCTCCTAATTGATCAACAATAACTTGGCCTTTAATAGCTTTTCTTTCAACATATTCAATGTCAAATTCACTTAAGAGCATGACCCATTTGGCTAATCTACCTGTGAGGGTAGCTTTGCTTAGTAGGTACTTTAGTGGATCAATCTTAGATACTAAATGTGTAGTATGAGCCAACATATAATGTCTCATTTTCTATGATGCAAAGACCACAACTAGACAAGCTTTCTCAATCATTGAATAGTTCTTTTTGTATGCCACCAATGTTCTACTGATATAGTATATAGCTCTTTCCTTCTTGTTCTCATCATCTTGTGCAAACAATGCCCCCAGTGATGTATCTGTTGCAGAGACATATAAGATCAATGGTTTCCTTTGAATAGGAGGCATCAAGATGGGAGGATTTGATAGATACTTCTTGATATGATCAAAATTCTTTTCACATTCCTCGTTCCATGCAAATGTCACACCTTTATGTAATGTCTTTGTAAAAGGTTGTGATATGTCCGCTAGCTGAGATATGAAGTGTCTGATAGATTGAACTCCCCCTTATAATGTTCTCATTCAAATGATATTCTTGGGAGGTTGCATCTCTATTATAGCATTTACTTTAGCTAGATCTACCTCAATTCCTTTCTTTGAAAGAATGTAGCTTAAGAGCTTTCTAGAAGTGACACCAAAAGCACACTTCTTAGGATTTAGTCTGAGACTAAATTTTTCCATTCTATCTAGTATCTTGCTCAAGTCATTTAAATGTTTAGCTCTAATCATAGATTTTGCTAAAGTATCATCAACATAATCCTCCATAGTTCGGTGCATCATGTCATGAAAAATGGATGTCATAGCTCTCTGATATGTAGCACTAGCATTCTTAAGCCCAAATGGCATGACATTCCAGTAGAAGGTACCCCATGCACATGTAAATATAGTTTTCTCTTGATCCTCTGGAGCAATTTTTATATGATTATATCCAAAAAAACCATCCATTAAAGAATACATCTCAAAGGCTGTAGTCATGTCTACTATCATATCAATGTTAGGTAATGGAAAATCATCTTTAGGGCATGCTTTGTTCACATCTCTGAAATCGGTGCACATTCTTATTGATTTTTCTGGTTTAGAAATACATACAATATTAGAGATCCATTATGCATAATCGATAACTCGGATAAATATGGCTTTTAGGATCTTCTCTAATTTATCTTTTACCAAGAGTACAACATGTGGATGCATCTTTCTCAATTTTTGCTTAACAGGTTTAACGTTTGGAGCTATAGATAAATGGTGCATTATAAGATCAGGATCCAACCCTGGCATATCTGAATATTTCCATGCAAAGTTGATCTTCTTCTTTGTTAGGAATGTTGTAAATTTTTTCTTTTCTTCCTCTGATAAAGATTGTGCTACATGGATCAACTGTGGTTCTTCTGCTGTTCCCAAATTGATAGATTGAGTGGGCTCAATTAGAACTGGAGATCTGTCTTGTAAATGACTTGGAAGGAGATCAAATATCTCATCCTTAGGTGCCTCAGAGAGGTTTTCACCTTTGGATATGTCTTTTATTTTTACTTTTGTAGGTTTTGAGACCACCACAAAGTGGTTTTCACCCTTAGAACTCCTTTTCTTTTTATTCTTATTCTTATTTTTCTGACTAAGATACTTGATGTCTAACTTCGTCATGCTAATGCTTGGTTCACTGATGGAAGTCCTCATAGGCTCAATTGTATTTAGGTAGCAAGAAAGGGCATAGTCATTGGGAAAGGTATAAATACCTTGGTTCAAGTTGGTGGATGTTATGTCAAGAAGGTCAGGGCATTGGATAGTCAAAGTGGTGAAAGATTGGGAAAGAGTGTTTACAGATATGGATCTATCATCATTGGTCCTAACCTGATGCTTAAGTTCAAAGGTGATATTACAACTTAAGACATTTAATTCGTGAATAGGCTCAATGTCATTGTGGAAATCTACTTCAGCCATCGGTGGATTAGACTCGATAAGTTCATCATTTTGCTCTAGACTTATATTAGGTTGAGGTGCATATTGGTGAATAACATCAACATGCTTTTCTATAACAAGTTCATCTAGTTCTGGAATGAATCCCCATTCATAGTAATTTGATTCATCTTTTGTTTCTTCATCTAGACCTCTAGGAAATATGAGAACATGAGTAAAGTTAGGATGAATACCCCAAGAAGGGTTTCCCTCAGATTCTGATTTGAATTCATACTCATAGGAATTTGTCTCCAAATAACTACCACCTTCCTCTTTTTGATTGCCTTTGAGATTAGCTAGTTCTTGTGTTGCAACTATCTCTTTCTCTATAGTAGGTTCCTGTGTTTCTACTACATTAATTCTTTTTATTAGATCATCTTCAACTTCAAGGACATCTTTTATTTCTTTAGGAAAAAACTCATAAGGAATGAGCTCATCAGTGGTGTCTGAATCATCACTATCAGATTGTTCAGTTATTTCCCCCTTTAGTTGATTTGCTACGGAAGGCTCAATTTGTTCTAGAACATGCGGGGAGTTCTTGCTAAGATAGAAAGGCTTCTTTGTGTATCCTAGACCTATTGTATTCTTGTTTGCTCAGCCACGATGATCAAGAGGCAACAGAAGACCTTTACTCTATAGTCCTAGAGGTCCTTTTCCTTTATATCCCATTTTTGTAATCAATTTATCCCCTAGGCCATATGACTTAGATGGGATATTCGGTATTTAGCATCACATTTTTGGACAACTTGAGATTTAGGTTCATCTTTGTATAGCCATGCGAGCACAGCTTCATCCTCTTCAAACTCCTATTTAGATACTTGTTCTGCAACAAAATTTCCTTTATATGCTTCAAGAGGTTCTTTAAATTCGAGCTTGGACTGTTTTAGAATTTGTCCATAAGACTTAGGAGAGATTGAAAGAGATGTCAAAGATAAGACTGGCTCTATAGTATATTCTCCCATACCATTTTCTTTGATTTTAACCTCTTTAGCAATGTCTTCTATCTTGGAGGTTGAAGCAACGTCTAGCTGCTTAGTGGAAGATTCTCTATTATTGGGAACAAGTTTATCAGCACTCTCTTTCAAGGTATTGCAAGTTGTATATTGATCAGCTGGAATCGTCACCTCAACTCCTTCATAAGGAATTTTCAAACACTGATGGAATGTAGAGGGAATGGCTTTCATGTCATGTATCTAGGGTCTTCCTAGGAGGATATTGTAAGCCAAAGGTAGATCAAGAACTTGACATATAGTATCTCTGATGACATGACTTGCTTTGATAGGTAGGACAATAGTTCCCTTAGAAGATCTTTCTTGCTCATCATATGCTTTGATAGTTATCTTCTTCCTAGGATCAATGGCCATTTTTGAAAATCCTAATTGTGTAATCAAGCTGAAATAACAAATGTTTAGGCCAGCACCTCCATCTATCAACACACGTTTGACACAACAGTTTTGGATCAAGACTTCAATATGCAAAGGCTGGTTATGCAGATGACTCAAGGAGTTATCATCTTCCTCTGAAAAGGAAATGTACTATGGAGATGTAAGATGACCAACCATAGTCTAGAATCTGTCTAAATCAAGGTCATCAGGAACATTGGATCCAAGCAGAGCTTTGTCTAGAATGGCTCTATGAGTTGGAGATATCCGAAGCAACTCAAACATGGAGATTTTAGCATTTGTGTGCTGGAGTTGTTCGACATTACTGTATGAAGTAGGCCTTGTGTCTTTAAGATTTGAAGATTTAGATGTAGCCTTCTATTTAGAAGTAGATGAAAGATTGAAAGGCACCTTAGGGACATTTGATGAATCTAGTATTTGTCCTTGTAGGTGTGCCTGAGCTTGTGATTGAGTAACTGCATTAGCTGATTGATTATCTCTATCTCTTCTTACAATTATGATGACATTGCAATGCTTAGATAGGCATGGTTTAACCATATTGATAACAACATTGTTTCCTGAGTAGGCATAATTGACTTTAGCACCCATATTAGGATGAGAAGAAGAATCTTCTTTACCATGTTTAGGAAATGGTTCTGTGAATGCTGTATGATCGTTATTGCTCTTATGATTGTTAATTGTGATGTCTCCATTATCAATTTTGTCTTGTATAATGTTCTTCAAGCGAATACAGTTATTAGTCTTATGACCTTTATTGTGATGGAATTCACAGAAATCATTCTCTCTCCACCATTTCGGTTTAGGTTATGGATCAAAGACTTTCATCTCAGGCAAGTAGATGATTTTGTTTGCCAATAGAGTTTTCATGGCAGATTCCAAGGATTCTCCGAGAGGAGTGAATTTGCTATTAGGATCTGTAGCCCAAGGTTTGTAATCATATGAATTTTTATTGGACTCTATGGCTTTGGCTTCAGAAGCTTTGATGGCTCGGGTACCAACAGTAAGATTGAAAGAAGGCGCCTTAGATGGGGCATGGATATTATCAACAATGCCATCTGTGACAACGCCTTTATTCTTGTTTCAGTTTTTGTTCTTGTCCTTAGAACTAGATCCAGATTCATATTTGTCTTTTTGAAGTGATACGTCTCCTTTTTGCACAAGTACTTTCTCAATTTTGATTACATTATCTACCATCTTGTCAAAAGATGTATGATTTTGCATTTGTAAAGGGTAGTTGATTTATGGAAAAAGATTATTGATGAAGATTTCCAGCTTCTTAGTTTTTGGAATAGGTCTAGCATATAGAGAAAAAAATTTCCTCCACCTCTTGAGAAATGTCAGGAATGTTTCTCCTGTATATTGTTTCAGATTGTAGATGTCGATCATGGTGACCAGATGTTGAATGTTGTAGGAGTATTGTTGATAGAATAGTTTGATTAACTCCTCAAAAGTTTTGATAGTAGGGGGCATTCTAGAGAACCAATGAATGGCTGCTCCTCCCAGAGATCGAGGGAAAAAATGCATTAAGTAGGTTGGTTCGTGCATAAACTCCATAGATTGAGTACATAATTCTTTGACATGATCTTGAGGGTTAGAGTTTCCATCATACTTATCATATTTAGGCATCTCCACTCTTTTAGGGAATCGCGACATGTACAAGTCTTTATCAAATGGAAAAAGACATAGAGCCTTCATGGAGAACTCTTTAGGTTCCTTTTCTTTCTCAAGTTTGTTAAGTTTGACTTGTATGGCATGCATCTGTTTCATCATAGCCATGATAGGAGTTTCTTCCTCATGTGTAATGATATCTTCCACATTAAAGTTTGGAGGAAGTTTAGCTCCTTGATGAGCTAACTCTAGAAAGTATGCTTCTCTATCTTCCTTCAAGAAATGTTTCATCATTCTTTTGAAGCCATCATCATTTTGATATCGAACAATTTCAGAAGGTGTAGGTTCTCGATCCATACTATGTTGAGATTGGTGTCCTTGAGACCCATGATGTGTCCCTTCATGAGACATGTTAGGAGTTTTAGGGCTCCCTGGATTAGATTGAGGTGGGGTTTGTTGATTACCTTTGTGAGTTGATGGAGGCAGTATGTAACCAGTTTTCAATTGAAATTTGCCAAGACTGTCGTCTTCGTAAAGACTAGAATTGTAGAGTTGTTCAAGAGTTGGGGCCTGGAGAGTATTTAGAGGTATTGTATGGGATACCTCTCTAGATTTCTTGTGTGACGAAGTTCTGGTTTCCACCATTAACCTTGGGTGAAGCCAAAGAATAAGATGAAGACAACTGAAGAATGAATTGATTCTAGAAGATCAAATGACGCAACCTTGTCAAGATTGAAGTGATTAAAGAATAGATCGAATGTAAATGAAGGATACTATGCCACAGTAGTGTGGGTAGATGGCCAATAGATGGTAGGCACGAGCTCACAACACTTAGCCATTTAGTAAAAAGATTGAATTTTGAAGATAATTTTGACAAGGTTTTGACACAAGATGAAAAAGACTCAAATCGATAAATCAGAAGGCTAAATCAGACTCAAGTGACCACTTTAGGAAAATGAATGTATTCATTATAGGTTCTACTTTGTTCCTGACATAATGATTTGTTTGACAGATTCTGGAAATAGGCTGTAAAATTGGATTTTTGACAAATTTGACCAATCTTTGACAACTTTGACTTTGGCTTTGATACGAGTTTTGAAATTTTAGGATGACTTTTGACACCAGAAAGGATTTTTGCTTCAGATTTGCAATTTTTCTATTTTTTAGTATCAATTTGTTTGCAAATTTTCTTTCCAGTTTTTGAAGATCTGTGTAAAAGTTTGTTTCAAGTAACCAAGAAGATATCAAGCATGCAAAACAACAAGCAAGGGAAGCAAGCAATCATCTGAAAATAATGAACAAGGGCAAAAGCAACCTTGTGCATGAACAAGTAATAGTGACTTATTGTGCTAATCCCTAGAAATACTACTTGTGTATGTTTCAAAAAGTTTTTCAATAACGCACATATTCCTAGAAAATGAAAAAATTGGCCTCACTAGGGTTTGTAGTAATGGTCTAACTCTGCAACTTTTGTGATCTCAAGAGGGTGAACTCCAATCTAGGCGCACCGGGGTTTTGACACAGTTCAAGAAATTAATCAATCAGGAGCTGCTAGGGAGATTTGACAGCCCAACAAGAGACCACACCTATGAAGATTTCCTCCACAAGGACATTTATATAGCGGCTACTGCTACCACGACAAAAATGGCTATTATTGCTTGAGGTTCCATCCATGTGGTTGAACCAATTAAGGGAATGTCCACTATGGTTAACCCTCTCTAAAGGTGACTCACGAAAGATACCACAGGGGGACTAGATCAGATTCAAGGATCTGAGTTTCTGGTACTATCCAAAAAGGAAGTAGAGCATAATCCCCTAACCTCTTCACTTCACTAAGACAAAGCAGACAAATTAATCTGACATGCTAAGACCAAGATTATCTCACAAAGATCTATGACATCAACCACTTATGATCTATCAACCTCTCCGGAGAGAGAATGTATCAATCAAAAGTTGAAGACACACGAATCTAGTAGAACGTGAGACTTTCTCAATACCTTCCCTACCTACAAGAGGATCCTTCGCCAAGAGGAGCTTCACATGAATAAACAAGCGAAAGAAGCTCAATCTCTCAAGATCATCCACAAATAGTGTTCATAGAGCCTATCTACTATGTGTAACAAATATGCAAAAAACAAATCTATGTTCGTTTTATAGCTCAAAAATTGAAGTTTGACTTATGAAAGCAGGAAAGGCACTCAAGCTAAACACGTGAGATGTTTATTTTATGTCCAAATTGAAATGTTTTCAGATGTAGTAGAATACATGAATTCCCTCACAATGCGCTTACTAGATTTTACCTAATTTTTAGCTTTGTTAAGCAATCCCGCGGAAGCAAGCCACAAACTCTCTAACAAGAAAATAAGAAAACAAGATATGCAACGTATATTCAACTTATGAAAACCCTAGGGTTAGATCTGAAAATCAATTATTAGGAGCAATAATAACCAGCAACTAATCCAAATGACAACTCATATAATTCATTGAACCATGTGAAAAATAAGTGCATACCCATCACAATTTTTATTTTTTTTGCATTTGACCTAGTCAACAAGATCTAATTTTTTTGATATGATTTCGGCCACAAAAATAGAAATGCAAAACAGAGACCCCTACCAAAAAATAGAGAACTTTCCAAAAATGTAAAATTTTTAGAAAAATCTCTTCATTTGTGCCCTAGAGACCCATTTTACCAAAACATACTAGTTTTTGTAAATTGACTATTTGAGCTATATATTGCATCCAAATTTAAAACACAAAGAATGGACCCCCTGCAAAATTTAAAGATCTTTCCGAAAATATAAAATTTTTCAAAAAAATATGCTGATTTGCGTCAGAAATTAATTTTTTCCAGAAAATCAAGAAAAAATTATTAAAAATTCAAAACCTCTCAGAAAATTCTAAATTTTTTATTGAAGCTTCCTTGATATGTCTCCAATTTGAAAAAAAATTTCAGACCAAAACTCCAAGCCATTTGAGAGATAAAATTAAATCTTTGAAACTTTATGATTTTAGCTCCAAAAAAATAATAATCAAAACCAGCATGTAAAGGTGGGTAGCCCCACGGTGGGCGCCAGAAATGTGTGTGTAAATTTTGTACCTAGCTATAGACACAACACTTCAGTAAAACATTAGAGGTTAGCAAAAATCAAAATATGCAAATAAGAACAATATAGCTAACTAGGCAATTTACTGCCTTCTAGTAGGTGCCAGTATGGTATTCTCAGATTAGACCGAGATCAGTGACAATGCAACACCTAAACGAAGGATTTAAATGATGAAAGCAATAAAATATGAATGCAAATTAATCTATTTTTTTAAATTTTTGATGTAATAAGATGAGAAAAATTGATAATAAATTAATCTAAATGGATTGAAATGATATGCAAATTAAGCTAACAATGATATGAAATATGAAACTAGAATGAATTGAAAACAAGATTGATCTCACAAAACTCTGATTCTCAAGAAGCTTGATGATTCTTCTAATGTCAATTCGCCAGAGTAAGTATGCAAATTCTGTGGATGATTTGTAAAGAGCCGAGCCTTGATTTTATAGAAATCCAGGGCTTGAGGGTGCACGGAAAAAGTCATAAATCACTCTTGATGAACTCAGGTTGATTTTTGAGTTAACAAGAAATTAGAAATAGATAACTCATAAAATCATGCAAAATCATGCAAGAACAACTTTTTAACTCAAATCAGAAGTTTAGATCAACTTTGAATTCAAAATAGATGTTGAGTTTAAAAAAGATAACAACTTGAATTGATTTTCTGATTTAAAGTTTAATTGCTCTTTGAATGTGCACAAATAATCACGAATTAATTAAATAAATAAAGTGATTTATCTTCAACTTAACTAATTTTAAATTAAAACAATTGATTTATGGGTTAATCAATTATTAAATCAAACTTTATTCCAATTAAATCATTAAATTTGACAACTTTGATTTTAAATCAATTAAATAAATATCCAATTGATTGTTTGTAGGAATTTTGATTTATTGTCAAAATAAAAACAATATTAATTAGGAATAAATGCAATTAAATCTAATTAAATAATTAAGTAGTAGAATTAAATTAATTAATTAAATATTTAGAATATTCAATTAATCAAACTTTAGGATAAATAAGATTCATCGTCAAATAATAATTAAATTAAAGATAATTAGAATAAATAGGAATATTGCTAGGAATATTCCCCGATGCAAAATTTATGATAAAATCAATTAGGATTTCGATAATGTGCAGATGTGCCTTAGGTTAGGACTTTGATGTCGATTTCATTCGAATTGAAGATGTAGGAGGTTAATGAACCTATAGCCCATTTTTGGGGTATTACACCTCTCAACAAGTATTTATTTCAGGCTCTGCAAATAAGTTACTTCAGGCACTAGCTAATGATGACAACTATACAGTTAAAGAGGGCTATAAAATATTGCAGCAAATTGGGACGGATAAAGTACCATGTAGAGCATTCTCATTCTGTTGGAACCATGTTGTGCTACCAAAGGCAGGATGTTTTGCATGGCTTGCAATTAAGCATAGGATTTTGACGAGTGACAGGTTGAGCAGATTGCACATTGCCCCATCATTTAATTGCTTATTTTGTAATGCATGTGAAGAGACTGTGGATCATCTTCTTCTAACCTGCCTATTTGCTAACCAATGTTGGAGTTTCATATTGAATAAGTTAAATTACAGTACACCACTTCAAGATAATATTTGGGATCTTTTTCAGGCATGGCCAGTTCTTTATCCAAACTCGTTGTTTGCAAATCTTTGGAAATGTGCCCCAACATTAGTTGTTTGGGCCATTTAGTGGGAAAGAAACAAGTGTATTTTCAGGAAAGAGACATCTCATATTGACAAAGTCTTGGAGGGTATTGAAAGATCTATATCAGAAGTGACTAATGTGAGTCTAAGAAGCTGCAAATATAATCCTATTGTTACTTCATGGGATTCTAAAGTGATTCAGGAATGGAGACAGTTAATGATTCCAAATGGTTGGTAGAGTAATAAGATTATATCTGCATCAGTATCTTGGGCGGAAGTGCATTGGAGACCTCCGACTGAGGGATTCATGAAGCTTAATTTTGATGGGGCTTCCAGAGGAAACCCAAGAATATTAGGTTTGCGGGCATGTATTCGTGACATTCAAGGTAAAGTAGTTGCTATCACAACATCCCCTTTGCCTACTGGAACTAATAGCATGGCGAAAGTTCAAGCTCTACTTGCAGGCCTCATTCTAGCTAAACAGGGCAAGTATCGATCGCTGCATATTGAAGGTGATTCTTCAGTCATTACAAATGCCTATATTCATAGAAAATCATACTCATGGAAACTAAAATATATTTTAAGTCAAGTTTGGAGGCTTTTAGATGAATGTCAAGATGTGTGTATTTCACACACGTTATGAGAAGGTAACTAGGTTGCATATTATCTTTCAAACTTGGGGTGTGATGGGTTGGAGTTTTCATCATTAAGCCTAATGTCTATGATTGAAAATTATGGAGAGCTTAAAAGGTTAATTGAAATAGATAAGGATATATGTCATCATTCAAATCATTGAATTGAGTATGATAAGGAAATGACAACACCTACCATATGAATTGAAAGAAATAGGGTTCTTCTTTTTGGACAACATCACTACCTTGTGTGAAATATTTCATCACTAATGAGTGGGATTGGAAGTACATTTGCAGGCATGTGGCAGGACATTCTCCATACACTATTCACATGGCTTCCCAGGTGTGAAAGAAAATGTTTATTGCCACTTCATTATGGACATATACGGATGGGGATTTTCCATATCTATTCATAATTATCAATTATTAAGAGTACATCTTCAGGCTATATATCAGGATACATATTGCTTCTTGAATTCAGGTTGTGAAAATGTCGAAGATGATAGATGTCTCTACCTTATGTGAATCTTGTAACAAACAACATCAAGCAATTTTGTCAAAGAACTACCGCATCTGGATCCCACCAAGTATTGACAAAATTGTGTTACCGGTTCAAGTGGATGACTCGGCCCTGGATATGATGTTTATCATACATTCTCCCTCAATTCGGCAGGCTACCAGGCAAGTAATTGGTGAAGAATTCTTGGTATCCTTTGCAATGCATTTCCTGTATCCTTCGAACATGGTTTCCATTTTTCTCTCCAATGCTATGGACATAATGCAGTCTCCTCAGCTCCTTCAGTCGCTGGCTTCCAAGGTAATATGGTCGCAGTTTACTATGGACAATAAACTAACTATGGCTATGCAAAAATATGATCTTTGGAGAGGACTGGCATTGGTGGGGGGCTTGTTCTCTCACTCACAACTACTTCAAAAGCATGAAGTCCTGGTCACATACAAAGCCCTAAAAAAGGCAGTAGAAAAACGTAGTCCCTCCCACATGAAAGCTGCATTACAGGTTACTGCTCATACTCTTGGTTTTCAGTTGGAGGATAGAGCGAGGAAAGTTGGGTATGCGTTATTGGACCTGCTAAGATTTTCAAATTTGCCTCAAACTCTAGGTCCACAACAAGTGCTATCAACTTGATTGATTGCAAGGTGGGTTGAGTGGAATGCTTGGCTATCTCTGACTTCTTCCCAATTGCAGTCTCCTCATAATACTAAACAAGCTGGGTCGGGTTGGTCTCTCAAAAAACTAGTGGATGAATGTGTTGGATGGGACTTGGCGATGTCTTCTCAGCGTGATCATGGTTGGGGTATGGTTTTAGAACATTGTTGGATTTCAAGTGATTAGGATGTCTCAGAACATGGGCGGCTTGAAGCTAGGACTGAACTTGATCCTAAGGCATGCAACGGCTCTCGAGATTGTGACGTCATGGAGGAGTGAGCAGTGGAGTTGAATTTTTTTGGGTTTTTTGATGTTTTGATGTTTTGATTTTTTCACAAGTGATTTTGTAATTCGGATGTCTAGTCATGGGAGGTAGCTGATACTCCATAATGTATTTATGATGCGCAGTCATCCTCGATCGAAATTGTAATTATTCGACATTTTGATCTTGTATTAAAGCGATGATTCCAGGTTTTCTTCCTGATTCTTTCCTGGTTGAGCTATTTTTGAATCAGTTTTTTATAAATAAAATATTATAGTGGCTTGCCCACTTTTGCCTTAAAAAAAAAAGTTTAACTAATTAAATATTTAATATATTCAATTAATTGACTTTGGATAAATAAAATAATATCATTTATCACCAAATAATATTTAATCAGAGATAATTAGGATAAATTAGGAATATTCCCCGATGCAGATTTGAAATAGGATCGAATAGGGTTTTGATGATTCAATGTGCATATGTGCCTTAGGTTAGGACTTTAGGGTCGATTTCGATCAATTTGTTGATTTAGGAGGTCAATGGTACTGAAGCCCATTTTTGGGGTATTACAATGTCTAGTTGCAAGGAAGTGAGCCTTGATATTGAATTTGTAGTGTCTTATTGGATGGGACTTAAGAGCCTTTAAGTCTATCTTAGCCATCCTAATATGAACAAAATATGTTCCTTATGGGTCTTATATTGGTTGTGTCAAGGGTATCTATGATGGTATTGTAAACTTTGCTAGGGAGACTTATCGAAGTGAGTGAATTTGGCCAAAAGTTACACTTGTCTTAGACCCTTTGCATCATATTGGTATCAGACCTAGTTTGATTTTTGGGAACTAGGTTTTGGTGTATGTCAGCATAAGAGAGTGAAGGATAGGCTAGCATAGTGCCTCCAAAGGGGATGATTGTAGAAGTGGCTAGGAGATTCCAAGAAATGGAAGAATGGTTCAAGATCAAGTTGGTTGAGGAGATAGGAAAAGTGAAAGGGAAAGAGAAATAGGATAAAGATGACTCTAGAGAAGAAGGGGAAGAAATGGAACACCAAAGGTAAGAAGCAGAGGGTACCTACAGATTAGAGACATTTTATCGAGGCCCTAAAGGCAGTGGACAAGGAATTTTTAGAGGCCAAGATGGAACTCCCACTATATAGTGGAAATATTAATTTTGAAGAAGTTATGGAATGGATAGAAGCTTTAAGTAACTATTTTGAATACATAGAAGTACCTAAGAGAAAGAGGGTGAAGTTTGCAAAAACCAAGTTGAAGGGGGGTTCTCCAACCTAGTGGAATTATATCCAAGGCGAGAGAGTAAAATGTGGAAAGAGTATGATCATATCATAGAATAGGATGGTGATAAAAATAAAGTCTCAATTTATGCCTACAGGTTATGAGATAAAATTTTATAGAAGATTTCAGAACTTAAAGTAGAGGGATCTAGATGTGGCATCATACACTGAGGAATTTCACAAAATTTAACCTTAGATCAGGGCATTGTGAAGATGAGAAAGAAAATGTTTCTTAGTATTTGAATGGGCTAAAGTTTACCATACAAGATGAGATCAGACTAATGACTCCTAGAATAGTTGATGAGTGTTTTCAGATAGCCTTGAGGGAACAAGACAAACTAAAGAGGAAAAATGAGAAAAGTAGTAGAGGTAGAGGTGGAAGAATTTTTAGAGGCAGAGCTAGTTTTGGAGGAAGGAACTAAACTCAAAGGTCTCATGGGGATTCCAAAAATAGTGAGAAAAGTGGGGGCTCAAATAATAGAGGATGCTATAGAGGAAGGAGACCAAATGGAAGAGGGAGGTTGTAATGTCCCACCAGGGAACCCAAGAGAAATTAACCTAAAATATGTAACTAATTTTACAAAATAAATCTTTTCTTAAGAGTTTACAAATAATAATGAATAACAAAGTGGAAGCAATAGCGTAAAGTCAATACATACTCATATGCATAATTTCATTTATAGATCACAAATCTCAAGGTTCCCTTAAAGTAGAAATACATAAATATAATTTAATCTATTAAGTACAATAATCATACAAATCTTCCACATAAAGAAACTAAAGTACATCATCTTATAAAAGAGTAAACAAATACTTTTGAGCCATAAGGTGTACATGACAACCCACATCCACTGCACAAGTCATAGGGTATGTAAATAGAATCTAAGTACAAAGTACAAATACAATAAAAAGGAAAAATATGAACAAATCTCCAAGGATAAAAGAATGAGGAATAACTGCAACAAGTATAATTGAACATTGGTACAAGAACATCAGAGTATCAAATGGTAAGAGAATCACTACCTCCCAACCTCATGGAAACCTATGGTTCCACTCCCACCGTATTGAGGACTAGATAACATTATACCCCACTCAAATAACAATACAAAAACCAATCTCCATGTAGAACTAAGCAAGGGATCCTGAAAGCTTCCTATCTAGAAGGTACAACTCAAAATACAAAGGTACACATACCAATCCAGTGGAAACTAACACATGTAGGAAACCTAAGATGAAATTAGGAAGATGTCATACACATGCAAGTATGGGGTAAGTAAAATCATGAGTATAAATGATATTTTAATCATATAAATAATAATCATCAAAGTAACTAAAATCATCTAATTATGATATCTCATGACTATCCAATATCATATCACCATGTAATGTCATACATCCATAACCTCATAATAAAGAAAAAAAAATCAATGCACACATGAAAGTGGCCTAAAAGAGTTTGGAAATATAAAATTGAAAAGAAAACTATGGGTGGGCACTACAAAGGTTTGGTGGACCATGAAGGGGTTCAAGTCCCTTCACTAGCAAATGTTACAACTATAACCAAGTGGGCCATACTATAGTCAAATGCCCTAAAAAATAAGCATATACTTCATATGGAGGAGAGAGGAGGAGTCACCTAGTACAAGAAGATGAGTAAAGTGTGACCTCACCTGTAGTAAATGTGGCCTAAGAGATTGGGGAAAATATAATGCTTCGAAGAACCTTGCTCAAATTCCATGTCACCAAAGAACCACCACAGAGAAAGGTATTGTTTGGAATCAACTACAAAGTGTAAGGTAATAGTAGACTCTGGTTCCATAGATAATCTTGTTTTAGTAGACATGGTAGAGAAGTTGAATTTTAAGAAAATCCCTCACCCTAATCCTTATAAAGTCTCATGGTTGAACAAGGGGCAACAAGTGTTAGTGGGTGAACAAGCATGGGTAGAATTCAATATAGGAGCCTACAAAGATAATCTTTTATGTGACATCATCCCTATGGATGCATGTCATCTTTTTATAGCGAGGCACTGACAGTTTGATAGGAAGGTAAAACATGATGGAGAAAGGAACACTTATTCAATCCTAAAAGATTATGGGGTAACTTATAACTTGTCACCACTCCTAGAAGGGGATAAACAAGAATATGAGGGACCTAGAATCATGATGGAAGGAGAGAAGGAATTCTCAGAGACATTGAAAGAAGAAGGCAACCAAGGTTTTTCTCTAATCTTGAAACCAAAAGATGAGATTGGAAATAGTAAGGAGAAGGATATTCCTAGGGAGGTGAAAGAATTATTGGATAAATGTAGAGGCACAGCAGTAGAAGGATTCCCTAATTATCTACCCCTAATCAAGGATATAAGCCATCAAATTGACTTGATACCAGGAGTAATACTTCCAAATAAAGCATCCTATAATATGACCCCAACACAAAATGAAGAGATTGCAAGGCAAGTGCAGGAGTTGTTAGACAAATGATTAAGAAGGAAGAGTCACAGACCCTGTGCAATACCTATTGTACTAGCACCAAAGAAAGATGACAAATGGATATTATGCACTGATTTTAGGGAAATAAATTGTTACAAGTAGTGGTTTCCGTTGCACCAAAAGATCGACCTTTTAATGTTCGATACAACCACTAGACTTATAGAAGACACAGGAGATGGTTAAGCCATGTCATGAATCTCAAGGGGAGTGCTGACCATTTTTCCAACAATCTCCCCCTCAGCATTACTTGAGGGGATTCAAACCTATGACCAAGCTCTGATACCACTTGTTACAAGTAGTGGTTGCCGTTGCACCAAAAGATTGACCTTTTAATGTCCGATATAACCACTAGACTTATAGAAGACACAGGAGACGGTTAAGCCATGTCATGAATCCCGAGGGGAGCGCTGACCATTTTTCCAACATAAATAGAATCACAATAAGATATAGATTCCCCATGCAAAGGATAGAGAATCTAATGGATTCTTTAGGAGGGGAAACTTATTTCTCCACCATCAGATAAGAATAAGAGAGTGAGATGAATGGAAGATCTCTTTTAAAATAAATGAGGGTCTCTATGAGTGGTTGGTTATGCCCTTTGGGTTAAGAAATGCACCTAGTACATTTACACACCTAATGAATGAAGTGTTGCATGATTTCATTGGCAAATTTGTGGTAGTATATTTGGATGATATGCTTGTGTTTAGTAGGTCAAGAGAAGAGCACTTGAAACAATTGGATCGGGTTTTGAGAAGGCTTCATGAAGAGAAACAAATGATTAACCTAGAGAAGTGTGACTTTATGAAGCAAGAACTTATATACCTTGTATTTTTCATCTCTAAGGGAAGTCTGAAAATGGACCTTGCAAAAGTGGAAGCCATATTGAATTGTCCTACTCCAAGACCAATCAATAATGTGAGAAGCTTCCATAGATTAGCCACTTTTTACTAAAAATTCATCAAGAATTTATTTCAATCATATATGTGCATCCATATTGGAGACCATTAAAGGGGGAGTTAAGTGTATATTTTCATGGACAAATGTTGTAGGTAAGATTTTTGAATACCTAAAACAAAGGGTGGCCCAACAACCTATTTTGGTTTTCCCAGATTTTAATACATTGTTCACCATAGAATGCGATGCTAGTAATCTAGCAATAGGGGAAGTCTTGAGTCAAGAGGGAATACTAGTATATTTATTTAGTGAGAATCTCAATGAGGATAAAATAAAATAATCTTCATATGACCTATAGCTATATGCCATGGTACAAGCACTGAAAAAATGGTGACACTATCTTCTACCCAAATAATTTATTGCATATACTAATAGTCATATCCGAAGCTTCTCAAATGGACATGAAACATTGAGTCGCAGACATATGGAGTGGATAGAACACTTGCAGACATATACATTTACTATTAAGCACAAAAGGGGCAATCCAACAAGGTGGCAATGCATTGAGCATGGGAGTACTTTTAGTCCAAGAGATCTAGTTGTAGAGGATAAGAGCTGACTCACTCAAGGACATGTACAAGGAGGATGTGGATTTCCATGAGGTATATGATATTTGCGACAAATTTTCTAATTCCTTTCATAGTGAATACTTTGAGTTTACACCACATAATGGGTTATTATTTAAGGGAAATTAGTTGTGTGTCCCAAGATGATCTATGATGGAAAATATGATAAAGGAGAAACATAGTGGAAGCCTAGGAGGGCACTTTGGCCTAGATAAGACATTAGACAAGATAAGGAAGTTTTATTATTGGCCTAAGATGCAAAATGATGTTAGGATATTTATGGAAAGTTCTATTGTATGTTAAAGGGAAAAATGATCTTCATCAAATGTAGGTTTATACCAATGCTTGCCTATTCCCAATAGGCCATGGGAAAGTGTTATAATTATTTTGTGAAATCTATATGTTTTCAATCTTGAATTGAAGGAAAGGAAGAGCTCAATATTAAATCAAGGATCCTTTATAATATTTTGGATGGAGGGTTTCAACAAAAATATTTTTTTCAATCTCTCTAAACAAAATTGGAAACATAGGGGAAAGGGGCCAATAGTGGTTTGGGTTCCCATTAATGCTCACTTTTTTCAATAGTGACCCCCCATAAATAAATAATTGTACAAGTCATTACACACTTTTAATTTACCCAAAAAATATTTGTTTGACCCCCAATACGTGTTCATTCCTGAATGTGTAGTTGATCACAAAAAAAATAAAAAATGAACCACTACATTGGTAAGTGGGCTCCAGAAATGTGTATGTGAAAATTGTACCTATTTAGAAGACTCAACACATCAGTAAAACATTATTGATCAATGATAAGTATATGGGAAATGAATGAATATATCATCGATCAGGCAATTTACTGCCTTCTAGAAGACGTGAGTATGGTATTCTCAGATTTGACCTAGATCAGTGATAATGCAACATCTAAATGAAGGATTTGAATGTAAAAATAATTGAAATGGATGCAAGATTAATCTATGTTTTTGGATTTTCTATGCAAAATAACAATGTAACCTATATGAAAAATGATCTAAAAACTTGATGGAATGAATTGAATGTAGCTATGAATGCAAAAACAAGAAAACAAGATTAGCAATGATTCTCCAAAGTTGCACAATCTCAAGAATTCGACAGTATAGCACTGCTATTCTCCAAATTGCACATGATATCAAATTGTAGGACTGAGGCTTGTTTATATAGAAATCTAGGATTTGAGAACTCATGGAAAAGCCAAAAATCACTCCTTGATCAACTCGAATTGATTGGTGAGTTATCAAGAAATTAGAAACAGTTATCTAGTAAAATCATGCAAATCAACTTTTTAACTCAAAATTGGAAGCTGAGATCACTCTCATCTAATTTTTAACTCACAATCACATGTTGAGTTTAGAAAGTTAACAAATTGAATCAAATAGTTAATTTTGAGTTTAACTGCTTTTTTTTATTTTTGCATAGATAATTATTGATTTATTTAATTTTCCATGTGTTTTATTCTCAACTTAACTGATTTAATTTAAAAATAACATATTATGGGGAGAGTTTTGACCATTTTTAGTTACCCCACTTGTTATACCATAGGGTAAGGGTCATTTTTCACCAAAGGATAACCCTTGGTTGACCAAATGACCCATCCAAAAGTTGGTTTCCCAAGATGGACGAGAATCAACTTTTGGGACCAAGCTTTGGATAGATCACCACCCACTTAGAAGGAAGTCCTCTTTCCACCTTTTTAGCTTACCATTATAAGAGACCAAAATTGGAAACCTTGTAAGGGCCTTTGGGAAGACCACCCAATAGGAATGCAAGCCTTATCCATAGGAGAGTGTGTGGAGGCCTTTTTAGAGGGCCCTCTTCCTTTGGAAAAGGTTGACACCCACTCTCTAGATTTAGAGATTTTTGCCAAATTGGAGGACCTTGGATATTGGGAAAAGCTCATCTTCAACTATCTTCCTTTAGCATTGGATCAAGGTTGGTGGTTCACTTCTCTAGTTGTTGAAGTTTTTCTTTCCTTTTCATGTTGAGAGAAAATGCTCTCTTGAATAATAGTTGTTGTATGCATAATGAAAATATGGATTCTTATAGTGTTGTGTTGTGAATTTGTATGTTGTAGTAATGGAGTTATTTCTTTGTGATTCATGTTTTTATGTAGTGTTCTTCATACTCTTTTGAACTTGGCCTTGGGTCTTGTTAACCTGCAACATTATTTTAGATCAAACTATTCATTTTTTATTTTTTAAAAATGGGTGTGATTTAGTCTGGTTTTCGATGGGCATGACATTAATTAATTATTTAAATCAAACTTTATCCAAAATTATATTATTAAATTTGACAATTTGATTTTAATCAATTAAATAAATATTCAATCAATTATTTTTAGAAATTTTGAGTTATTGTCAAATAAACAATATTAATTAAGAATAATATTAATTAAATATAATTAAAATAATTAAGTGGCTAAATAAAGTTTAATCAATTAAATATTTAACATATTCAATTAATTGACTTTGGATAAATAAAACAATATCATTTATCGCCAAATAATATTTTAATCAAAGATAATTAGGATAGATTAGGAATATTTAGGAATATTCCCCGATGCAGATTTGAAATAGGATCAAT
The DNA here is from genome assembly GCA_027943335.1 of Chamaecyparis obtusa. Taxonomy (NCBI): domain Eukaryota; kingdom Viridiplantae; phylum Streptophyta; class Pinopsida; order Cupressales; family Cupressaceae; genus Chamaecyparis; species Chamaecyparis obtusa. The sequence continues at coordinate 324,423 of BSBK01007015.1, read as the reverse complement.
TAGGGTTTCGATGATTTGATGTGCAGATGTGCCTTAGGTTAGGACTTTAGGGTCAATTTTGATTGATTTGTTCATGTAGGAGGTTAATGGTATTGAAGCCCATTTTTGGGGTATTACAATACTCATGTACTTAGCATAGAATCCTAGTTACACAAGAAAATCAATTAATCATTTTTAAAAAACTTATATGTTTACATTATCCACTTTATGTAAGTGGCCCAAAAGTACAAATGTACTCAATTTATAATTACATGTGAGCAATTATTGGTCCCTAAAATGACAATATAAAAAATAAATATGAGATTTATAGGCTATCATATACACTTTCTCTCAAACTTCTTTGCACTGCTACATGCATTAACTCCATATGAAAATAATACCTACATTTTCAACAATTGGTGTAAGGCTCCCCAATAGACACAAAAATAAACAATAAAAAAATTATAAGATCAATCCAATGGAATAAAAAATAAATTGCATATGCAAGTATGAAATAACTTATTGTCCAAAGTAATAAGAATTGAGCTTGCAGATTAAGTATGAAATGAATAAATATTTCCCACCAATATTCAAATTTCAAATTCAACTACCCCAAATGAATGCATTCACTTTGGACATTCGAATGAATTTATAAAGGGAATTTCTGAGTTCATTTTCATCACTATTTCATCTATGTTTTGTCTAAATATCCTATGCACAACTCAAAGCCGAAGAAGGAATTTTCTGCATATTCCTGATCAAAGGGACCTTGTTCAGGTTGGTACTATTTTCAATTTTTTTCATATGTTTCCATATAAGATGGAAACATATCTTGCTCATATAAATCATTTCTTGCTCATATAGCAAGTTTCTTAGAAGCCTTCCTAACCAACAAACTATAGGTACAGTATACAAGTGTATACATATGTATGTATACAATATGCATGGCTACATATATAATTATACATACATATATAATTATGCATACATATATGTATGCTATTACTATGATTAAAAATATTTATTTATGATGTTACTATGATTTATGTGTGCATTTTGAAAGATTGACATGAATTATAAGATGTAGGTGTCACAGATGCAACTGATATATGGTTATAAAATGTATGAGGCTGCACTGTATATATTTAGGCCTCAAGAATAAATAAACTTGATAGAAAATAGTAAATTTCTTTGCTTACACTAACTGAAAATAGTATATTCCTATATGTTACAAACCTAACAATAATTAAATAATTGTGTTTAGGGATTATGTAATCAAGAAAATTATATCTATGTATGTGAGTATAATTATGTATACATATAAATAATGATGTATACATATACATAATTAAGTATACGTATACATAATTATGCATACATATATAATTCTGCATACATATATAATTGTGCACACATATATATTATGCATACATATATATCCGCTATGCCTACATATATATAATTATGCCATTGTCAAAATTACTGAAAATCATTTCAATGAAACCTTGGACAACATTGATATAATCATTTTGCAGTCAAAAGAGAAACTCCACATAAGAGGGAAGATTACAAACAATAGGTGGATGCAATAGCTAAGGAGGGGGAATCCACCCAACCAAAAAAACATACCAGAATATAGGAAGGACTTAGAGAGAGGAACATATTCTTAAAAGTAAGTCTATAGATCATTCAATTTAGTGACAAAAAGAGAAACTTCAAAGAAGTATACATTACAACTAGCAGTTGTTGTTGCACCAAAAGATCGACTTGTTAATGGTCGATATAAACACTAGACTTATAGAAGACATAGGAGGTTGTTAAACCATGCCATGAATCTTGAAGGGGGACGTTGGCAGTTAGTCTAACAATCCTCCCCCCCTAGTGTCACTCGAGGGGATTCGAACCTATGATCAAGCTCTTAACCACTTGTTACAACTAACGGTCGTTGTTGCAACAAAAGATCGACCTGTTAATGCTTGATACAACCAATAGACTTATAGAAGACATAGGAGGTTGTTAAACCATGATGTGAATCCTAAAGGGGGACGTTGGTGGTTAGTCCAACAAACTAGTCCCATAAAGAAAATCTATCCTCATAAGCAAAATAATCTTCATTATTAGCATGGAAGATACTCATAAAAGAATGGTTATTGTTAGCCACCGATAGCTTGAAGATCTCACACACCTCCACCATCTTATCTTGACAACCTTCTCTATTGAAACCAAAAAATCTTGCAAGTATGCCAAAGATAATGTTTGGATTGATCATTCCAATCCCCTCAACAACTTTTACCCAGTTGTGGGAAACTGCCACATGATTACCCACCTCCAACATCCATTCAAGTTGGCCTGTAACTTGAAGCAAAGTAAAAAATACTAGTTTATACACCACCCCATCATGGAGATGTGAGCCATCAATATTATAATCCACAAGATACATAATAGCTTGTTTCAGATCCTCATCATCACCATTAAATAATCTAGAGCACTACTCTTCCACTGAATTCTCCAAACGACAACATTTAATACAAAATGTTTGATCCATTAAGAATGTCTAAAACAAAGGAACAATTGTAAAGCAGATCTCAACACCAAGAAACTCAGAACATGCACCCCATGAGAAGGTAGAAACTCACATGTAATTATGAAAGTAATCATGCAATTATGAAATAAAATAAAAATGTATGTGAATATAATGATGTATACATATACATAATTATGCATACATACATATATAATTATGCACGCATGCGCGCGCGCACACACACAATTGTGCACACATGGCTACAACATTTTAATGAAGATAATCATTTAACAACAAAATAAAACCCTCTATGCCATGCATATAATTATGTCAACATATACAAACTTATGTATACACATACACATACTGCTTGGCCAAATAATAGTATCAGAAACCTAGAGCAATGGACTGCCTATTTCAGGATTGGACACCCCAAATGATTCCTAAATGAATTATTTGGTCTCATTTAATTATCAACCATGGACGTAAACTTGGAATGACATTTGCAAAGTATATGCTTCAAACCTTCTCTTTCTAAGTCTATCTAAGGAATTCAAATGCTTATGCTTCAGGAAAACTATACTAAAACTGGTAAGCAAAAGCAAGAAATTGTAGTTAGGAACTACTCCAACTGACTGTGCTTCAGGAACAGGCTACTAATTTTGATATCAGTAGTTGCAGGAACAACATATTTCTAATACATATAAATGAACAGGAAAATGAACTCTACACTAACAGAACAATTCACTCATCAAGTGGGCCCCCTTGAATGAGTGAATGAGAAGTACAATCAAGATGAAAGATGAAAACTTGAACTGAACATTCTATTCATCCATAAAATGATTACACTTGATTGAAATAGTATGCATGAGTTCTATTAAAAACCAACTTGTTTGACTAACTCCAAAAGAGTCACAACAATCAATTATTTAAAAGGAAGCTACAACTATCTCCTAAATCTATGATCACTTCATAAATGAGGATCGGTTACAACTCATAAAGTTTCATAACAGAAACATTATTGACCATGAATAAGCCTAGAATATAGCACACACTAAATCTGCGCATTGCATGCAACAGAAAGTATTGACTTGCTTGCGAAGATTCTGCAATCTACGGTTGGCTTTGATGACTCCCGCGCCAGTATGTTGGTCTTTGAATATCCATAGTCAACTCCTGCAAAACAATCAATGCGCACACATCCAACCATATACATATATATCCACATCATCAATATTAGGAAAAGGTGTAAGTCTTAATTATCACTCTTGCAAATCCTACGACTATAGGAGGTAACTACCCAAAACATAGCTTAGGCAAGAAAACATCCATTAACATGTATAGCTATTATATTCACTATTCCTACCCATGAATTTAAGCAGATATTATGTCTTTAGAAGTATCCACATTTCCATCTTATGTTCGCACACATATATAACATATACATAGAAACCATAAGTTCATATGCTTAAAACCATAAATTCATGTCTATGTGCAATCAATTTGTTCTAGAAAGAGGATAAAAAGCACTAAGAAAGATGGCTATTTTAGAAGCCAATCATTCCCCCCAACTGAACTATTGCTGGTCCCTAGTAATCATGAAGTTCTGAATCCTGGCACGGACCCTCAAATCACTAGTTGTTCTCTGCCCAGACTCATCATGAACATAATCAAAGTATCCATGAGTTTCTTTGAGTCTTTCCCATCACTGGACTTCAGTGGCCATGTCATAATCTGCTGCACTGTCGTTCATCACCAGCAATGGCTGTAGGAAGAGTGGAGGCTAAAACCTTAATGGAAACTAGTGGTTAAGGAGTGTCCTTCCCAACATAATGTACCATGAAAATCTTCTTGTAGCAAGGGTTAGATTTTGTGGTGAGTGAGGTTCCCTTGACTTTAGATCATGTGACATCCTTATCCACCTCTGCTTGGAGGCATTGATTGCTGTGGCAACATCTTGTGAGGAATGCTAGTCCCAGTCTGCAAAAACTTGTTCTCGCACTGGATAGATCTTATTGGCTCCACTAGTGTTTGTTGTGACAAAAAGCCAGTCAAGATATGTTCGCTTAGAGTGCTGAACTTCAGGCCTCATCATCAAAGGAGCTGAAATTTCTTTGTCTTTGTATGGCACAACCTGATGCTCCCTACTCATCTCATTCTGCATCCAAGACATAACTACTCTTAACTATACATCCCCTACGTAAATGAGTGAATTCCACTCTGTGTCATTAGGAATTGATAGGTTATGCAAGTACAATTCACACAATAGGTTTTTCAGAGTCATTGGAGCAGACTGAAAGGCATAATAAAATTCATGGGGAGTTGATATGGAAGGATTGAGGCCTTCTACAATTCTTGTTAATTTGAAATTAACAAGTTGCTCTTTAAGGAATAATGCATACACCGGAGATGGTGATCTGCATTCCATTAGCTCTGGAATTAATCCTGTAATCTAATCAATCCTCCACTTCAATATCTCAATCTCATCTGATTTCTGCTCCAACTGAGAATCTTGCTCACTAATGACTCGTTTCAATTTTTCCTTTTCTAATTTCCATTGTGTCTTTTCCCATAACAACTGTTGGTATAAGTTTATCCCTGCAGCAAGGGGTGTAGACAAATCTGGTGGGGGTAAAGATTCCTAATTGAGTATATCCACCCATCTAGATGGAAAGTGAGGAGTTTTAATTGTTTTCTTTGGTGGAGAGGACTTCCCCTTCCACAAAACAATTGTCTTTATTACATTGCTTTCCTCACTAACATCAGCTGCTACCTTAGCCAGCGTTTCTAACCTATCCTGACTGCTTTGCTGGGGTACTTCTTCAACAATTTCAGTCCCAAAGTCAGGGGTTTCTTTTGAATTCATACTAACATCCGGCGCAACATAATTATCTACAAATTCCTTTGTGTCCTCAGAGTCCTTGTCACTATCAATCAGTATGTAGTTAACTCCATGATTAACCTCTATTTCTGGACTCTGATCTCTCAATATAGTGTCACTGGCTGTAGTTTGATAAAACAATTCCTCAGAAGAGGAATTTTCCAAAGACTCATTTTCTACAGATTCATGCTCTACAGATTCAGAAGACTCAAGGTTAACAATAGGAACAGAAGCTTCAACATCTTTCTCAGAAAGCCTTCTACTTCTCCTCATAGGGGGTATGGATGAGCTTGGAGGACTCTTCCATTTCTTTCTTTTAGTGACTACCTCCTCTGCAACTGCTTTAGGAGGGTTTTCATAATTCTCCTCCCTAGGGGAATGTAGGGTTTCTTCCACATTATCAGTATTATCACTAGGTTGAGGTTCTAATATTTCCTCTTCTGGCTCTATTGTTTTACCCTTATCTTTCCTAGATGTAGACATGGTCCTTACGGATGGTGAAGATTCAAGAATGTTGGAAGCTTCCGTACTTTTGTTTTTCTTCCTTTGAGAAGTAGAGGCTCCAACACTGAAAGTTCTTTTTCTAGGTGACCTAGAAATGGAAGGAGAGGCTTCAGGATCATTCTCAATTCTTTGAACAATTTTACGAACCCCAGAGGATGTTTTCTCTCTCCGACCAACACCATGACCTCTAGGGCCGACTACTCTAGGTTCAACCTCATTCATTTGCAAAAATTTTTCCCATGTCCCAACCTTTTGTCTATTCAATTCCCTTTCTACAATTAATTTTATTAAGCAATGATGTGAAATAGATTGGTTAGTTCCTGACTGGACTAATAAAGCTTGCTTTTTCACAATGTTAAATAGGAAGCTAGGAAGATTTACCAGTTTGTTGTGTCAAAGATGACTGAAAATTTTGAAATGCAAAGCATGAAAATACTTGTAGTGTCCCTCACAGGTGAAGTATTGAATAACAAATGTGGCTAGATGAATGAACTCTAGAGGCAAAGATAATCGCCAAGTTCCTTGCTTCCTGTCAATATCTAACTAAGGATCACCATGCAAAGTGAACTGTGCTCTCACCGAACGCAAGTCAAAATCTTTCACCCATTGTTCACCTTCTTGTGGTAAACCAATCACTTCAGCTACTACATCTTCTATGAATTCAATCTTCAAGCCTTTGACTTTTGCAAACCCATCCTTCAAGGTAGATAAAAATTGCAGAGCGTCTTCCTCATTAAACCCTTTAAGGCTTAAACAATAGCCCAGCCATCCTCTTCTTCTAAACATTTCACAAGTGGACGCATCGTCTAGCAAAATCCTATGATCCACTAGCTCATGCCGTTGAAGGTCACCTCCCATTGCTACCCTCAAACAAATTTTGAATTTGCAGAATTACAATTCCCACAGAGCTTGACAATGACAAGTCACAGACCTCAATGCATTACAGAACAAGATGTTGCAAAAGAAAAGATGATGTACAAATTGCAACTTGATTCATAGAATTAAAGATTTTTGCATGAAATCTAATGATATAAGTTTTGCATAACATCTCATAATAGCTCACGTGTGCCAAGACTGCCACCCCAAACATGTCGTGACATATCATTAGAAATCAAGATCAGACTTTAATATCTTTAATTCACTTCAAATGTGATGACACAATCACAAAAGGACAGATCATCAAGTCATGTCACATACATAATTCAAAGACAAGAACTTTAATTTTACATGCAAATTTGAAAATTTGAAAATAGAATAGTCCCCCCCCCCCCCCCAACTAAGTAATGGCATGGGTCCCACCAGGCCAGGTTAAGCAAGAGTGAAAAATTAAAATGACACAAAATCCTAAAAATTAATGAATAAAAATAATATATGTACGAGTATATGTGGCACTAACCTAGAGGTGCTACAGGAAGAGTTCAAAAAACTACACCTGCATAATTGAAGTGATGGGATGGGGTGAATGGGTGGAAAAGAGAGAAGGTGAGATGAAAAATTATTATGGAGAAATTATTCCATGAAAAGTGAAATATTTATTATGGTGTTCTTGAGTGGAATCAAGAATTGGCAGAATCCTGGGTGGAAGACCTAGATTCTTCAACTACAGGATCACTTGCTTCAGTTGTGCTCTGGAATTGCTTCAGGAACTCATCACGGCTAATAGGTTTGTGGTAAAGTTTTAGGCGATGCCCGTTGATGAGTAACTTGAATTTAATAGGATCAATGGTTGAAAGTTGTACTGCTCCATTGTCAAATACTGATATGATCTCATAAGGCCCAAGCCATCTAGTATGAAATTTCTCAAGTGTGTGCTGGTATCTTGAATCATATAACAGTGCCCAATCTCCTACAGAAAATGTCTTATCACGAATGAACTTATCATGCCATTTTTTTCTTTCCTGCTATATCAACTTTGTATTGTGGAGAGAAGACTTTTTGTATTCATCCAATCCATTTAATTACAGTAACCTATCTTCTTGTGCTTTAGTGATATCTATATCCAGATCTAAGGCGGTGTGAAGTGTTTTATGCTGGAACTCAATCGGCATAGAGGCTGATTTTCCATATACCAACTCAAAAGGAGTAAACCCTGTGGTGGTTTTCCATGTGGTGCAGTAAGCCCATATGGCTTCAAGAAGGTGGGTAGCCAAATCCTTTTTATGCACAACCACTATTTTAGTGAGGATGGATTCTATCTCCCGGTTTGTCATTTCAGCCTGGCCATTGGCCTGAGGATGATAGGGTGAAGATTTTCCATGACACACCATGTAATCCTGCATCAACTCTATGATAAGGTTAGAGGTGAATTGTGCCCCTTGATCTGTGACAATTTCCCTTGGTACTCCAAATCTTGTGATATGCATTCATAAAGAAACTCAACAACTTTGTGATCTCTGGCATGTCTCATAGCTTTGGCTTCAACCCATTTTGTTGCATATCAGTACATACTAAGATGTAAGACTTCCCATGAGAAGAGGGCTTAATGGGTCCAACGAAGTCAATACCCCACTTGTCAAAGGGTGTGACAACTACCTGCGGTTGTAGGGGCATTTCATCAGATTTTGTGGGATGTCCCATACGTTGGCACCTATCACAGTGCCGAGTATGTTTTGCTGCATCCTTATGAAAAGTAGGCCAATAGTATCCGGTTGTCAAAATTTTGTAGACTGTCCTCTTTGCGGCAAAATGTCCTCCGCATGGCTCATCATGGCATGCCCGAAGGATGTCATAAGTTTCATCCTCTCGAACACATTGCCTTGTGACCTGGTCTGGTCCTGTATAAAACATGAAGCCTGATATCCAAGAGAAGTTAAAACTCTTCTCAACTAACAAACAATGCTGTTTAGGAGAGAAGTGAGGTGGCGTTCTCCCTGTAGCAAGGTAGTTGGCTAAGTCGGCATACCATGGATTAAAAGAATCAATAGAAAACAAGTGCTCATCAGGGAAGCTATCATGAATTGCTGTAGGATCATCTGGCACTTGCAGTTGTGACAAGAAATCAGCCACTACATTAGCCTTTCCTGGTTTGTCTATTATCTTGACATCAAATTCCTGCATGAGGAGTAACTAGCGTGCTAATCTACCACTAATGACAAGTTTATTCATTAAGTACTTGATAGCTGAATGATTAGTATAAACAAATACTTCATAGCTTGTGATGTAGTGCCTAAATTTGTTTAGTGCATAAACAACTGCTAACAACTCTTTTTCAGTAACAGCATAATTTAATTCTGCTCCTTCCAAATTTTTACTAATATAGTAAATTGCATGTTCAATAATACCTTCCTTCTATCCCAGAACTGCTCCAATAGCATAGTCAGATGCATCTATATGGATATGGAATGGAAGCTTCCAATCAGGTCCTTTGAGAATAGGTGTTGTTGTTAGAACATCTTTCAACTTTTGGAATGATGCTTCACATTCCTCTGTCCATGAAAATTCAACTTCTTTCTTCAACAAGTTATATAATGATGCTGCAAGTGGGCTAAAGTCTTTATGAACCATCTATAGTAACCGACATGGCCAAGGAAACTCCTGACATCCTTCTGCTTAACCGGTGTGGGAAGTGTGTTGATAACTGCAATTTTTGCAAGGTCAACCTGAATTCCAAAAGATGAAAGGTAGTGTCCCAGGACTACTCCCTCCTCCATCATCATATAGCACTTCTCACTATTAAGAGAGAGATTATAATCTTGACATCTCTTAAGGACCTTTTCCAAGTTAGATTGTGCTTCTTCAAATGTGGTTCCATGAGTTGTAAATTCATCCATATAAATTTCAACACAATTAGCAACAATGTCAGAGAAAATACCCAGCACTGCTCTCTGGAAAGTAGCAGGGGCATTACACAATCCAAATGGCAAGACTGAATAAGAAAAGGTTCCCCAAGGACAAGTAAACGTTGTCTTGTCCTAGTCTTCTGGTGATATTTATATCTAATTATACCCATTGAAGCCATCTAGAAATGAAAAGTACTTTTTACCTGCAAGATTATCAAGCACTTGGTCAATGAAAGGTAGTGGAAAGTGATCCTTCTTAGTGGCTTTGTTAAGTTCTTTGTAGTCAACACAAACTCTCCACTTTCCCCCTTTCTTTGGAAAAATTACAAGTGGAGAAACCCACTGACTATCATAAATAGGATAAATGAAACCTGCACTAAGAAGCTTCTGCAACTCGGTCTTAACTATGTCTCTTAAAGCAGGGTTAATTCTTCTTTGAGCTTGCTTGACTGGGTTGTATTCTAGGCTTATATATATTCTGTGAGTACAAAGTTTGGGATCTAGCCCTTTCATGTCAGTGTAATCCCATGCAAAGGCTTGCTGACTATCCTGTAAAAGCTTGAGAAGACTAGACATTTGAGATTCAATGAGGTTTTTATTAACATTCAGCTCCTTTCCTAAAACAATTTCAACTCTCTTAACTTTTTCTAACATCTAGACTTCTACAATGGATGGAGACTTTATCTCATGGGGTAGCAAGGTGTGAAGATAATCAGGTGCTGCAGGAAGCTGAGATGTGGTTTGCTTGGGCATTATTGTTTGAAGGGAACAATTTGGATCATCACAAGATGACTCCTTAGAACCATATTGGTTGGTAAGGATTGCTGCTAGTATATCATCTTCTTCTTGTGATACCATGAATGGATTTCTCTCAATGACCATGAGTTTTTGCACATAATTTACTTCAAGGGAAACGTCTCCTAAGTCTGGCCAGACAACTTGATCAAGTTCACTTTGGGGTTTTGCTGGAGAATACAAAGTTAACTTCTTGGTATTTATTCCATCTGATATGGTCATCTTTCCTGAATGACATGCAATGCAAGCATCAACCGTGGCTAGCCAAGGCCATCCTAAGATTAATGGATATCCTCCTAGGGTGGCTTTGGGTGACAAGACTATGAAATCTGAAGGGTAATCTAAGGAATCCAAAGTAACAACAATATCCTCAACCATACCATCGAGCTTGACTGTGGAATTATTAGCTAACTGCAATATTGTTGGTGTGGCCCGCAAACCAATGATACTAAGTTTCAGCAGAACTTCCCTAGTCATAACATTGATTGATGCTCCCAAGTTAGTTAGAACATTCTGAATTTGGGTACCATTAATGTAAATGGTTACCACTGGACTTCTTGGATCTGAATACTTAGGCATGACAACTTTGCTTAGCATGAGATCAGAGAGCTGGCCTAAGACATGGACAGTATCAGGGTCTTTCTTTTTCCTTCCAGGTTGTTTGATACATGCTTCTTTAATTGCTTTGGTATAGACTGGAATTTCTTTAAGGGCATCCAATAAGGGAATCTGCACTATCATTTGCTTGAGCTGATCAATCAAATCAGTGGCTACAGGATTTTCTTTTGGAGGAACTGCCTGAGACAATCTTTGCGGATAAGGAGGATTCTTAGGCATTGATGCAATTTGAACAACATGTGGAACATCAACAGGCTGGTTCACAGGTATGTCCTCAGCATCAGCAACTTCGGTTATTATTGGCTCCTTAGGTGCAGGCAGTGTAGTTCCTGATCTAAGATGGATATCATTTACGTGCAAGGAATAAGCTTGTTGCTTATTATTAGGATTTGGAGTTGGCTGAGCAGGAAGTTGAGTTGGCTTTTGAGGGTTGCTATTTGCTACAGGAGGTGGCGGCATAATAGCTTGCTGCTGAGGTGGGGGCATTATTGCTTGTTGATGATTAGGCTGATTGGGTGGACATCAACCCTGAGGAGCAGAATTTTGGGGGTTTTGGTTTGGGCAATAGCTATTATTATTATAACCAAAATTATTCAATGGGTCCGGAGGAATACCTTGTCTTTGAGCCCATGGACACCTTTGAGCAACATAGAAAAATTCCCCATTCTCCTCATCTATGGCTTTGAACTCGGTGGGCATTGGGTTGATGTCCACAGATGCAACCGTCTTACATTTACAGTTTCTCTTCTTTTCTCTGCAATGAGAACAAAACTCAGCAATCGCAACATCTGACTCTTCCTTCTTCCTCCTCACTTGCATGCTATCTAGCTGAGTGGCGACATCATTAATGATGTCTTGCTTGAAGTCAGATAGAAAATTAGACAGCTCCATTTTAGATACTCCTGAACCACCATTGGACTTATGCGGTAGGTCTCTAAGTCCCCTACCCTTCTTCAAAGTGGCCCTTGAATAATTTTGACATATATTCTTTATGTCAACCCAACCTTTTTGTGTGATATCTCCTCTTGCCATTAGGTCTAGAGCCTCAATACTTCCATCATTCACACCCTTTAGGAAGAGGTGTTTCTAAGATGCCTCATTTAGCTGGTGCTTTGTATTACGTTGTAGGTTGAACATGAATCTGGATACATAATCCTCCAAGGTTTCATCCTCCTTCTGAGACATTTTAAAAATGTCATCACCTTTCAAATCTTGACCTCTACAGTACTCTTTGTACTTCAAAAGAAACATAGTGCACATGGCATTCCAATCTGCTACAACATTAGCACCTAACCCCATGAACCATCTCAAAGCAGCTTCTTTTAGAGTTGATGGAAACAACTTCAGCTTGTGGACATCAGTGGTATAGTCATAACTCTAGCAAATAATATTAAATTCAAAGAGAAAGGTCTCAAGGTCGTCTGTAAGTAGGCCATAAAATTTGGGAAGCGCAATAGTAGGTATATTCTTCAAATTTTGGCTACCTTGCTGTTGAGGTATAGGAAAAGGAAAGGGAGTCTGAGAAGCCATTTTGGGAGGAGGACCTGGTGGTGGCGGCTGATATATAATAAGAGCAAGTGGGTTGTCTTGGTATTCAGGTTCAACAAATAGGTCATTCAAAAGTAGTGATTCCTCAGATGATGAAGAGGATATGTCTTCCTGAGCATCAACAAATGGGTTTTCAAAGGGTTCTTCTTCTTCGTTCTCACTTTGAGGTTCTTCAACTTGAGGATTAAATAAATCAAATGGTTCTCCTTGGTAGTTACGGGGAAGAAATCTCCCAAGGTGATCTCTTCTTCTATGCATAAAATGCTTGCTTAAGTACTAGATTAAAACCAAGAATGCAACTACAAGGATAATTTTGAATTAACACCATCCTCGGCAATGATGCCAAAAATTCTTGGCCAAATAATAGTATTAGAAACCTAGAGCAATGGACTACCTATTTTAGGATTGGACACCCCAAATGATTCCTAAATGAATTATTTAGTCTCATTTAATTATCGACCAAGGACGTAAACTTGGAATGACATTTGCAAAGTATATGCTTCAAACCTTCTCTTTCTAAGTCTATCTAAGGAATTCAAATGCTTATGCTTCAGGAAAACTATACTAAAACTAGTAAGCAAATGTATTCTAATCAAAGCAGGAAATTATAGTTAGGAACTACTCCAACTGATTGTGCTACAGGAATAGGCTACTAATTCTGATATCAGTAGTTGCAGGAACAACAAAGTTCTAATACATATAAATGAGCAGGAAAATGAACTCTACACTAACAGAACAATTCACTCATCAAGTGGGCCCCCTTGAATGAGTGAATGAGAAGTACAATCAAGATGAAAGATGCAAACTTGAACTAAACATTCTATTCATCCATAAAATGATTACACTTGATTGAAATAGTATGCAAGAGTTCTATTAAAAACCAGTTTGTTCGACTAACTCCAAAAGAGTCACAATAGTCGATTATTTAAAAGGAAGCTACAACTATCTCCTAAATCTATGATCACTTCATAAATGAGGATCGGTTACAACTCATAAAGTTTCACAACAGAAACATTATTGACCATGAATAATCCCAGAATATAGCGCACACTAAATCTGTGCATTGCATGTAACAGAAAGTATTGACTTGCTTGCAAAGATTTTGCAATCTACGATTGGCTTTGATGACTCCCGTGCCAGTATGTTGGTCTTTGAATATCCACAGTCAACTCCTGCAAAACAATCAATGCGCACACATCCAACCATATACATATATATCCACATCATCAATATTAGAAAAAGGTGTAAGTCTTAATTATCACTCTTGCAAATCCTACAGCTACAGGAGGTAACTACCCAAAACATAGCTTAGGCAAGAAAACATCCATTAACATGTATAGCTATTATATTCACCATTCCTGTCCATGAATTTAAGCAGATATTATGTTTTGAGAAGTATCCACATTTCCATCTTATGTTCACACACATATATAACATGTACATAGAAACCATAAGTTCATATGCTTAAAACCATAAATTCATGTCTATGTGCAATCAATTTGTTCTAGAAAGAGGATAAAAAGCACTGAGAAAGATGGCTATTTTAGAAGCCCATCACATACACATACACATACAAAGGAAAAGATTGCACCATTTTAATGTAACCTTTTATTCATAAGGATAATTATTTAACAAAAAAATGAAACCCTCCCCAACATATACCATACTATACATTTTAATGAAATGGATGACATTGAATGCCATTTGAAAAAAATGAAGAAAAAAGAAAGCAAAATTCATGAACGAAGAAGTATATTTCATCATTTTAATGCAACCCTTTATGCATAAGGATAATAATTTAACAACAAAATGAAACCCTCCACAACATATACCAAATACTAAACATTTTAATGAAATGGACAACATTGAGACAATCATTGTTTAATTTCAGCACTGTACATACAAGAAAGGAAGCATGCTTGGTGGGTGCAATGTTACATGAAGGTTGCAAAGTAGAGCCCAAACGATTGCAGAGTGGAGGCTTCATGGGAGAACCACGAGGACAAATGAAAAAAAAAACCCAAATGTGTTCAATGATTTTTTTTAGGGTTCCAAAATGTTTGGACATGCGTTAAAGAGAAGGCATGTATGTGGCTGATAGTGGGCCTAAAAGGGACATGGGGGATTTAGTGGCCCTTCCGTCCTAACACAAAAGTGAAATAAGTGAATGAGCCCATATACCTAAACACTTGCAATTATGTACTTTTTAATTTTAAAATTGTTTTTTTTAAAATTTCTTATTGGATATGTAATGAGTGGCTATTGGTGCCATTAGGGTCTTGTATCGGTTGACCCATTTTTTTACCACTTTTGGACCCTTGTGCACGTAATGTCTCATGTAGAGTATATTGTTATTACCCAGAAACCAAAACCTTAGCTTTAAGTAGTTAAGTCGCATACGGAAACAACTAAATTTTTTTGTCAAAAAATGATATCATTTGCTACCTCAATTAAGTGCACAAAGTTAGATATATATAGCCACTACTATTCCCTTCCCCCTAATATTGTTGGTTCAAAATAGTTGTTGAGGAGAAGTTAGAATGTAGAAAGAAAACCACATGAAGTTAAATTGTACAAAGAAGACTATATGAAGCAAAATAAATGAGTGAACAAATGACACATGATCTAGTAAAAATAATTGAACATTAATGAAGAGATAAAAAAAATTTGTATTAGAAAATTTTTGATAGACAAAGCAAATTGTGGAAAAAAGATTATTATGTTAAAGAGCTCAATTCTACATAGGAATATTATGAAAAAAATCTACTTGTGGATAGAAATTAAGAGTAAGACTAGCTTCTTAGTTGTACAACTAAGAAGTGTGTCTCATCATTTTAGGTGTCAAATAGGTAGATGGATGATCCTCATCATTTTAAGTGTTAGATAGGTAGATGGACGATCCCCAAAGAATTTTGGGAGGATAGAACTATAGTAAAGGGGTAGTTGAAATTGAATAACACTTTATCATAGAGTGTTGCTTATAGAATATTTGTGGTCAATATGAGAACAACTTGAAGGTTGGTTTCTAAACCAACTTTTAAGGAAGACTTCACAGTACTGTTGTGTCATAGTGCAAGAGTTGACATCAATAAGAACTTGAAGATGACTTAAGATGTGATTCTTGGTTTCTTATATTGTTGGTCTTATGGACATCATTAAAGTTTTTTCAAATTAATTCAAAGTGGATGATAAAACTATAGTAAAGGGGTAGTTGAAATTGAATAACACTTTATCTTAGAGTGTTGCTTATAGAATATTTGTGGTCAATATGAGAACAACTTGAAAGTTGTTTTCTAAACCAACTTTTAAGGAAGACTTCACATTATTGTTGTTTCATAGTGCAAGAGTTGACATCAAGATAACTTGAAGATGGCTTCAGATGTGATTCTTGGTTTCTTATATTTTTGGTCTTATGGACAACATTAAAGCTTTTTCAAATTAATTCAAATTGTTAAAGCTAAATAATTGCAAGGAAAGCATATTAAACTTTTTTATTTTTTATATTATTTTTCAAAAAAGTTAGTTTCTATTTTAAATGGATGGATGCTATTTATCATACTTCATAGATTTATGATGGAACATTCAACACAAGAATAACTCAAAAGTAGTTAATTATGTAAGTATCATGTGAGCATATCGACATTTTCTAAGTATTAAAATAAACATGAATCCCCATCACTCATCCCTTAATTCTTAAATTGACCTTAATACTTAGATTTCCTATTCTTCATCCTCTATCAAAGTTGTATTTCTACTAGGTCATTTATACAATTGTGAAACTAGACCTCAATAATTCAAAATTCACGTTGAGTTGTTCTAATGCATGATTTTGTTGATTTTTTGCTATGTTGTATTTAAAATATATTTGTTCATTCATTTACAATCATATTACATGCCCTTATCCACATGCACACATCATATTAATAACATTGATAAATTTAATTGTATTGATAAAGCATACATTATAGCATATGTCACTCTAGACTATTATACACTTTTTCATTATCATAAATCTTTGCCCATCAACATTGAAATACTCCACTTGAAAAATTGATTAAGGAGACCATATCTTTACATAGATTCAATTCATTATAGACATAATATATATTAAATATTGAAAAAATATAAATTTTAATGATTTTATGGGATTACAATATACAATTATAAGGACCTTGACTTTGGTGCAACACCCATCCCAAAGCCAATTTAATCTATGAATATATAAATTCAATCTAATAAAAAAAATCAATAAAAAATAAAAAGAATATACATATAAAGGAAACATGAATATGTTGGGTAACACTTCTCTCTCCATTGGTTGTATTACCATGGCTTTTCCTGCACATAAAATTATATCTTCAATGAAATTCTAAATAAGAAAAAAAAAATCAAAACACTAATTTTTTTTCTTTGCATTATTATCAAATGGTGGTTGCTGGTATATTGAAATTTATTTTCACATTAACATAATTTCTCATTCTATAAGAGAATTATTGAATTATTTTAATTTTATATTTATATAATAAAAAAATATATTTTTCATATCCTAATTAATATATAAGTTTGAGATTAGGATCTTTATAATTAGATTTTATATTTAAACAATCTATGTTTCTTTAATAAAAAATATAAAATATATGTAATATGAAAAATATCATTAAAAATTAATATTATAAAATTTATTTTTTATAATTAAACAATTATAATATTTCATTAATACCTTGCAATTTGTTTTCAAAAAGTATTGAACACATCAAACAAAATTAAGTAAATGTATATTTAAAAAAATGATTGTAGAAAATGATCTTTTATGAAAGGGTATTAAAATATATATTTTCAATATATTATTCTAAATATTTTAAAGTTATTTAATATTCTATTTTATTAATTTTGTTTAAATTGTAAATGCCATTGTTGTGTAATGTTATTCTTTTAAAGTAATAAAATTTTGGTATTCACAATTTATTTATAAATTTAAATACTTTAACAAAAAATATCTAAATATATTTTTACATTTAAGCCACTTATTTATTAAGGACGCAAGTCTCATAAAACTTCATGACATAAATGTCCAAAGATACTCTATCCCTTTTTATAAGACTTCATGACATAAATGTCCAGAGATACTCTATCCCTTTTTATAAGACTTCATGACATAAATGTCCAAAGATACTTTATCCCTTTTAATAAGTTTATTTTTATATTTATGCTACTTATTTATTAAGGACGTAAGCCTCATAAGACTTCATGACATAAATGTCCAAATATACTTCATGACATAAATGTCCAAATATACTCTATCCCTTTTTATAAGACTTCATGACATAAATGTCCAAAGATACTCTATCCCTTTTTATAAATTTATTTTTATATTTATGTTACTTCTTTATTAAGGACACAAGTCTTATAAGACTGCATGACATACATGTCCATAGATACTCTCTCCCTTTTTATCTTGAGAAATATTTGATCTATACATATCTAGTTAGGAGGGTTCCTAATATAGCTCACACTCAGATGAGTACTTACTTTCTTCTTATATTAAATTTCAAGATTAAGTAAGAATAGATAAGATTAATGAAGATATTGAATTCATCTTGTATTAACATTAGAAGACATTATTTCATTTTATCTTGATTTCATAATTAGTGTGTAGACATTATTTCATTTTATCTTGATTTCATAATTAGTGTGTAGAGCTTAAAGATTTTCTTCCAATCTATTTACAACCATCTCATGGATGCTTCTCATAAGGATTTTTGTGAGATGAGACCATATTTATGACTTATATGAAGTGATTTGTTATTGTAAAATCTCATTTCAATTATACAAAATATAATCTATCTATCTAGAATGTAATCTATTAATCTAAATTATTAATAGTAGATATTAAAATATTGGTTCTTAAGATTTGATATCATATAAACTTCAAATAATGATTTTAACATCAAGAAATTTTAATAATAAACTTTGGACAAAACACATTGTCTATCTTAAGTCTAACATTTAGATGCATATTTAACCATAGTTAATGATGATGAATCCTAGATAAAGAAGCAGCAAGACTATGAGATGAGATGTTTTGTCCGTTGCAGGAGGAGATATGAAATGGTGAAGAAAAAACAAGTGGGATGAGAATTGCTAACCCGGACTTGTTGGTAGGGCAGAAGGTAATGGTGTAATCGGGTCCGGTGCAGGTGAAAATGCTGGTGGCATCATCGTAGGCGTAGCTGTAGGCGGTGGGGCAGACCTTCTTGAAGATAGCGGAATAGGAGGTGGCGTGGCAGGTGGAAGGGTTGGCGTGGGCTCCAGTGCAGCAGTACTCCGACGTGTTGAACTTCTCGCATGCGCTCTGGCACGCCACCACTTTGCCCCCCGCCTTAACGGCCAAATCCGACGGGCAGCTCTCCCGGAGGTCCCCATTGCACGCGCCCGCCGCCGAACAGTTGCCGGTGCCATGTACCGCTACGACCGACACGGGGAGGTTGTACCCATCCACCATGCTCACGTCATAGAAGTCTCTAGCGTCCCTCAGCGTCAGTTCCACCAGTGTGACCGGCGGGACTCCTCCGGCGCCGTTGCACTGCAGCACGTTGCCACAGTCGCCGGTCTCGCAGGAGCCGTGACCGGCGCTGTCGAATTTGCAGCCGGTTCGGCCCCAGAGGCGCCCCGACCAGTTGGCCGGGGGGTGCAACTCTTTCCACTCCCCTTCCTTCAGTTGGAATCCCCCTTCCTCCTCCTCCGCTGTCTTCCCTGGCAGAATCCCCGGCCACACCGTCTCCGAGCACTTGTTCTCCACCCGAAACACCGTCCCCTTTACCCCTGCACTACAAACTATATATTATTTCTATGTCTATGAAAGCAAACGGCAGTAGCAGCTTGGTTGAAAGGGTTTGAAGTAATTGTTACCTGTGAATGTGAACACCATTGCCGTGGCTACAAGCAGCAGCACAATCGTGGCTTTCTCCATGATTAGCATTAGCATTGAGTTTGCGGTGTTGAGAAGGGAATGGCGAAGTGAGGGGGGGTTAAGGAGGCGTAGCATCTGTGCCTTGCTTCCTCCTCTCCTCGCCACCTCGGTCGACAGGCATAACTTCACCACGTTGTTTTACCCTTATTCTCAGGGGATTTTTTCATTTTTTGTCGCCTTCACTTTTCTTTTTTAATCGTATCATACAGATGCCTCTTTATTCTTTTCTTCCTATGTTTTCCTCGCCTCCGCCAACGTTTGCTACAAGGTTCGGCTTGGGGATTTCGTTGATGCGACGGGGGTTTTTAACGTTTCGGCCTAGATATGGTTAGTAATTCTACTTGATTCTAGTTAATTCTGGTTAATTCATGTTGACGGTATATTTTTACAATGAATAAATGCATGAGTTTTAATGGTGCATCACTTTATGCTACTTACTCATCTTTATACAAATCGTCTATGTTATACATATATACTAGTCTGTTAGTCTGTATGTATGTATGTCTATTGACAAAAATGTCCTACAAATTATATATTGTACTGATCTATGACAATCATAAGGCGATGTGATCCATGTTGGCGAATTGACAGGGTCAGATGACCAATTGTGCCAAAATGATTAACCGATATCATTAACCGATATGATTAAAAATCGACAGCTATCAATCACTAAACGAGCATATTTGATGGTCACGATTACACATGGTAACCTCGACTGTCCCATGACCACTTAATGTCACATAAAAAACACAACTTTAATTGTCATTTTAAAATTTGGCCATTTAGGTTAGCTAGGGTTATCGGTCGTCGGAGAGTTGTAGAGGTGGGGTGTGGTAGGAATTGGTCATCAACTTGCGGAAGGCAGGAGATTTCGACGCCATTGACAGCCATAGGCAAAAGATTAGGAGTTGCATATGCACAAAATTGGTAAGACGATAAAATTTTGTTGTGTTTTCAACCCAACAAGCATCCATGCTATGCATTTTGGTACTTATGTTTAGCTCTATGTGGAAAATAGGTTTGTTGCAGTGAAGGGGAATGGCGAGTTGAGAGCAGAAACCCTAGACTTGGTACAAGAGAGGTATACAAAGACGTAGGTTGCTGCATTTACTTGACATTTTTAAGTTGAATCATTTTTTGTGTGTTTTCCGTCGAAGAATTATCAGACTAAATATTAATAGACGTGTTGTGTGAATAATGGGTTTGTGGCGTCGATGGGAAATAGCGGGCTATTGTGGACAAGAAGACAGAAAAAAATCTTGACTCACAACCAAGAGGTATGTATAATTGACCAAAATTTATCTTATTGCCATTTTGTGGGGATTGCAAGCAGAGATGTGGAGGGTTTTTTCCTATTTTGGCCCAAAAGCCCTAGATTAGTTTGTATATTTTAATGAATTTATGAAAATTTAATAATTTTATTTGGGATTAATTGTAGGCATACATATTAAATATGTTTCACGAACATAAATAGTAAGTATGTTATAGCTAGGGCACAATGTAATCTCCATAGAAATATAATGTATTTATACTAGGTATAACTGTAGAGATGTTTATAGCAGTAGGTAATCAACAAATTACCTTAGACATGCTTATACCACTGGGTATAACTACTTGAGCATGCTTATAGCTGATCACATAAAGGAACTACACCACTATTGAACAAGAAGTGTAAGCCATGGTCTATGCATTACACAAATTGTGGGTCTACTTACAATCCGCTCCTTTGACATTTTACATTGCTCATGAACCCTTGATGTTGTACTCAAATAAACTATATATATATATATATATATATATATATATATATATATATATATATATATATATATATATATATATATATATATATATATATATATGGATCCTACTATTTTAGGAATAGATTATCTATGAACAACTAATAAAGGAGACAATCCTATATTAATCTATTGAAGAAGACTTGCCTAAGACATATCTTTTCACAATCATTGAAATAGTATAGTAGTTACATGATGTGCCTAAGGTACTGTTGATCACCACATGCCCCCTAGGTTTGAACACCCCTTAGAAATAACAATTGTTAATAAAATTATTACCATTCACTTTGATTGAATGAGTTTTACATAAAAGGGGGCTAAAATTCTCTACTTTAGATTATATACGAGCACAAAAGAAAATAGAATCTAAGGAAAGAGCGTGAAAGAATAGCAGGAGAACATAACAATAGAGGTACTACAACTAGGAAAATTATACTATTCGTATTATGGTGGCAAACTATATAGAATGATTGGAAATAGAATAAAAAATTGTACAATTATACCAAACAATTAGATACTCTATAATAGTCCATGTGATGCCACTACAACTAGTTTTGGAAAAACATCTCTAAAAACTGGGCAATTGACTATATAGGCTCTATTGATCCCCCAATTGAACCATCGAAAGCCCAATTATTTATTATTGTTGGTGTAATTAAATATTACTAATTACACTTTACTTAAGTTTACTTAGGATAATGCATTTGCATATTAGTTGTCATAGACACCTATGAGTTTGCATTTCTTTCTAGCACATAGTTAGGAGAAATTTCACTTTACATGGTGATAGTTGTCATCTCATACCTCTTTGTGTGTGAGATCCACCTTTAGTGCTCTTATCACATTATCATCCTTTCATTGTTTCACATGTTGCACATACTTTGATGTATAATGGAGGATGATCCACCTTTGGTGGACATGTGATTCTACCTATTGTGGTTGATAGCTTATCATCTCCTTATCATGTAATCTTATTGCATTACCTACATATTCAGGAAGTCCTACTTTGTATTCATTTATTATCATTTGATCATTATTGAATCTATTCATTTGAACATCTTGTCTCTCTTGTGCTATCTCTTGAGCTTCTAGATCTTGGCATTTTATTCTTTGCCTTAGGCAAATTATTACATGGAATTAGAGTCATAGAAGATCTCATTGCATAGCAATTGGAGGACTCTTTGCTTCAACTTTTGGAGAGCCATGATTCAGATTCAGAGGAGTAGAAGCTTGTGGGAGCATCTAAAGCAATATTTGACTTCACCATTGTGTCCAAGTGGTGGTTTCCATAAATTTTGACTATAAACTTGCCTACCTTGGGCAAAAGTCAAATTTGAGGCAATTTTATTTTGCAAATCGGATTTGTGCAGTCTGATCTATGGTATAGTATGGATTTTTGGAATTTTTTTTCAAGTTTTTTTCCAAAACTAGCATTTTCTATATTTTTTGAGAAAAAAATTGGGGTTGTTTTGGGGTCCCCACCCCTAGTTGTCACTCAGATTTGCAGGCATTTGACACAGTACACACATAGCCATACCACCACAGATAGAGATAGGGTTTCGAGGCAGAGAATGATAACCGAGGTCACCATCTGAGCTTCAGCTCTTTCTTTGGCTTCTGCACACCCCAGCATATAAAGACATCATTTTTCTCTGCAGGGTCAATGTGGGATTAGAAGTCCCCACATAAACTTGCTCCCAGCTTGGCGAGGAAATTTTTTGAGCTCAAATCAGTTCATCGACCCAAGCCCCACAAATCACCGAGCCGACCCCCACACATATCAGTATAACTTAGATCGTTGATCGGGCCGACCATACATATTGAAGTAAACCTCAGATTGTCGATCGAAGCCAACACCAAGCACAGCTCGACAGTTCCACAGTAGAATTTGTGCTACTTGTTTAAGAAGTGGGCATTGTGGTTATTAAATAGAAGAGAACCCCACAACAATGTGAATATGGGACTAAATAGTCCCACATTCTCGCCACCACGTGGGCTCTTCCACTCAGCTCCGCTCCTCCAACGACCACCTTTGCCAGTGGCCAGCCTCCCCGCCACCTCCTTCGCCACCTCAGCACCCCCGTGTGACCTCCAACGTGTCTACATGGTAGCCATTGATGACACACACCAATAGTCGCACATGAATAGCAACTCGACATGTGGCACCACATGCAAAAGGTTATTTTTTTCTAAATGTTTTTTGCATTTTCAAAAATTTTCATTGGGTTAAATTTGATGCCCATTTGGACGTCATCAAACATTTTTTCTTTTGTTTTGATGGTCGTATGACAGTCAAATTTTACCTACTATATGCATCATCTTTTCATGACGTCAAATTTGACGGCTATTTGACCGTCATACCTAGGCGATTTTGCATTGTTTTGATGACCGTTTGACTGTCAAATTTAACATAGCAGTTTGCTAATGTCATCAATTTTGAAAAATTTGCAGCCCTCACCATTTGTAGTTTTGATTTTGCAGTTCAACTTTGGGAGGCCATAACTTGGTCATCTGGACTCCAAATTGAGTGCAATATTTTTTTATTTTGGTTAGAATTTCTTAAAATTTCTAGTGGTTGTGTTATTTTCTGATTTTGGTGCATGGATTTGACAAAAAATGCAGATTTTGGAGACTGTACCTATTTGATCCCTATTTTTGCAACTTTAGAAGCTCTATTTAGGCTCATATAGACACATTTTTAGGTGCTAATTTTTTTTAAAGTGCATAATTTTTTGAGTACTTTCCAGATTTGCTATTAGATTGTAGTCTTATTTGGGAAAAAATATTAGTTTCAGATCTAGGTCCTTTTTGGCTTTGTATGATCATTATAATGCTTGGATTTTGATTTGATTTTGAGCAATATTGATTTGAGTCTTCTTTGGCCTCATTGAGGTGGTTGTAAACAACAAAATCAAAAGTCCACTTTGGCCCATTTTGGCAAGTGGCAATTGTACATGCAATACATATAAAGTGCCAAAAGCATCATTTTTTTTTTTGGGTAGGGGGTGTATTGTGTGCTTCTCTCTCTCTCTCTCTCTCTCTCTCTCTCTCTCTCTCTCTCTCTCTCTCTCTCTCTCGTTGTCTTTCAGTTTTGCATCATGGGTTCACCTAAATGTCCATTGTTTAACTTCACACAATTATGCTACATGAAAAGATAAAGTTTGGAGTAAGCTGATGGAAAAGGGTTTAAATCTTATGTAAATGGTAAAATTCTAGAACCTACTAATCCTAATGTGGATGATAATGCAAAACATGATTGGAAAATCAAAGACAATATGGCTTTAGGAATTATAAGGCGTTGGGTTCATGAAGATGTCTTCTTCCACATTTCTATCTTTAAGGATTCCAAGGGATCTTGGGACAAACTTGACGACTTGTATGGTAAGGTGGATGAGGAAAATGCATTCACAATTGAGGATGATCTACTTGTCTTAGATCCTAAGAAGTTTGACACAATTCAAGACTATGTCAACAAAGCCAATGATTTGAGAACACTACTTAAGGATTGTGGTAATCCCATAAAGGATGAAAGGTTGATTCATCACATCTTGAAGAGACTATCTTCAGAATATGGAGCTTTTGTATCAAGTTACAATACTCAAAAGTTGACCATGGGAAGTGCCTTCACTAAGCCTTCATTTGATGCATTTGCAAAAATGTTAATGTTGGAACAGTCAAAATTGATGGATATGGGAATTCTCAAGTCTTCAAAGTCTATGACATTGGTGGCTAATAACAAGAACCAAAGAAATCAAGGTGGAAAAATTTCAACAACAACAAAAAGAAGTGGAAGCCAAAATCACAATCAGAGACACAACAATCTTCCTCCTCACAACAAGGTGATTATTCTACCAACAAGAAGGGAAACAACAACAAGAAGGATAAACTATTTTGTGCATATTGCAAGAAACCGATTCATGATGAGCATCATTGCAAGACTAAGAGAATTGATGAGTTGGAAAGATTACTCAAGAAGAACAAAATCAACATGCCTAATGCTTCCAAGGATTCATCCCCATCCACTTCAAAGGGAAAAGGGAAAGAATTTATGGAAAGTTCAAGTTCTTCAGAGGATTGGATTCTTGACTCGGGTGCCACACATCATATGGGTGCTTCAAGGGGGCAATTTTCTTCATTGGAGCCATCTAAGGTACCTCACATCTTTGTAGAGAATGATACACAAGTGGAAGTTGAAGGGAAAGGACTAATTTAGATGGAAAATGGAGAGTTTAAGGATGTTCTCTATGTTCCCAACCTTAGCACCAATCTCCTTTCAATTTACCAAATCACCAACTATGGAGGTGGAAATAAAGTTGAGTTCCTTCCCGATTTAGTCATGGTGCAAAATCATAAGGATAATTCATTGGTTGCAATGGGGAAAGCTAATCATGACACAAGGCTCTATTCTTTCTCCCACTTTGTGCTTAAATCTGCTTCACATGCCTTGTTGACACATACTCCATCACACAGTAAATTATGGCATGTGCGGTTTGGACATCTTGGTTACCGCTATCTTTAGCAACTTAGCTCAAAGAATATTGTCAAAGGTCTACCTACAATCAAATTTTCCAAGGGTGAATGTTCAAATTGTTCAATGGATATCCATCTTGAAGAGAATTTTGAAAAAGGGAAGTCTTGGAGAGCATCAGTTGTTCTTGAGTTGGTTCATAGTATACTAGCAGGTCCCTTTCCAATAACATCACTCAACAAGGGTTTCTATGTCCTCACTTTCATTGATGACTTTTCCCGCTACACATGGGTCTACTTTCTTGGTCACAAGAATGAAGTGTTTGATAATTTTATAACCTTCAAGAGTCATGTTGAGAAGTAATCAAGTAAAGCCATCAAGGTTCTTCATGTAGACAATGAAAGAGGATATGTGAACTCAAGACTTAGAGAATTTTGTGAACTTGAGGGTATTGATCTTCAAAATCCAGTTGCCTTTAGTCCACAACAGACAAGAGTTGCAGAAATTAAGATTAGAACTCTTAAGGAAATGGAAAGTTGCATGAATGAAGCCAAGTCTCTTGATCCATCACTTGTGGTAGAAGCTATAAGTTGTGCCAATCACATCCTTAATAGACCTCCTCATATTGCCTTAGATGGAATTACTCCTTTTGAGGCATGGTGTAGAATAAAACCGGTTGTGAAACACTTTAGAGTATGGGAAAACATATCTCATGTAAATGCAAGGCACCTCCACAAGGCTTTGTACATTTATTGGATATGAAGAATGTGTTAAGCCATATATACTTATGGATCTTGAGACTCATGAGATTTTCATAGAGAGGAATGTTCACTTTGAGGAAAGTTCACCTAGCTTATCCTCTACTCCTCTCCATCCTTCAAACATTTTGGAAATTGATAGTGACAACAGTGGCAGTGATTTAGATGGTTCATCTACCTAAACATGTATACACATGATTACACCTTTTCTTGGTCAACTTAAGGTTGAGGATACTCCTTCATCATCTTCCACTAGACCTCGTTGGGTTAGAAACACTCTTGATTCAAAAGGTTCACTTCTGGGGGATCCTTTAGACAGCAACAGGAAAAGGTGACAACATCAACACATTCCACATGCATACATTGCTACAGTGATAGGTCCATATGATTCAACACAATAGGGTACACCTTGTCTTCTAGTTACAACACCAGGGGATGACTACTTGATAGACATTAAAGGTTTTTTTGTGGAGTCCTAAATTACAGATATGGGAGACATCATTGATGATATACACCTTCTTTTTGATGGGGAAGACCCTTCTTCAATTGTTGTGAGGGAGCACTTTGACCCTCATGTCCATTCTCTACATGATCAGTCTTTCGAGGTTGATATGATTATGGATCCTTATGCACAACAGTTGCAAGAGGTCTCTTTATCATTAGAGAAGACACTTGGTTCTTTGGGACATGTTCTACATCCATCCTTGTTTGATCTTGAATTGTTCTTTCTAGTAGTTTTGGAAGGGGCAGCCTTTAGTATTGACACAAGTACAGTTGAGTAGGTTTCAGAGACACCGTTCATCTTGAGGTTTCTTCTGACAGATTGGGGAGACATCTCATCTACACCTATGGATTTGTTTCTTACTAAGGGAAGGAAAATTGTTCGACATTCATGGACCAACTGCTACATTCATCCTAGAGCAGCTATCACTGATGAGCATTCTACATTGAGGGGGGACTATCTTGTCTCTCTTCTTCTACTACTTCTCTCTTATGGGGGGAAATTTTTCCTCATATGGGGTTTTGTCCTACTCATACTTGTCTATTGTATATACATTATGTATGTCATAATAGGGGGGTCTTGATTACTCCATCCATCCATGCATCTTATTTTTCATCTCTCTTTTTGGGGGAGGGTTTTTCCCATGAGGTTTTCCCTCTTTCTCTGCTTTATGAGAGATTTCATTTCTCTTGCATTTTGTACATGGGTACCTAACATGGCCTAGTAGTCGGGACCCATCATGCATTGTCATATAGCATTGTAAGCTTAAGTGCATTCCCCTAAGTTGCACTTAAAGGGGGGGGGGGGGGTGTTGGTGTAATTAAATATTACTAATTACACTTTACTTAAGTTTACTTAGGATAATGCATTTGCATATTAGTTTTCATTGAGACACCTAGGAGTTTGCATTTCTTTTTAGCACATGGTTAGGAGAAATTCAACTTTACATGATGATAGTTGTCATCTCATACCTCTTTGTGTGTGAGATCCACCTTTAGTGCTCTTATCACATTATCATCATCTCATTATTGCACATGTTGCACATACTTTGATGTACAATGGAGGATGATCCACCTTTGGTGGACATGTGATTCCACCTATTGTGGTTGATAGCTTATCATCTCCTTATCATGTAGTCTTATTGCATTGCCTATATATTAAGGTACTCCTACTTTGTATTCATTCATTATCATTTGATCATTATTGAATCTATTCATTTGAACACCTTGTCTCTCTTATGCTATCTCTCGAGCTTTTAGATCTTGGCATTTTATTATTTGCCTTAGGCAAATTCTTACAATTATTGATGTAAAGTATGTAAAATAATGGGAAGAGGCTAAACCAACTGTAGAATATACTTTGTATATGACTACAAAATGTATCTACAATAATATTATTCAATAAAGGGATACATTTTTAGATGCCCATTAAGCATCACAAGTGACAAAGGGAAGTAATTTGTCAACAATATTATCAATGGGCATCCAAAAATCTTCATGGTTACCCATAAATGGAGTATCCCCTACCACCTATAAGCCATAGGAGGAAGCAAAGGATTGAATAATTTTTCTTAACAATGCTTAGTAAAATATGCAGTGCAAATAAGACTTATTGGGATGTGAATATAGTGAGAGTAGTAAGGGCATACGAGACAGAGTACATGAGAGAAATATCACATTCCTCAATTTTCCTAGTGTATGTAATAGAGGTCATCCTACATATTAATATCACATTGAACAACCCTAACATAATAGTACAACCCCAACTCTGTAATGACACATATTTGAAACAGATATTGGTGGTAGTAGAGAGTGGCATGAGTTATTCTTTCATATATTTTTTGTACATAATGCTTGGCATGCTTGAAATATCATGAAATAAATAATTCCAATTAGGAGATAGAGTACTATTAGATTACAATAAGTTAAAGAAACAAGGAAACCTCAAAGTAAAATGGATTAAACCATATTAAATAATTAATATAGTATCTGTATCAGAGCCATATGTTTAGAAACCCTAGATGGAAATATTGTGTACTATTATGTTAATAGGGGAAGGCTAAAACATTTTCATCATGATTTTGGAAAAAAATGAGTTGACGACAAGTCAAGGTATTATTGTACGATTAATGTTGGGTAGTTCTAGTGTATAGATGCAGGTCTGGAGATATACCATTGTAAACTAGATATGAGGTTCTATAATATATCTTGAGAAGATACGTTAGACACTAGGGATATTATTTAAGGTCTATGTCCCCTTTGGAAATAAAAAAATATAACATAGATCTACATAGTAGGAGAGATAACTGAGATGAGACAAAAAATAAAGATAGAGACATGATAGAAAGTGAAAATTAGATACATGCATATAGATGTGATATAGAGAATGTAGCCAAATGTTGTATATGAATACAAATATTTATGATTCTGGATCCAATATATATGTGTGAACTTTGAGTCTAATATCTGATACCCTACCACATTAACTTAGGCATGGGCCATTTTTCACATTCAAGTGGTCTGAACATTTGTTTTGCAGTTGACAATCATGGGTATTCAGACAACAACAAACAAATGACACTTTTAATAGCATATTTTTTCAAAAATTCTTGATTGACAATAAATTTTTATCATCTGTTTGGAGGTATAATGAGGAGTAGTAGTCATCAAAAGCAAAAAAAAAATAGAAAACTTTTTCACATCACCACTTTTTGGCCCCTCGCGATCCTTCACATACCCATAAAATATAAATTTATTTACAATATTTTAAAATGGTCTGATATGTATGTTTTTGAACTTTAAAACATGTAAATATAATTTTATATTATCACTATTATTAATAATTATTTGGTGGACATCATTTAATATTATTATGTAATATATATGTTGGTATACTATTTATTATATAAGATATATAAATTTTAGAAACTCTATCATGGAAAATCTATCAAAACATAGAGCAGAAGAAATATATTACCTTGTTCTACACCCACTTCAAATTAATGCCTCTTAAAAACAGTGAAATGTTCAACTATGGAAAACATGTCAAATGTCACCATACATAATTCACAAAACAAAATTACAATAGAATGTAAGCTCATCAAATGTCATTAGAAATCATAGTAATCACAAATAGAAGTAAACTATGTACATACTTTTACATGTACTATCCATCTACATACCAAATTAAGGTAACACATTTTTTTAATTGCGGTCATTGTCTTCCACTTGGTTTTGCAACATATAGATATTCAAGTTCTACAAGTGCATTATTTTTATTTGTATGAAGTATTTCAATTTTTTTTGAAAGGTTATATATGGGGGATTAAGTAATGATTTATTATATATATGTAGATGTTTGCAAATAGATTATTGACAAGTGTTTCTCGGTATTGTAGGATACAAAAAAATATCGCAAATGGATTTCTTCATATAGCATAGTTCATCAAACTACCCAATGAAATCCAATCACATATACTAATGTCAATGTCAATTGATGCATGGGGTTCGATTGGGCAATGGCCTACAACACCCATTCGGTTCATCTTCCTAGCATTGACATCAACATCCATTTATGGACACTTTTTTATGGTGTTGTTGACAATGATAAATAATATGAAGTTTTGAACAATATATTGTTATTATGACCACATGACAATTGTATAATTGTGGCAGATTGCACATGTGATTTGAATGGGTAGGGGATGCAAATGGTCAACATTGTACTTGAGAAGACCTTCAAATATGCGACGCAAGACCTTCCACCAATTAGGATGGTCATGGATTGCAACAAACCCTTTACAAGGAGTTTGAGACAATTCAAACACCAATGTTTCTTGAGGAACTTCCTTAGAGCATTAGGACTAGGTGGCTTGATGGACATATAAAGTTACTTTATTTTGTATGTATATGCAATTTTTATATTTGAACTATTTATACATTTTTATATTGTTTGCATGCATGTAAGGGTATGATGCATCATTAATTGCATGTGTTGTTATCATTTTTTGTTGCACACTAAACTGGTAAATTGATAATTGTTTTACATTGAAGTATGGATTTGATAGTTGTTGTCCTAAGTACAAAATTGCTTAAATTGAGAAGAGAAAGTACATATGCAGCATAGCAATTATAAACATCAGAGAACTTGCATCAAGGTACATCTATTTAACAATACTATTCAAATATTGAAGACAAAATACATTGCTTTTGCATTCATGTTATCACTGATAATGTTCTAAGGATTGATCATATTTAAACTTTCAATTTCACAATTGATCATTTCATTGAACATTCAAATTGAATGTAATAATCAAGTATTCCTTCATAGGTTACATCTTTCATATTGAAAACTTAGAGAAGATGTACAATTTTGAAAGTAAGCAAGGAGCATAAGAAGATTTAGGAGTCCATGCATTGCCTTTAAGAGGTCTTCTACATGTTGAAGCTGAGTAACTGCATCATTTGAATCTGCATCTTTGTCTTTGGCCTTGTCTCTATCCTAAGTTTTCTTCTGGTTTTGCTCTGCATCATGGAGACAGAGAATAGTTAGATCCAAATTGGATATAAGTAATACATAGATACCTAAAACAACATGCTACATTCACACTTTCAGAGCTATACATCTATGTAAACATCAAGGCAATAGCAAGAGAAAAAAAAGTAGGATGCAGAAAGGAACACAGTACTGAAAGTTCACAAATTGCAGATGAAGAAGGAAGAAGATAGAAAAGGAGATCATTTTTTTATACTAATACTGTTTCCTTCATGTGCAAATTGAAGACTAAGTAGGTTATTGAGAGGACACATAATCATTACAGAAATGGAAGTGAAGTACAGTATCCATATGCTTGATATGAATATGAAATAATGATTTATGCAAAGTGTAAGGAAAACAGTGCTATTGCAGGTGTATTAAAATAATAGTAACATATGAAGCCACCATCTAAAATCATGCTTTTATTAGTACAGTATGTATTCATTTACTAACATGCAATATCATTCACTCTTATTGAAAATTTAGTGTATGTAGGAGAAATATATGTTTGGAATGAGCTTCATGTCATGAATATGGCCCATGGGAGTCACGAGCCCGTGCTCGAACCCCATGGGTGATGATTATATTAAATTGTATAAACAGTGTATTTTTTTTACATTACTTCACCAACAGACAGAAGCTGTATATTCTCAAACAAATTTTTATTTTTTCTCAAACAAAAAGGAGATATGTTAATGCTTACGATAGTATGGTCATTTTTCAAAGAAAGCATTAAATGAAGCAATTAGAGTTACATTTTATGCAGTTTAAGTACATGAATGCTTTCATAGCTCAAAGAAAACATTAAATAGAGTTTACAACCAACAAAAGACAATATCTCAGTGAGACTGACGGTTTGCATGCATTTTTTCAAAGTTTACATCTAAATATGCAGAAATGGCTATGTGGGTATCTCAGTTTGGTCAACACTAAAGTTACAAGAAAAAGCCTCAACAAAGATACTGCCAGAATTTAAGGATAAGAGACCTAGAGAAGACAAAGACCATTTCTCAAACAGTTAGGCCAAACTTGAGGGGAGTGGGGATCTTTCAGTCAAAAGAATGAGCATTCAACAACGAGTAAAAAGAATCTAAAATTTATACAAAGCTAGAAAAGAGCAATCAAAATGACTTCAACAATGTCTTTAGCTTTTAAACCAAGAAAATGCAACGAAGGATACAACCAAAGGAAGCTTTCAAAGAGCTAAGCAAAGGAGAAATAATACTTATCTTAAAATGTCAAGTTCTTAGTAGAGTTCCAGCTAGAGATCGAACTCAAGATTCATTAAACGAACCCCAAAGCTCGAGTTCATAACCAAGATCGCCACCAGTCATAGTAGGAAGGCCAAGCTCACTGCCAGTTTAACTGTAAGTTCCAAGTCTTCAGCCCAAGTTCCTATTAGTCAAAGGCCAAGCTTAGCCAAGAGCTCACTACTAGAACTCATGTGCAAGCCAGCCAAGGTCGAGCTTCAAATCAAATCATGCATGGAGTGCCAGCTACAGCTGTGCCTCAAGGGTAAAACTGAAATCATCTCCAGTCACAGCCCATGAGCTGTAAGATGAACTTGAGCTCATTGGGGATAGAGATAAAGCCTGGGTGTTTAAACAGTGCCGAGTTCTTTCACGAATAGCAGTGATCTTCCAATAGCAACATGAGAGTCCAAGTTTAAATCCAAGCTCACACTCTCAAAGCCCATTTCTCAAAGCCATAAGACTTAGTGCGTGAGAGTTCAAGTCACATACAAAGTCACAGTTAGCAAAGGAGGGCCGAGTGTCAAATTAAAAGCCTAGTTCTAGATTTATAGGCTAAGTGCTAGCAGGTCAAAGCCCATATTCAATGCCAAGCACAGAGCCTTCAAATTCTAGCTATCAAGCCCATGTGCTAGTCATAATAAAAATGCCCAATACAACTGAGCTTCAAGATCAAATACCAGTGGTGAACATGAAGATGGCCCAATTTTAACAGCGTAATGCCTAGACAACCAGAGATGAACTTCAGACAAGCATGGTGGCACAAACCCTAAACTTCTTCCAAAAGGCTACGAAATGCAAATGAAGTGGGAAAAAATGCCTATGTTTAGATTTGATAAAATTTTGGAGTCCACAATGCAAAAAAATTTAATGCCTCTGTCTAATTGTAGTGTACAAGGACTCCTTCAAGATGCCACGACACCCTCATCAC
This sequence comes from Chamaecyparis obtusa, assembly GCA_027943335.1. Classification (NCBI taxonomy): domain Eukaryota; kingdom Viridiplantae; phylum Streptophyta; class Pinopsida; order Cupressales; family Cupressaceae; genus Chamaecyparis; species Chamaecyparis obtusa. The sequence continues at coordinate 290,581 of BSBK01007015.1, read as the reverse complement.
ATGCCATAGTAAAGTGGACATATTTTGAAATAGGTCATGTTGACCATGGTGGTAGGGTGTCGAAATTGATGGGTTTAGGCATGGGCTGTAAGTTAGGGTTTATGAGATTGGATTTACATCTTAGGGTATTTCTTAATTATAGTTTGGGTATTTTAAATATGTCCTTTGATATGAATTGAGATATATTATGTAATTATTCAATTATCAGCAATAGGAGACCTAAATCTAGGGGCTAGGTTTTTGGCATCATTTATGCCTTAAATTTAGGGATTTATCTTTTTTGGAAACTACATGGTAGGCATCTTTTGGGCCTAAAAATTATGGTATCTATCTGTTTAGGAGCTCTTTTGAGAGGGGAATTTCATTTTCAAAATTGGCCTTGGAGGCTATATAACTGGACTTCTTATTCATTTGTAAGGGATCAAAATTTGGGGAAGAAGAGGTATTAGTGAACATATTGTTCCTTTGCATCTTTTCCTTGTGTTTTGTAACCATTTTTGTAGATTCTGAAGATAATAAAGCTGGCCTCTATTATTCCTCTATTTTTATGAGTTTTGCTATCAATCCTTCCAATTTTTCTACATTTAAGTGTTTTGTGTCTTGCAAGCATAGATTAGTGAATTGTTTCAAATTCCTATTCTAAGTTATAAAGAATAAACCTTTTGCATAAATTACATGTTTGTCGATTGATTTATTACCATTAGTGGCACAAGCTCTAATAGAAAATTCTAGGTCATCCTAGGTGTTGTGAAGTGAATGCTATTGCAGAGTTTTGAAAATGTATGTCCTATAGGTGCAGATTTATATTTTGGAGGATCTGAATCCATTTTGGTGTATCACCCCCTTAATTAGTATTCATTTTTTAGTTGTCTTTCTCCCTTTTCTCAAAGCTTAAAAAATCAGTATTAGATGATATTCCAAATCATATAGGAATCGGCCTAGAATCCAGAGATTCGTTCTCTCCCACAAAGAGTTTGTTTCCATGTTTCAACAGGAAGGCTAGATTTTCAATCAAGCTAGAGGCGCATTCCTGATTGACAACATGTGCATCATGTTGAGACCATTTCAATCAACTTATATTTCAATTTATTGTGTTACACCTACAAATATATTATCTTCTACTATTGGATTTTGGAACACATGTTGTTATTATATCATTGTCTTAAACTATTGCTTTGTTATTTCTTTCTATAACATATCATAGTTTCATTATTAAAAAATAAATGCTCCAATATGATGATAGAAAATAAATTATGTATATGATGTTATGCTTTTAATTTCTATCTTGGCGATGCAATTTATTGAATTAAGATAAGAATTTGATAGCCGTAAAAAATAAATTTTGACTACAGAAACTAAGAACATTTAATAGATAATGAACCATATAAACAAGAGTGTCTAAAATCTATGTTTTAAATAATAAAATAGATTAAATTCAAACTTTAACCTCATCAAATTTACATGTTTAACAAGACAATTTGATAAAATCAACATGAAGAGGAAGAACTACTTCTTAGCTTTCTATAAATATTTTTAAAAAATATATATTTATCTTTATTTTCTTGTAAAGTTTCCTAAGTACTATACTCTTATGTGTATTTTGATTTTTTTATAACTTCTACTAATCTTTCCACATACATACATAATAATGGAACTCAATAGTCAACAATCTTGAAGGGATTGTCAATTGTTGCAGCATTGATCAATCTAACTCCCAAATTTAAATTACAATAATAGAGAGTTTAAAGAAATGTAAATTATGAAGGAAAATAAATGTGGATAAATATATGAGAACACATGCTTGATTTATTAGAATTGAAAAATATTTACTAGATACATTAGAGACATTTCATCACGAGTTAAATTGGACATGTTTTTTGCAATGGTGCAAAGTGCGGTGTGTTTTTGATATTTTGTCAATAAGTAGAATTTTTGTATACTGAGGTAGAGGCAAAGTGACAAAACAATAGTTGACAACCTTGTAGTGTTTTATAACCCTTTAGGAAACAATTTGCATTTCTTTCCACCCTTTTCCCATCTCAAATAACCGATCTGAGACATTGCATCATGTCTTAAATATGATGTATTTTTTGTAGTAGTGGAAACTACAACATGTTTTCTCCTCACTGAGATAGTTGGCTTTCAATGAGAGTTTTTTATTAGGTATTTCCAATAAAAAAATGTGTTAACATCAGTGTGAGATCCTCCAGGTGTCTCCAATAAAACATACACATAGGGGAGACAGTCAGTGGTCGAATTGAAGTATGTGGAGGTCTCTCTGATGGTGCCCATCAATGAGACATAGTCATATTGGCCTTACATGCACCAAGGCTTCTCCTTTTTGTTCTCTTATTTTGGGGATGACCATTAACATCCATCCACAACATTGTGAAGATGTCATCTATGACATCTGAAGTTTAATGCATCATCTTCAAATGAATGTGTGCAATCCATGTGTATTAATGTTGACATTCATAATGTTTATCCCACTCAACATTTGAGATCACCTTGTACATATTTATAACTATTTTGATGAAAATCAATGAGTCTTTTTGTGAAAATGGTGCATTAACATTGGTATGATATCATTCGGGTGTCTCCGATAAAACAACCTCGTCGAAGAGACAATCCATGGTTGGAGTGAAGCTTGTGGATGTCTCTTCGATGGTGTTCATTGGTGACAAATGATCATATCATCCAAACTAACACTAGGTTCTTTCATTTATGTTATTTATCATTGGGATGACTTTTTGGCCTTGCGAAGATGTCATGTATGGTGTCTCTGATACAACTTAAAATAAAGGAAGTAGAAGACACACCATTAACGATGATATTAACGACATCATGTAGATGGTGAGGGTATTTTTTTGACATGTCAATTTAAAGGAACACCAACCATAATATCATCTTTGAATGAAGGTGCACAATCCATCTATGCTACTATTAAAAGTCATAATGTGGAGCCCACTCAATATTTCAAAATACCTTGTATATATTTCTATCCATTTTTGTAGCTATTGTCATTTTTTTGGGGCACCATTTTCCCATCAAAGCTAATTGATCTAATATACTTGAGCCTATCATAAAATATGAAGATGTTATAATTGTGTCTATAAATCCTCAATTATGATTGATTCACTCTACACGTAAAAATCACCTATGTTACAATTATTAGGTTAAAGCAATATTTTTGTTGCATGTGAGGAAATCATGATTACATAATATACAAAATGAGTAGATAAGAAAGAAATCATGTTTTACTATTGACACCTTCTCCAACATCAAGAATGGTTGTATTCATAGCTAAAACCTTCAATGCATGCTTACATGTGTTTCCCTAAAAACTCTAATGACAATCGCAGACAAACAAGTGAGCACCACATGCTCTAAAAATATACCAATTGCATGTTGTCTAGATTTTGACCCAATACTACCTTGGATTGGTTTGATCAGGAATTTCTTTTTCCCTCTCAATACTATTATGTAAACCTCACACCCTATAGTTCATGAGGAAACTGAATTCCTACAACTTCTCCTTTTTCATGTAGAATGATTCCATTTTATACACAAGGTTATAGTATACATGGTTCATTTGGCGCATGCATTTTTTTTGATGATAAAAAAGGTACCATGTCTTCAAAGTGCAATGGTGCAATTCTATGGTAGTGCTTGTTGTGTGTGTGAATTTTGTACCTAGCTGTAGACACAACACTTTAGTAAAACATTAGAAGTTAGCTGAAATCAAAATCATGCAAGTAATTGAAAACTAAACTAACTAGGTGATTTACTGCCTTCTAATAGATGCAAGTATGTATTCTCAGATTGGATCGAGATCAGTGACCTTGATGACACCTAAATGAAGGATTTAAATGCAAAATTTAGATATGAATTGGATACAAATTAATCTATTTTTTTGGATTTTAGATGCAATAATATGAGAAATCTGATATGAAATCTAATCTATATGAAAAACTGATATGTAATACAATTAATCTAACAATGATATGCTAAAATATGAATGATCTCACAAAGTTGTTGATTCGCAAAGAGGCTTCAATTCTTCAGATACCAATTCGCCAACATAAGTTTGCAAATTCTAAGATATGATTATGAAGAGTTGAGCCTTGATTTTATAGAAATCCAGGGCTTTGAGGATGCATGGAAAAAGCCATAAATCACTTAGATAAACCCAGGTTGATTTTTGAGTTATCAAAGAATAAAAGATAATTAATTCACAAAATCATGCAAAAGCATGCAAAAACAGCTTTTTAACTCAAATCAAAGTTGAGTTCATTTTTAAAACAACTTGAATTGATTTTCAGATTTCAAGTTTAACTGCTTTTTGAATGTGCATAATAATTATGAATTAAATAAATAAATAAAGTGATTTATTTCCAACTTAATTGATTTTAAAAATAAAACAATTGATTCATGGGTTAATCAATTATTAAATCAAACTTTTATTCCAAAATAATATCATTAAATATGACAACTTACTTTAATCAATTAAATAAGAATTTAATCAATTAATGATAGGAATTTTGATTTATTGTCAAATTTAAATAATAATAATTAGGAATAAATATAATTAAATTCAATTAAATAATTAAGTGGCAGTATTAAATCTAATTAATTAAATATTCAGAATATTCAATTAATCAAACTTTAGGATAAATAGGATTTATCGCCAAATAACTATTAAATTAAAGATAATTATGATAAATAGGAATATTACTAGGAATATTCCCCGATGTAGAATTTAGGATAATCAATTAGGATTCGATGATGTTTAGATATGCCTTAGGTTAGGACTTTGATGTCAATTTTGTTCGATGTGTCGATATAGGTTAATGAGCCTATAGCCCATTTTTGGGGTATTACATTTTGCCCCTCTTTGAATTGCTGTGCGAAGCACAGTGGTTCAAAGACAGTCTATGTATGATATTGAAACTGATGTTTGATATTGATATTGATATGAGACAGAAACTGATTGAAATTGATATGAAGATAATAGGTCCTGAATGACCAAAGATAATGTTAACTATAACAACAATGAACCGATGATTGCGAAAAATTGTCAAGACACCTGATTCTGAACCTTATGATTGCGAAGAAGTGAGTGACCGATTCCAGACCTGATTGTCGATAAGAATCACGTTGGTATCACATCTGAACCCTTCAATTTTTGAAGAACCAAGGAAATAACACAATTGAATCGATAGTTACAAAAACTGATACAATTTACAAGATTAAGAGAATACCAGATTGATATGGATCTCAATGAATCTGATATGCCTCGAGCGATGATTGATTTTCCCCAAGCGATGAGGTCTTTTTGATGAATCAACAACTAGACGTGGTTGTTGTCTTGATTACTGAGGAAAGATATGATTTCAAATTTAGATTATAGACTTTTGAATGATGTGCAATACCATGCCCCCTTCGGGATAAAAATTGAAATCTGACAAGGAAAGTCAGCATTGATAGTTCAGAAGCATGTTAATTGATTTGAGGAGTGGTTATACATGTTTGAGAATGCATTTTGCATCGTTGGAGGGTCCAAAAGACCAAGTTTGACTAGGTTTGACCATGAGTTCACCATGGTTGACCAAGTTGAAATTTTGATAGTTTGATGTGAGATAATCAGTTAAGTTGAATTCTGGATTTCTGTGATGATAGAAGGTTGATTATGTAAGTAGTGAATAATATAAATGATCTTAGATTTTGATTTTGATCTCGGAAAAAGATTCTACTTATTGTTTCATTGGAGGAACCTTCATGTGAGATTCATCTCTTGTTAGATTTGAAGATGTGATTGAAGAATCGTTTAAGCATTGAAGTTTATCCAACCATTGTGAGATCATGCAAACATGCAAAATGCAAAGAAACATGCAGAATGAAATGCAACCTAAGACCTAGGACCTAGTCACTGATCATGTGTCAGTCATTCTCATCATTGAATTTTTAGGTAACTGGTTAAATCAATACAATGCCCACTAGTTATGAAACCATGGAGATATGAATATCAATTTGTATGCGTAGGAATCAATACAAAACCCACTGATTAGGAAACCATGGATATATGAATATTGATTTTGTTTTTAGAATGTCGAATTAGATATAAGCACCAAAGCATAAGTGCCAAGACGACCTGAATATCATGTCCATTTTGATATAGCAATTTGTATAAGCATCAAAACATAAACCTCATGATGACCTGAATATGTCTTGCGTTACAAACACATCAAGCAGTCAAGAGATCATTCTAAATCCAGTGCGAATTACCCGTAGTGACCCTTTATCATTCACATCCTTAGGTAAGATTGCATTTCATAGTAGGAAAAAGAACTCACTCAAAAAGACAATAGTTAGATCAAACTTCCCTGAATTTTCTAGGTATCAATGGTCGAGGTACGCATGGCCATCCAATTCAAGATAGAGGCTCTTACAGTTGGACACCATTTCAATCCAGAATTTCCAAAGTTGTTAGATTTTCACATACAAGCAGAAGACAAAGAAAAGATTATGCCCCCAATCATCACTCTCTAAATCCTATAAAGGACATCATCGAAGAGCTTGTGGGAACACAATATGTAGAAATCTCAATGCGAATCAGTAAGCATACAAGGAGATAAAAGCATGTAAAAAGCATAGATTATTTTCAGTTTGTGTTTGATTGCGTTGTTGTAGATGCAAATTTTTTTCTAGAGACAAGACAAATTGACTGACTTGGATGAGTCTTCAAAGGACTCCGACCGGATATGATACGTCTAAGATACCTTAGAGACCATAGGATATAACATTGATTGCCCCCAAGTTTTAACATTGATAGGATACTGACGTTAGAGCCGATTGGTGTATAGACCGACTTATTGAAAATAGGAATGCGAAAACAAACCGAGAGATATGTACAAACTAAAGAAAGACTAAAAGTTGGGAAAGACCAAGATTGCACTGATAGATGGAGCGGTTTGAAACAAGTGGCACCCATTTGCCAGGTTTTCACCATCTTGGTAGAGATTCTATTTTTGCTACCGAGGCGCCTGTTTCTAGGTTTTCACCAAGGCACTTTTTCTTTTTCTCATTTTTTTTGTATTTTTCATTTTTCCAATTTTTTTGTACTTTTGATATTTTTAACTTTTTTTGTGAATCATCAAGGCACCCATTGCTAGATTTTCACCAAGATGTTCATTTTTTTCAAGACTTTTTCCAATTTTAAAGATTTTTTCAAGACATTTTACCATAGACTGAATGCCTTAGGCATAGAATTTCTTCAGATGGAGAATGTTGATTGGTTCTTAGAGCTGTTCTCCTTTAGTCATTGAGAGTTGATAGGCACCAGAGCCAAAAGTAGCAGTGATAACAAAGGGACCCAGCTAGTTGGGTTCAAAATTTCCCTTGCGTTCTCGATGTGGTTGATTTTTAGGATTCTCTCTCAAGACTAGATCACCAACCTGAAATTCTCTGTGTCTAACTTTCTTGTTGTAACCTCTAGACATTCTCTTCTAATACACTCTGAGATGATCATATGCTGCTTGTCTGTGCTCATCTAGTAGTTCAAGTTCTTGCAACCTAGACACTCTGTAGTCATCATTAGTTACTAGACCATGCATTCTGATTCTTAGTGATGAGATTTCAACCTCAATAGGCTGTACCGCTTTAGACCCATAAACTAAAGTGAATGGTGTAGCCCCAGTGGGCATTCTGATACTTTTTCTGTAGGCCCAAAGAGTTGGGTTGATCATGAGATGCCAGTCTCTACCTATTTTATTAACTATACAGTGCAAGATTTTCAATAGATTCTTGTTAGAAGCCTCTGCTTGTCCATTCCCTTGAGGATAGTAGATAGATGACCAATGTTGTGTAATCTTGAATTTAGCACATAAGTCATCTAGATCTTTGTTCTTGAATTGTCCACCATTATCTGTGATTATGGAATGATGTATCCCATATCTGCATATGATATAGTTCAATATGAACATAGATATTTGCTTTCCAGTTGCTTGTGTCAAAGGGACTGCTTCTACCCATTTTGTGAAATAATTTGTAGCTGTGATTATATGGGTATGTCCATTAGAAGAATGAGGATGTATAGCTCCTATGAGATCAAATGCCTATTGGTGAAAAGGCCATTGTGTAGTAAAGGGAATTAGATCTGTCCTTGGAGCATGAATTAAGTTGCCATGCAATTGGCACTTTTGACATTTTTTAGCAAACTTGATAGACTCTTTCTCCATTTCGGGCCAATAGTACCCTACCCTAATAAGTTTTCAAGCTAGTGTTAAATCGTTCAAGTGTGACCCAAAAATACCATCATGGACTTCCTCTAATGCACGTTGAGACTCTTCCCATTCTAAACATCTAAGTAGCGTACCATCTAGACCTCATTTGTATAGATCATGACCAATGATGACATATCAGGAGGTATTACGAATAAGGTATCTCTTTTCATGGTGGTTGAAGGTATCGAGAATGATTTGGTCTTGGAGATAGGAAAATAGGTTTTTGTATCTTGATGAATCATGACCAACAACAATGCAGATCATGCGGGTTTTGGGGGAATCATATGCAGGATAAGATAGCGCTTCCACCAGGAACTCGTAGCGTAGCTCATGTTCAAGCTGTTGTAATAAAGTAGATAATGTTGCCATTGCATCGAAAACCTTATTCTCCATTCTAGGTATTTGCTCAAATGTGATAGATAGGAAATACTTCTTTAGATCATCTACCATTCTCTTGTAAGGAATGAGCTTTTCATCTTTAGTTTGGTACACATCATTGACTTGATGGATAACAAGTTGTGAGTCTCCATGAATGTGTAGCTCTGCCACTCTCCATTCAATTGCTATTTTCATACCATTCAAAAGGGCTTCATATTTAGCAATATTATTTGTGTAAGGAAACTTTAATCTGAATGCTTTTGGTATTGAGTATCCTTGAGGAGTTATGAACAACATGCCTGCTCCTGATCCATTCTGTGTATAGGAGCCATCAAAGAATAACTGCCATTCTCTAGAAGAAAGAGTCATGATAGAGGAATCTAGAAATTCCATTTGCATTGGTGTATCGTCAATCATAGGTGCATCTGCTAATTGATCAGCAATAACCTATCCTTTAATAGCTTTTCTTTCCACATATTCAATGTTGAATTCACTTAAGAGCATGACCCATTTAGCTAATCTACCTGTGAGGGCAGCTTTGCTTAGTAGGTACTTGAGTGGATCAATTTTAGCTACCAAATGTGTGGTATGAGCTAACATGTAATGTCTCAATTTTTGTGATGCAAAGATCACAGCTAGACAAGCTTTCTCAATCATTGAATAGTTCTTCTCATATGCAACCAATGTTCTACTAATATAGTATATAGCTCTTTCCTTTTTGTTCTCATCATGTTGTGCTAGCAATGCCCCCAGTGATGTATCTGTAGCAGAGACATATAAGATCAAAGGCTTCCTTGGAATGGGAGGCATCAAGATAGGAGGATTTGATAGATACTTCTTGATATGATTAAAGTTGTTCTCACATTCTTCATTCCATGCGAAGGTCACACCTTTATGTAATGTTTTTGTAAAAGGTTGTGATATGTTTGCTAGTTGTGATATAAATCTTTTGATAGATTGAACTCTTCCTTGCAATGTCCTCATTTGACTAATATTCTTTGGAGGTTGCATCTCCATGATAGCCTTTAATTTAGCTGGATCAACTTCAATGCCCTTCTTTGAAACTATGTATCCTAAGAGCTTTCCAGAAGTGACACCAAAAGCACACTTCTTAGGATTTAGTTTGAGACTAAATTTTTCCATTCTATCTAGTATTTTGCTCAAGTCATTTAGATGTTTAGTTCGAATCATAGATTTTGCTAAAGTATCATGAACATAATCTTCCATAGTCGTATGCATCATGTCATGAAAAATAGATGTCATGGCTCTTTGATATGTAGCACCGGCATTTTTAAGCCCAAATGGCATGAAATTCCAACAAAAGGTGCCCTATGCACATGTAAAAGCAGTTTTCTCTTGATCCTCTGGAGTAATTTTTATTTGATTATACCCAAAAAAACCATCCATTAAAGAATACATCTCAAAGCCCGTAGTCATGTCCACTATCATATCAATGTTAGGTAATGGAAAATCATCCTTAGGGCATGCTCTATTTACATCTCTAAAGTCTGTGCACACTCTGATTGATTTATTTGGTTTTGAAATAGGTACAATATTAGAGATCCATTTTGCATAGTTAATAACTCAGATGAATCCAGCTTTCAAGAGCTTCTCTAATTCAGCTTTTTCCAAGAGTGCAACATGAGGATGCATCTTTCTCAATTTTTGCTTGATAGGTTTGACATTTGGAGCTGTAGATAAATGATGCATTATAAGATTAGGATCTAACCCTGGCATGTCTAAATATTTCCATGCAAAGTTGATCTTCTTCTTTGTTAGGCATGTTGTAAATTTTTGCTTCTCTTCTTCTGATAAAGATTGTGCCACATGGATCAACTGTGGTTCCTCTATTGTTCCCAAGTTGATGGATTGAGTGGGCTCAATTAGAACTAGAGATCTGTCCTGTAAATGACTAAGAAGGACATCAAATATCTCATCCTTAGGTGCCTCAAAGAGGTTTTCACCTTCGGATATGTCTTTTATTTTTACTTTTGTAGGTTCTGAGACTGCCACAAAGTGGTTTTCACTCTCAGACTCCTTTTCTTTTTATTCTTATTCTTATTTTTCTAACTAAGATACTTGATGTCCAACTCTGTCATGCTAACGCTTAATTCATTGATGGAAGTACTCATAGGCTCAACTGCATTGAGGTAGCAAGCAAGTGCATAGTCATTTGGGAAGGTATAAATACCATGGCTTGAATTTGTGGAGGTTTGATCAATAAGGTCTGGATATTGGATAGTCAAAATGGGGAAAGATTGGGAGATGGTGTTTATAGATATGGATCTGTCATCATTGGTCCTAACCCGATGCTTGAGTTCAAAGGTGATATTACAACTTAAGACATTCAATTCGTGAATAGGCTCAATGTCATTGTGGGAGTCCAATTCAGCCATAGGTGGATTAGACTCAATAGGTTCATCATTTCGCTCTAGACTTACGTTGGGTTCAGGTGCATATTGGTGAATAACATCAACATGTTTCTCTGTAATAAGCTCATCTTCTTCTGGAATGGCTCCCCATTCATAGTCATTAGATTCTTCATCTATACCTCTAGGAAATATAAGAACATGAGTAAAGTTAGGATGAATACCCCAAGAAGGGTTACCCTCAGATTCTGATTTGAATTCATACTCATGGGAATCTATCTCAGAATAACTATCACCTTCCTCTTTTTGATTGTCTCCGAGATTAGCTGGTTCTTGTGTGGCAACTATCTCTTGATTGATAGTAGGTTCTTGTGTTTCTACTACATTAATTCTTTTGATTGGATCATTTTTAGCTTCAAGGAAGTCTTTGATTTCCTTAGGAAAATGCTCATAAGGGATAAGTTCAGAGTTGTCTAAATCACTATTTGATGGTTTAGTTTCTTCCTTCTTAAGAAGAGGTTCTCCTGGTGCGATCTACTCTATGACATGGGAACAATTACCTTTGAGGTGGAAGGGTTTCTTTTTAAAGCCTAGGCCAACTGTATCTTTGTTTGCCCTACCAGTATGTGAAATAGGTGTTATAAGACCTTCTCCTTTGACTCCTAGAGGTCCTTTACCTGAATATCCCATCTTAGCTATTAATTTATCTCCTGGACCATATGCCTTAGAAGGGATTTTGGATACTGTAGAGTCACTAGTTTGAACCACTTGAGATTCAGGTTCATCTTTGTATAGCCATGCAAGCACAACTTCATCCTCTTCAAACTCTTTCTTGAAGACTTGCTCTGCTACAAAATTCTTTTTATATGCCTCAAGAGGTTCTTTAGAGTCTAGTTTGGACTATTTCAGAGATTGTCCATAAGACTTAGGTGAGATAGGTAGAGATGTCAAAGATAAGATTGGCTCTATAGTATATTCTCCCATACCATTTTCTTTGATATTGACCTCTTTTGCAATGTCTTCCATTTTAGATGTGGATGCTTCTTTAGTTGGCTCAATGGAAGATTCTCTGTTATTAGGCACAAGTTTATCTGCACTTTCTTTCAATGTATTGCAAGTGGTGGATATGTCTACTGGAATAGTGACCTCTACTCCTTCATAAGGAAATTTTAAGCATTGGTGGAATGTAGAAGGAATAGCCCTCATCTCATGTATCCATGGTCTCCCTAGAAGGATGTTGTAAGCCAAAGGTAGATCAAGAACTTGACATATAGTATCTCTGATAACTGGACCTGCTCTGATAGGTAAGATAATGGTGCCTTTAGAAGATCTTTCTTGTTCATCATAGGCTTTTATAGTTATTTTCTTTGTAGGATCAATAGCCAATTTTGAAAATCCCAATTGTGTGACCAAGCTGTAAGAACAAATATTTAGGTCAATGCCTCCATCTATCAACACATGTTTGACTCTACAGTTCTGGATCAAGACTTCTGTGTGCAAGGGCTGGTTATGTGGGTGACTCAAGGAGTTGTCATCTTCCTCTGAAAAGGAGATATATTGCAGAGATGTAAGATGTCCAACCATAGTCTGGAACCTGTCTAAATCAAGGTCATCAAGAACATTGGATCCAAGCAAAGCTTTGTCTAGAATAGCTCTATGAGCTAGAGATATCCAAAGCAACTCAAACATGGAGATTTTTGCATTAGTGTGTTGGAGTTGTTGAACAATGCTATAAGATGTTGGCCTCGTATCTTTAGGATTGGAATATTTAGAAGCAACCTTCTATTTGGAAGCGGAAGAAAGATTGAAGGGCATCTTAGGGACATTTGATGAATCTGGGATTTGTCCGTTCAGATGTGCCTGAGCTTGTGATTGAGTCACTGCATTAGCTGAAGTATGATCTCTATCTCTTCACACAATTATGATGACATTGCAATGCTCAGAGAGACAAGGTTCAACCATATTGATAACAACATTATTTCTAGGGTAAGCATAATTGACCTTTGCCCCCATATTAGGCTGAGAAGATGAAACTTCTTGACCATGTTTCAGAAATGGTTCTATGAATGCTGTATGAGCATTATTGCTCTTATGATTTTCGATGGTGATATCTCCCTTATCAATCAAATCTTGAATAGTATGCTTCAAGCGTAAGCCGTGATTATTTTTGTGAAATTTACCTCAATGGAAATCATAGAATTCATTCTCTCTCCACCATTTTGGTTTAGGATCAGGATCAGATTGTTGGATCTTAGGCAAAAAAATGATGTTATTAGCTAATAGAGTTCTCATAGCTAATTATAAAAATTCTCCAAGAGGAGCGAACTTTCATTTATTATCAGCGGACCAAGAATTGTATTCTGGTTTCTTTTGAGATGGTTCAGACACCTTTTGTTCTAAAGCTTTGATGGCTTGGGTGCCAATAGTTAGATTGAAAGCTAGTGCCTTTGATGGGGCACAGATGGTATCAACAACACCATCTGTGACAATGCCTTTATTCTTGTTCTAGTTCTTGTTCTTGTCTTTAGAACTGGATCCTGATTCGTACTTGTCCTTTTGAAGTGTGATTTCTCCTTTTTTCACAAGTACTTTTTCAATTTTGATCACATTGTCTACCATCTTATCAAAAGATTTATGATCTTGCATTTGTAAAGGGTAGTTGATCTCTGGGATAAGATTATTGATGAAGATTTCTAGTTTCTCAGTTTCTGGAATAGGCCTAGCATATAGAGAGAAATTCTTCCTCCATCTTTTGAGAAATGTCAAGAATGGTTCACCTGGATATTGCTTGAGATTACAGATATCAATCATGGTGACTGGATGTTGAATGTTGTAGGAGTATTACTAATAGAACAATTTGATCAACTCCTCAAAAGTTTTGATAGTAGAAGGCAATCTAGAGAACCAATGAATGGCTGCTCCTCCTAGAGATCGAGGAAAGAGATGCATCAGATAGGTTGGTTCATGCATGAACTCCATAGATTGTGTATAGAATTCTCTGACATGATCTTGAGGATCTGAGTGCCCATCATACTTATCATATTTTGGCATCTCCACTCTTTTTGGGAATGATGGCATGTACAAGTCTTTGTCAAATGGAAAAGGACATAGAGCCTCCATGGAGAACTCCTTGGGTTCCTTTTCTTTCTCAAGGTTATTAAGTTTGGCTTGCATGGCATGCATTTGTTTCATCATAGTTGTGAGTGGAGTTTCTTCCTCATGTGTAATGATATCTTCAACATTAAATTTGGGAGGAATTTTAGCTCCTTGATGAGCTAATTGTAAAAAGTATGCTTCTCTATCTTCTTTCAAGAAATGCTTCATCATTCATTTGAAGTTATCATCGTTTTGATATTGAGCAATTTCTTCAGGTGTGGGTTCTTGATTTGCACCATGTTGAGATTGAGCTCTTTGAGAGCCAAAGTTTATCCCTTCTTGAGACATGGTGGGAGTTCTACCTGGGATAGATTGATGAGGAGTTTGTTGATTACCTCCATGAGTTGATGAAGGAGGAATGTAACCGATTTTTAATCGAAGATTGCCAAGACTGTCATCTTCATAAAGACTAGAATTGTAGAGTTGCTCAAGAGTTGGACTTTGGATATGAGTCAAAGGTAAGTATGAGATACTTCCCTAGATTTATTATGAGAGGAAGCTCTAGTTTCCACCATTAACCTTGGGTGAAACAAAAGAATATGATGAAGACAACTGAAGAAAGATCTGATTCAAGAAGATCAAATGATGCAACCTTGTCAAGGTTTGATTGATTGAAGCTTGGATTAGATGTAAATAAAGGAGACTATCCCTTGGATGTATGGGTAGATTCCCAAAAGATAGTGGACACGAGTTCACAACACTTAGTCATTTTGATGATTGATTGAAGATTGATAGTTATGACAAGGTTTTGACACAAGATGATAAAGACTCAAATCAATTAAACAGAAGGTTAAATCGGATTCAAAAGGCCACTTTAGGAAAATGATTGGATTCTCAGTATTTGCTGCTCTGTTCTTGACATAGTGATTTGTTTGACAGATTCTAGAAATAGGCTGGAAAAGTTGGGTCTCTGATAGTTCTGACAACTTTCTAACAACTTTTCAAAATTTCCCAAATGACTTTCTACAGGCTCGTACGATAGTGGGTATAGCATGAAATGACAATTGAAAAACTCATACGACAATTGTCAAACTTGCATGACAGTTGATTGCAAGAATTTTGACTTTTTGAATTGACTGGCAACAAAACTCGTATGATAATGTACCATATACCATACGATAATATGGGGGTTCTAAAATGACAATAGCCAAAAGTCATATGAATTTTTGACTTTACAAAATGACTGTTGACTCCAAAAAGGTGTTTGAAATTAGATTTTGCAATGTTTCAAATTTTTAGTTTCAAATAATTCACAAAATTGTTTGTCCAAATTTGAAGATTGTAGCGGATTGATTCATTCTTAGTAACGAGATAGATAAACAGGCACGCAAAATAGCAAGTGATTTCAAGCACATCTGAAAACAATGAATAGGGGACAAAGAAACCCTGTGCATGAACAATCAAGTGATTGAATTGTGCTAATCCCTAGGAGTGCTAATAGTGTATGTTCCAAAAAGTTTTGCAATAACACACATATTCCTAGAAAAATGAAAATTTGGCCTCACTAGGGTTTTTTAGTAATGGTCTGACTCTGCAACTTTTGTGATCTCAAGAGGGCGAACTCCAATCCAGGTGCACCGGGGTTTTGACACAGTCTGAGAACTTAATCTTTAGGATCTGCTAGGGAGATCTGACAGCCCAACAAGAGACCACACCTATGGAGATTTCTTCCACAAGGACATTTATATAGCAGTTGTCACTACCACGATGAAAATGGCTATTACCGCTTGAGGTTCCATCAACATGGTTGACCCAATTAAGGGAATGTCCACTACAGTTAACCCTCTCTAAAGGTGACTCACAAAATATACCACATGGAGACTGGTTCCAGATTCAAGGATTTGAGTTTCTGGTACTACCCAAAAAGGGAGTAGAGCATAATCCTCTAGCCTTTTCACTTTTAACCCAAACAAAGTAGACAGATTAATCCGACATGCTAAGACCAAGATTATCTCACAAAGATCTATGATGTCAACCACTCATGATCTATCAACCTCTCCAGAGAGAGAATGTATCAATCAGAAGCTGAAGATGCACAAATCTAGTAGAACGTGAGACTCTCTTAGTATCCTCCCTACCTACAAGGGTTCCTTTGTTGAGAAGAGTTTCGTTGGAAACTCACTCTCTCAAGAGCCATGAATAGTGTTCATAGGGCCTATTTACTATGTGTAACAAAGATGTTGAAAAGCAAATCTATGTTCATTTTTATAGCCCAAAATGAAATATGTGATATGAAAGCAATAAAGGTCACACAAGCTTGACACGCAAGAGTTCTTTTTAATCCAAATCGAAACGTTATTAGCTGAAAAGATTACTTGAATTCCTCGCAATGCGCTTAGTAGATTCTTACCTATTTTTAGCAATTCTTGCACTTTTTCCAATCAAAACCAGCATAAATCAATCAGAAACAACAAATTTCAATTGTTAATGTTAGCTGTTAGTCCAAATCAGAAAAATACATCTAGAAAAACTACCCAAAAAGTGAAATGACAATTGAAACTTGGCATTAAAACTTGTACGACAATGGGTTACCTCCCAAACGATAGTCCAAAAACTTGTACGACACTGGGTACCAGATCATACGACAATATAGATTCCAAATGACATTGTGATCCTAGCGGTATGATCCTCGATCAAATAAACTGTCATATGACAGTGGGTATCTCTTGGTACGAGTTTCTGACAAAACTCGTATGACAACTGTACGGACATAAATTAAAAATCACAGCTTGGAATAGAAAATGACAAAAAGATGATAGAAATTGATAGAAGTTGAATGGAAACCCATTTCAGGGCCCCATGGTGGGCGCCAAAAATGTGGGTGAATTTTGTACCTAGTTGTAGACACAACACTTTAGTAAAACATTAGAGGTTAGCTGAAATCAAAATCATGCAAGTAATTGAAAACTAAACTAACTAGGTGATTTACTGCCTTCTAATAGATGCAAGTATGTATTCTCAGATTGGACCGAGATCAATGACCTTGACGACACCTAAACGAAGGATTTGAATGCAAAATCTAGATATGAATTAGATACAAATTAATCTATTTTTTTGGATTTTAGATGCAATAATATGAGAAATCTGATATGAAATCTAATCTATATGAAAAATTGATATGCAATACAATTAATCTAACAATGATATGCTAAAATATGAATGATCTCACAAAGTTGTTGATTCGCAAAGAGGCTTCAATTCTTTAGATACCAATTCACCAGCATAAGTTTGCAAATTTTGAGATATGATTATGAAGAGCTGAGCCTTGATTTTATAGAAATCCAGGGCTTTGAGGATGCATGGAAAAAGCCATAAATCACTCAGATAAACTCAGGTTGATTTTTGAGTTATCAAAGAATAAAAGATAATTAATTCACAAAATCATGCAAAAACATGCAAAAATAGCTTTTTAACTCAAATCAAAGTTGAGTTCATTTTTAAAACAACTTGAATTGATTTTCAAATTTCAAGTTTAACTGCTTTTTGAATGTGCATAATAATTATGAATTAAATAAATAAATAAAGTGATTTATTTCCAACTTAACTGATTTTAAAAATAAAACAATTGATTAATGGGTTAATCAATTATTAAATCAAACTTTTATTCCAAAATAATATCATTAAATATGACAACTTACTTTAATCAATTAAATAAGAATTTAATCAATTAATGATAGGAATTTTGATTTATTGTCAAATTTAAATAATAATAATTAGGAATAAATATAATTAAATTCAATTAAATAATTAAATGGCAGTATTAAATCTAATTAATTAAATATTCAGAATATTCAATTAATCAAACTTTAGGATAAATAGGATTTATCACCAAATAACTATTAAATTAAAGATAATTATGATAAATAGGAATATTATTAGGAATATTCCCCGATGCAGAATTTAGGATAATCAATTAGGATTCAATGATGTTTAGATATGCCTTAAGTTAGGACTTTGATGTTGATTTCATTCAATGTGTCGATATAGGAGGTCAATGAACCTATAGCCCATTTTTGGGGTATTACACTTGTATCCTGATTCGTATGTGGGAAGTGTTAGGAATTTTTGGCCCACATTTCTATAGGTAGAGAATGATGTTAGCTATGAAGGAAATTCTCTATGCATGGCATAAGAAGTATTATGATACACTAAAAGGATACACAATTTTTAGGGGACCTCTTACCAATATAGCTATGCCTTTAACACCATGTCCTCCTGAAATACTCTAGAAAGTGAGGATGACAAACTTGTCAAAAAAAATATGTAACAACCAAATAGTGTTATCCTCACTATCATCCATTGCAATCATTATCATCCTAAGGTGATGAAAGATAACCATTATTCTATCCTTTGATGTTTACTTGTACATATTCTTTAGCCATTTTCAATGCATTTGCCAATTGCAAAGAATGACATGACAATGAAAATCTACCCTAGTAAACATTGATTGATAAAGCATAAATGGGTCATCTCATGGGAAGTGGCCAAAATAAACAAGTAAAGGGAGTTGAAAATGATGATCAAAGAAAAAGAGACATGCAATTATTGTATGGAATGTATCTCTACACTAATATCATTAGTCAAAAAGGTGTTCACCATCTAATCATTTATAGTCAGCTTACCTCATCTATATACAATGGCCATGCATCCTTTGATGTCCTTGATCTTGTTATGGGAGGACATGACCCATGCAACTAGTACCCTTGATTGTTTCTTCTTAAACATGAGAAACATATATAAGTAATACTACACAAAATGAATGCTTCCATAATTATTGCAGTACGTGAAGGACATGCAACAAGTAGAAAAGGTAAATAGTAATCGCTACAAGGATGGTTGTAGATGTCTCACCCCATATTTTTTGGTTGCAAATGTCAAATACATAAAAATTATGGAATCTTGTGAGTGTCAAACCATCATCTGTAGCATCCATGGTGTTTGGATGCCTATAATGAAAGGTGTGTCACTTTTTGCAGGCTACTACCAATAAAAGAAATTATCCACATCTAATGCTTTCCAATATAGGATGCTAGTGGGATCATAACATACTTTTAGGATTAACTAGTCTTAACTCTTGTCCATACATTCATGACATCTTTTCATGTAAGGATACCATCTCTCTTATAAACATACACAAAAAATATGGATCAAAGAGATGTTTGTGATAGCATCAATAGTCCTCTATATAAGTCTCGTATTCTACATAAAGGTTGGGGAAAAACTAAGACCATGGCTCATTTCTCTCATCATTCACAACATGACAAAATTCACCCTCCGCATCTACATGAAACATTTGATTGAAAGTCAAAATTACCACATTTGATTGACTAAACAAAACCTTAACATTGAAGTGCCACTGACAACCCCTTTTCTTGTAAATTGTCGAACATATTTATTTACTGGTGATTTCTTCCTATTATCCCATACACCAAAAGTGCACTAATAAATGCACAACCCAAAACTCATTATGTCAATTATAAATGTATTGCAAAAATTTGTAATGATAACTATAATGTTGATTGTTTTTACTCACCTTGCATACATCTTTGTCATGTGTTCATTGCAATCCAAAGGGAGGTATTTTTTGTGGGACGTGCAAATGAATGAAGCTTTGACACTTTCGCTCTTTTCCTCCCTCAAGAAAAAAGAATCTAGTCCATGAAATGGAATTGTTTTTTATTGGTCTATTATCTCATCATCTTCCACACCAATTGGAGTCTAGCATATTGGAGCTCTAAATTTTTGGCAAAATTTGGAGTTGGGTGAAATCACAATAGTGTGTCCCACTTTTTGGGACGAAGGAAATTGGTCTTCAAAAAAATTAAAAAAATTTAGGGCCTTCGCTCCAAGTACCCTCTTCGCACGAAGGGGATGATTGGCTTCACGCGAAGTACCCTATGTGGGGTACTTTGCGCGAAGACCCCCCTTCGTACGGAGTACCCTACGCAGGGTACTTCCCGCAAAGGGGGTCTTCGCGTGAAGCCACTTTCGGTCAGATTTTTTTTATAAATTTCCAGCTTTCTTATTTCATTTTCATTGTTTACTATTGGAGATTTTATGGACCCAGGGCTTAGAGCGAACCAGTGATGTCCACTACAACATCATCACCTCCCAAGATTTTTTGACCTCTTCAGATTGTTAGTAGTATCAGGTACACACATTTTTCTCATTTTTTATTGTAAATTATATCTTTTATATTTATTTTAGTTAGTTATTTGTTTTAAATAATTTTTAGTTTGTATTAATGTTAGAAAATCGTAGTTTAAATTTTATAATATGTTAGAAAATGATAGTAGAATGTTAGAATATGTTAGAAAATTTTAGTAGTACTGTTATAAACTCATAGTAGAACTGTTAGAAAATGTTAGAAAACATTAAAAACCGTAGTATAAATGTTAGAATATGTTAGCAAATGTTAGAAAATCGTAACTTAGTATACATTAGAAAATATTACAAAACTATAAATTAGTATACGCTAGAAAATATTAGAAAATTGTAACTTAGTATACATTAGAAAATTGCAACTTCTAGTATACATTAGAAAATATTAGAAAAACGTAGTAGAATGTTAGCAAATGTTATAAAATTGTAACTTAGTATGTTAGAAAATGATAGAAAATCGTAGTCGTGTGTTAGCAAATGTTAGAAAATATTTACAAAACATTAGAAACCATAGTAGAAATGTTAGAAAACATTAAGATCTTATAGAAATTATTAAAAACATTTATTTTTAATTTTTTTTAAAGTTAGTAAATATTAGGAATCTCTCTCTCTCTCTCTCTCTCTCTCTCAGGTACACACATTTTTAGTAAAGTTAGTAAGTATTAGTTAGTTATTTGTTTTAAATAATTTTTAGTTTGTAGAAATCTTAGAAAATCATAGTTAAATTTTAGAAAATGATAGTAGTATGTTATCTAATATGTTAGAAAATTGTAGTAGTAAGTTTCTAGGACCCTTATCCCTCCCTTATGACATATTAAGACACATAGGATCCCTTAGGAATCTCAAGACCTTATAATGTACATATTAGGATGTCCTAGGACCCATTGATGTATGTTAGGTTCCATTAATACATACAAGGACTCATTTTTTCCCTAAAGGCTCCTTAAGACATATTAGGATGAATTAATGTAACCTATGATCCCTTAGGACTTGTTATGATGCCTACAACCCCTTAAGACATTCTAGGACCCTTACACATCGCTTATGACATCTTAAGATACATAGGACCCTTTAGGACCCATACGACCCAATTATTATATCTTAAAAAATCCTAGGACCCATTCATCTATCTTATATTCTATTAATACATATGTGAACCCATCGTTGCCTGCAAGAACCCTTAAGACATACTAGCATCAATTAATTTAACCTAAGATACCTTAGACCACTTATCACACCTACGACCCATTAACATTCTTGGACCATTATACATCCCTTACCACATTTTAAGATACATATGACCCCTTCAGATCCTCAAGACCCATTAACATATCTTAGGTTGTCCTAGGACACATTTATGTATCTTAGATTCAATTAATAAATATGAGGATCCACTAATGTAACCTAGGACCCCTTAGGACCTCTTATGTTACCCACGACCCCTTAAGACACTCTAGGACCCTTATCCATCTGTTACACTATCTCAAGACACATAGGACCCATTGTTTCCCTCAAGAAACCTTAAGACATACTAGGATCAATTAATGTAATGTAGGATCTCTTAGGACCACTTATTGCACCTATAACCCATTAACATTATAGGATCCTTATCCACCCCTTATGAAATCTTAAAACAAATATGAAACCTTAGGACCCCCAAGACCCATTAAAGAATCTTAGGATGTCCTAGGACCCATTGATGTATCTTATATTCCATTAATACATACAAGGACCCATTATCACCCTAAATACCCCTTAAGAAATACTAGGATCCCTAAGGACCTCTTATGACACATACGACCCCTTAAGACATTCTAGGACCTTTATCCATCGCTTACAACATCTTACGATACCTAGGACCCATTAGGACCCCAAGACACATTAATGTATCTTAGGATGTCCTGGGACCCATTTATGTATCTTACATTCTATTAATACATAAGAGGACCCATTTTTTTGCCTCCAGGACCCTTAAGATATACTAGTATCAATTAATGTAACCTAAGATCCCTTAGACCACTTATCACACCTACGACCCATTAACATTCTTGGACCATTACACATCCCTTACCATATTTTAAGACACATATGACCCCTTTAGATCCTCAACACCCATTAACATATCTTAGGTTGTCCTAGGACACATTTATGTATCTTAGATTCAATTAATACATATGAGGATCCACTAATGTAACCTAGGACCCCTTAGGACCTCTTATGTTACTTACAATCCCTTAAGACACTCTAGGACCCTTATCCATCCATTACACTATCTTAAGAAACATAGGACCCATTGTTTCCCTTAAGAAACCTTAAGAAATACTAGGACCAATTAATGTAATGTAGGATCACTTAGGACCACTTATTGCACCTACGATCCATTAACATTCTAGGACCCTTATCCATCCCTTATGAAATCTTAAAACAAATATGAAACCTTAGGACCCCCAAGACCCATTAAAGAATCTTAGGATATCCTAGGACCCATTGATGTATCTTATATTCCATTAATACATACAAGGACCCATTGTCACCCTAAATACCCCTTAATAAATACTAGGATCCCTAAGGACCTCTTATGACACATATGACCCCTTAAGATATTCTAGGACCTTTATCCATCCCTTACAACATCTTAAGATACCTATGACCCATTAGGACCCCCAAGACACATTAATGTATCTTAGGACCCCCATAAGAGGACCCATTTGTTTGCCTCCAGGACCCTTAAGATATACTACGATCAATTAATTTAACCTATAATCCCTTAGAAGCATTATGACACCTACAAAGCCTTAAGACATTCAAGAAACCTTATCCATACCTTATGACATCTAAAGACACATATTCAACCCCTTAGGACCTCCAAGACCAATTAATGTATCTTAGGATTCCCCTAGGACCCATTCATGTATCTTAGGTTCTATTAATTGATATGAGGACCCATTGTCACCTTGGACAACCCTTAATATATACTAGAATCAATTAATATAACCTAGGATACCTTAGGACTACTTACAACACATGTGACCCCTTAATACATTCTAGGAAACTTATCCATCCCTTATGATGTCTTAAGACACATAGGACCCCAAAGACCCATTAATGTATCTTATTATGTCGTAGGACCCATTCAGGCATCTTAGGTTCCATTGATCTTATAGAAATTATTAAAAATATTTGTTTTTAAATTTCTTTTAAAGTTATTAAATATTAGGAATATCTCTCTCTCTCTCTCTCTAAATTATGTACATATGTTTTAGAGTTACAAGTATAAATGTTATTCATGTAGAGTTAGATGTTAAAATATTATTCTAGGAGGACTGAGCCTTAGTACATCCTAGTAGCCTTAGGACCTATTAATACCAAGTCTAGTACATCTAGGAACCCTTTAGGACTATTAGTACACCCTAGGTTCCTTTAGGACCCCTATTGTGACATAAAACTCTTTAAGAATCCTTAGGATCCTTAGGACCTATAATAAGACACCTTAAGACCTAATAGGACCCCTTAAGAAATAATAAGATTGGACTTAAGACCTAATAGGACTAATATGACCTATTAAAATCAATTAGTACATCCTAGGACCCTTAAGACCTAATAAGACCACTTACTTGACCTAATAGGATCTATTAATACCAATTAGTACATCCAAGGACCCTTTAGGACTATTAAAATTAATTAGTACATCTTGGGACCCTTAAGACCTAATAAGACCACTTACTTGACCTAATAGGACCTATTAATACCAATTAGTACATCCAATGACCCTTTAGGACTATTAGTACACTCTACGTTCCTTTAGGACCCCTTTGTGACATAAAGCTCTTTAAGAACCCTTAGGATCCTTAGGACCTAAAATAGGACCCCTTAAGACCTAATAGGACCCCTTAAGACTTAATAAGACTGGACTTAAGACCTAATAGGACTAATATGACCTATTAAAATCAATTAGTACATCTTAGGACCCTTAAGACCTAATAAGACCACTTACTTGACCTAATAGGATCTATTAATACCAATTAGTACATCCAAGGACCCTTTAGGACTATTAGTAAACCCTAAGTTCCTTTAGGACCCCTATTATGACATAAAACTCTTTGAGAACTCTTAGGATCCTTATGACCTATAATAGGACCCCTTAAGACCTAATAGGACCCTTTAAGACTTAATAAGACTAGACTTAAGACCTAATGCGACTAATATATTAAAATCAATTAGTACATCTTAAGACCCTTAAGACCTAATAAGAGCACTTGACCTAATAGGACCTATTGATACCAATTAGTACATTCAAGGACCCTTTAGGACTATTAATACACTCTAGTATTGTAAATTTAAGTATAAAATTTTATATATTCAGATATTTGTTTCCATTTTACATGTAATTATAACATGTAATCAAGTACTTAATTATTAACACTTAGCTTTCACATGTTACATCTAGATGGTCACTCAAGATGCACCTCGCACTCTTGATATAGCAACCATTTTTCATACTGCTGAGACAGAGATGGCTTGACTTAGAGAGTCCATCTGTACATCTTCAGTAGATGGCATATACAAAGATACTTGTATCAGTGTATTGACCAGTTTGGAGGATATGACTGCCAGATTGAGAGCCCACTCTTCCTTCACACCTCAGGTAGTTGATAGTATTTTTTGAGAGTTGAGAGATGAGGTCTTAGGTGATGTTTCCTTGGAGATAGTTCAAAGTTGTGTCCCTGAGGAAATCATCAAACAAGAGGTTTTCCCATTTTATGAGGGGAAGCCCAAGGTGAGGGCATATCAGGTTACATGCTATGCAATTCCTTAGATCACATGCATGATATATCCTCATTTTCTTGCAACACATGGTTGTTATCCTAATAACGACCAAATTCCTTTATATATTGCACAATAGTTGTACGCTGAGTTTTTTTTGGGACTTAGGGCCAACTATTTAGATCTTCCCAGATATTATGGTCAGAGGCTCTCTAGAGTCACAGATTGAGAATAGCATTGTAGGGCTAATCAAGTTATTATTCCTCATAAAGAGCTTGTTGGGCAGAGGACTCTGGCAGTGGTACCGATGATGGCTGCTACTGTAGATAGAGTGGTAATTTATTCTCATAGGGGAGTAGTGGAAAGGATAGGGGAAATTTATTCTGCAACCACCTCCATCACTTCAAATACAGTGGGTTGATATATTTTAACTAGACCGAGTCAAGCCAGACTGTCTTTTGAGGATTCATCTAGTACTGCTATAGGGGCTAGTGATGAGACATATAGAGTTGCAAGTCTTCCTACACCTGGAGAGATATGAGCGCTTTCTACTCATCATATTCATTTAGATATGGCACTTTACTTTTTGGAGGATCTCCTGCAGTCATATTCTTATATTGCTAACATGTAGAGGATCCTAGTACATTCAGTCAGGGATGTCATCAGACTTGCATGTGGTCCTATAGTTCCACTGACACAAGACACACCATCTAGTTAGGCACAACATAGTTCACAACACTCTATAGAGTGCTCTGCACCCACAAATTAGTCTGCAGCTACAGAGCCAGGTATACAGGTTGGAGATGTATAGGTCACCAATGAGGGCCTAGACACATTTGATGAGAAGTTGTGTGGGTTGAGTCAGGTGGATATTGGCACTGATGTTGGATCATTTATGGATACGTTATTGCATCCTGATGGTTCAGGCTCTACATCACTCCCCTCCCAGCTGGTGTCACCCCTACACTCTTCATTACTAGAGAGGTTCAAGACTGAAGGTGGTGTGGGTGATGTAGTTTTAGTTGATGATATGATGGTGCAACGCACTGATGATCCTCCTTCTCCTGAGACCCATGTATATAAAGTTTTCTTTTCTCCTTTCTAGGAGTTTTAGTGAACAATTAATTGTAGATGTGTGTATTCATGTTTGTTCAATGTATAATATTTTGCATGCACAGTTAGCAGAGCACATTACCTATAGTGTGGGCTCAGAGCATCTTCATATGAGAGATTCAATAGATGTGACACCTACTAATGGTCAGGTAAGTTTTAGATATATGCAGGTTTAAGCATGCATGTGTACACTTGTACACATGTATTTATATATTTCAATTACTTTACATAATATATACTATGAACATGTATAGAACCAACTGTTGTACTAAATTTGTAGGGGTCAGTTGCTGCTTCATAGCCAAAGGATGCTCATTACACTCAGTTAGAGCACATTACCTCTAGTGTGGGCTCATAGCATCTTCATAGGAGAGATTCAACATATGTGACACCTATTAGAGGTCACGTAAGTTTTAAAAATATGTAAGTTTAAACATGCATTTATAATATTTTAAGTATTTTACATTATTATTATATACATGCTTTTATATTTGCTGGGATCAATTGCAGCCTCATAGCTAGAGGATGCTCGTGGCAGTCGGTCAGAGGGTCGCTCTGTTCGCATGCGCCTAGATGACTCCCTAGTTTAGGACATGTTGCACAAATCTTTTATTTGAGACTCATTATATATGTCATTATTATATGTTTGATATTTTCAGTTTGTGATTTGAGACATATATTTATATGCTATCCAGACCTCTAGACATAGATGATTTATGATTTGACATTATATAGATTTATGATGGTTTCATTTGATTATATGATATAATTTGATTAGATAATTTCATTTGATTAGATGATATGATTTGATTAGATGATAATATGATTTGATTAGATGGTTTCATTTGATTAGATTAGATGGTTTCATTTGATTAGATGATATGATTTGATTAGATGATTTCATTTGATTAGATGATATGATTTGATTAGATGGTTTTATTTGATAGATGATATGATTTGATTAGATAGTTTCATTTGATTAGATGATATGATTTGATTAGATGGTTTCAGTTGATTAGATGGTTTCATTTGATTAGATTTTATTAGATGGATGTAGAATTAATATCATAAAAAATAACAAGTTAATACATGTAACTAATGGACAATAACTATTCTAACGCATTCTAAAGCTAACACATGTCATAAGTAATCTAACTAATTTTATCATTTTTTAGTGTTCAAACTAATGTCTTAAGGGGATCTTTAACTAATAAGCAATCTTAAGGGGAGGTCTTAAGGGGCAGTCTTAAGAGGATCTAGAATTAATATCATAAAAAATAACTAGTTAATACATGTAACTAATGGACAATAGCTATTCTAACTAATAAGAAATCTTAAGGGGAGGTCTTAAGGGGATCTAGAATTAATATCATAAAAACAAGTTAATACATGTATCTAATCGACAATAACCATTCTAACTCATTCTAGAACTAACACATGTAATAAGTAATCTAACTAATTTGATCATTTTTTAGTGTTCAAACTAATGTCTTAAGGGGATCTTTAACTAATAAGCAATCTTAAGGGGAGGTCTTAAGGGGATCTAGAATTAATATCATAAAAAATAACTAGTTAATACATGTAACTAATGGACAATAACTATTCTAACTAATAAGAAATCTTAAGGGGAGGTCTTAAGGGGATCTAGAATTAATATCATAAAAAACAACAAGTTAATACATGTAACTAATGGACAATAACTATTCTAACTCATTCTAGAACTAACACATTTAATAAGTAATATAACTAATTTCATCATTTTTTCATCTTCAAACTAATGTCTTAAGGGGAGCTTTAACTAATAAGAAATCTTAAGCGGAGGTCTTAAGGGGATCTAGAATTAATATCATAAAAAATAACTAGTTAATACATGTAACTAATGGACAATACGTATCATAAAAATCATTGAATAATCAAAGCATACATAAAATATTTAACTAATATGCAATCTATAAAAATCATTGAATAATCAAAGTAGACATATAAAACCATACATGTATACAAGCACATATATATAAAAGCATACATAAAATTATATATATTAAAACCATTGAACCATCAAATAGGTCCATCATATATCAACAAATTATAGTCCATCATATGTTTAAATATATAAATAAAGTATAGTCAATTTAATCCAGAGATATCAAGTAGGTCCTAACACATGAAATAGGTATACATATTATACTTTTTAGACCAACTCTGATGCAAGGCAGGGTCAAAAGGGGCCAAACATATGGCACACCCTAATGATCCAGCCTGTTGAACAACATGTGGAAGCAACAACACACAACAGTGAGAGAGAGAATGCAGGATCTTTCACTAATTTTCATCAAATAGAATCATACATGCCAGGCTGTAAGGCCTTCCCGATTAGGGCTAGGTATTACAATGAATTAAAAAAGTCCTCAAACATGTGAGGATCTTCCAACCATCTCCAATCTACTATCTTCTTACTTCTATCTAGAATCACCTCCTAAACTACAACCAAGCAACTACATTTATACAAGAGTCTACCGAACTGAGTCAGCATTCAGATCCACAATCAATAGAAGAAATGGTTAGATCTAGGATCACATGCTTCCCCATGATGGATACCAATATTAAATACATGACCCATAATAAATGCACAAGTCAGCGCTACAAACTGAAAAGAAAATACTCAGTAAGCAAGGATGACCGAGCAATAGACAAGCATCATCAAGCGCCAATGAAACAACCGACCACCCATGAGATAACCAACCACACTCGATAACCAAAGGAAATAGACCAACTCGGTCAACAAAGGAACCGAGCAACGCAGACAAACTCCAAAATGTTTTTGGTGACACGGGATTGCCAAGGACCCAAGATGCTCCTACATCAGACACTTGTGGCTATTTTGAAATGATTCTTTGAATCATTTGGTAGGTATGATCCGAGCTGCATCCAACTCAGACTATGAAATCCATGAATTATCTTCAATCGGTCTATTCTTCCACTTTACCAGATACTCCATATATTGTTTTCCTTTTGTACTCTTGTCAATTCTTTGCTCCAAAATCTGTTCAACTTCCTCTTTCTGCTTCTTAGGATATTCCATCGGTACTGCCATATCTTCATCAAGTTCATGATACTCATACAAATCAGCAATGTTGAAAATAGGTGATATGTCCATGTCATCAGTTAACTCAATTTCATATGCATTTCCACTGTCAAATTTCTTCAAAATCTTGCAAGGTCCAAACTTCTTCATGTTCAACTTCCCATATATTCCAATAGGAAGTCAACCTTTCTTCAAATGAACCCTCATTTCATCACCAACATAAAAAGTCTTATGCCTCCTTGATCTATCAGCTCTATCTTTGTATTTCTGATTACTCTCTTCCAGCTTCAGATTCACATCTTCATGCAATGTCTTCATGTACTCCACAAATTTTACTCCTTCGTCACTTCTCTTACTTTCATTAGCAATATCCCTTAAATCAAATATACCTCTTGGCTGTGTGCCATTCATAATCTCAAATGGTGTCTTTCCAGTACTCCTATTCACTGAATTATTGTATGCAAACTCTTCTTGTGCCAATAAATAATCCCAATTACTCGATGTGTCTCCAACTAAACATCTCAAAATATTTCCCAAACTTTTGTTCACAACTTCAGTCTATCCATCGGTTTGTGGGTGAAATGTAGAACTATATTTCAACTCAGTGCCAAATTTCTTCCAAAGGGTCTTCCAAAAGTATCCAAAAAACTTACCATATCGGTTAGAGATAATACTCCTCGGTAATCCATGCAATCTGAAAATTTCCTCAAAGAAAAGATTTGCTACATGTACTACATTTGATGTCTTTCTATAAGGTATACAATGTGCCATCTTAGAAAATATATCCACAACAACAAATATAGAATCATTACCTCTTACTATCTTCGGTAAGCCAAGAACAAAATCCATACTGATGTCAATCCAAGTTTTCTCAGGTACAACAATCGGTACATACAATCTAGTATTCTGACTTACTCCTTTTGCAACTTGACAAATTCCATAACTTTTCACAAATTTATGAACATCTTTAGACAACTACGGCCAATAGTATTTCTCCTTAAGAAAATTCCATGTTTTATCAATACCAAAATGTCCAGACAAACCACTACTATGTTTCTCCTTTAGAAAATTAGTTCTCATTATTCCTCTCGGTATACACAACTAAATACCTTTAAACAACATACCTTCCTGAATAAAATATTCATCCCATTTAGTGTCTTGTTGATCTTGAATAGGTGCTCTGCACTTTCTCCATGGATCAGAAAAATCAGGGTCAAACTCATAAGAATCTCTCATCTCATCAAAACCAAGAACTTCAATTTTCATTTTAGTCATCAAAGATCTTCTTCTACTCAATGCATCAACAACTAAGTTAGTGACTCCACTCTTATGCTTTATCACAAATGTGTAACTCTGCAAATAGTCAACCCATTTCCTATGTCTCTGATTCAACTTATTCTGACTACCCAAATACTGTAAAGCCTTATGATCGGTATACAACACAAATTCACTCGGTATACAACATAAATTCACTCGGTATCAAATAATGTCTCCATTTCTTCAGTGCTTGAACAATAGCATATAATTCTTGATCATAGATAAAATATTTCCTTCTAGCATCATTCAACTTTTCACTAAAGAAAGCAACAGGTTTACCTTCTTGACTCAACATAGCTCTAATTGCACTTCCACTTGCATCACATTCCCCTTGAAATACCTTACTGAAATCAGGTAATGCCAAAATAGGTAATTCAACAACCTTCTGCTTCAGGGTCTCAAAAATTTTATATGCTCCATGTGTCCACTTGAACTCTCTTTTATCTCCTCTCATAGTCTCAGTCATAGCATTACAAATTGAACTAAAATTCCTTATGAACTTTCGGTAAAAACTTGCCAAACCATGAAATGATCTTACCTCACTAGCATTCATAGGTGTAGGCTAATTCAAAATAGCTTCAACCTTTTTAGGATCCATCTTCAAACCATTAGCTGATATCACAAATCCCAAATACAAAATCTCCTCTTTCATGAATGAACACTTTTTCAAATTTATCAGCAACTTTTCCTCTTTCAATCTCTGCAAAACTTGACTAACATGCAACAAATGTTCTTCTTTGTTCTTACTGAATATCATAATGTCGTCAAGATATTAAATCATAAACTTACCCAAGAATTTCTTCAAAACTTCATTCATCAGCCTCATAAAAGTACTTGGTGCATTAGTTAGACCAAAAGGCATAACCAACCACTCATACAAACCTTATTTTGTCTTGAAAGCAGTCTTCCATTCATCACCTTCTCTAATTTTGATATGATGATACCAACTTTTCAAATTAATTTTGGTGAAATACTTTGCTCTAGTCAAACTATCCATTATATCATCCATTCTCAGTATAGGAAACCTATACTTCACTATTATCTTATTGATTACTTTGGAATCCGTACACATTCTCCATTCTCCATTCTTTTTTAGTGCCAATACAGAAGGTACTACACATGGACTCAAAATTTCTTCGATCAAACCTTTCTCCAGCAACTCTTGAATTTATCGGTTCATTCTCGGTAGGTGTCAACCGATGAGGTGCCTTATTCGGTAAACTAGCTCCAGGGATTAGATCCATATAATGATCAATGCTTCTCTTTGGTGGAAAACCATTAGGTACATTATTAGAAATGATATCATTGTACTCGGTGAGTAACTTATCAATCTCCTCGGGGATATTATCCTCTATTTTCTTACTCGGTTTGTTAGGAATCACAACAAAACATACATCATTCTTTTTCAAATCTTTGACAAACTTCCTTCCCTCCATCAAACAAACTTTCATAGATGTGCAAACATTACTAACAGGTTCTTCCATCAATGGTAACAAGATTTGTTTCTTTCCATCAACCACAATAGTATACTTATGCAATCTCCCATCATATATAATATGTCTATCATATTGCCAAGGTCTACCCAACAAAATATGACAACAATCCATAGGCATGATATCACATAACACCTTATCATAGTACTTTCCAATCTTCAAATTCACATAACATTGTTCACTTACCAGGAGTGTATGCTCATCTTTGATCCATTAAATCTGATAGGGCTTCAGATGTTCCAACCTTTTCAATTGCAATTTTGTGACCATTTCCTCAAATGTCAGATTCTTCGAGCTACCACTATCAATGATTACCTTCCAAACTTTATCAAAAACTCTACATCTAGTCTTGAAAAAACTTTTCCTTACCGGATCTTCCTTTTTTCTCTCATTCCATAGTGCTCTCCTTACCATCAAGTTATTTTCTTTCTCAAGTTCATTTGGTGATTCTTCTTGCACCAAGGTATTTCTACTGCTACCAGACTTCTTACTAGCATGTGTACATTCAAAAGATCTATGTCCTTCTCCTCCATAATTGTAACAAGTTCCTTGAAAACTTCCTCTGCTATAACCACCTCGGTAGTTGCTACCTCTGCCTCTAGATGAACTTTCAGCTTTCCACTCGGTCTTACCTTTGTCTAGACTTGTCTTTTCTAGTTCAGATCTACCATTTTCACCATTAGATCTACCTCTTCCTCTAGGGAATCTACCACCTTGACCTCTTTGTCTTTGCCCATGTCTTTTGTTCAATTTCTCCTTAGCTTTCAATGGAAATTGATAAGCCTCTTCAATGTTCTCCAACTTGACCAAACTAATTTCCTCTTGGATGGAAACTCTCAAACCATTCAGGTATCTAGAAATTCTTTCCACATCATCTTCATCATGTCCAGATCTGATATCTAATCTATAGAATTCCTCAGTATATTACTTTACCGAGCTATCTTTCTGCTTCAAACTTTGCATTCACCTAACTAGGTTAATATGATAATCACAAGGTAAGAACTTTCCTTTCAATTTATTCACTATTTTATTCCATACCTTGATTTTGTCTTTGCCTTTCCTCTTCCTATCTAGCTAAAGATGTTCCCACCATAAGGATGCATGGCTTTTCAACTTTTTGCTTGCAATCTTCACTTTCTTGTCTTCAGGAATGTTTTCATACTCAAAATACTTTTCCATCTCAGTGATCCAGTCCACCAATTTATCAGAATCCAATTTTCCACCATACTCAGGAGGATTAAAATGTGGTGTAGACTTCAGACTTGTCACTGCCTTCAACAATCTTTCTTCACCTTGATCCATAATAGGTGCAGGTTCTGCATTTTCTTGTTCTTCCTAAACTTCATCATCACTAACATCTTCAAGATGTCTGCCTCTTCTCTGGGCTATTTCAATAGCTTACAATCTAGCAGCAATTTGTCTCAACATGTCTTCCAATCTTGGATCCGCATCTCACCTCCCATGAACCATCTTGACAAACCTCTGCAATTGCAGGTCAGATTGCAATCTGCCACCCTACAACAATTCAACTAGGTCTTCTCAAGAGGAACCTACAAACCTAGATCCGCAGACCTAGATCAAGATCTCACCTCGCTTTGATACCACCCGACACAAGGCAAGGTCAAAAGGGGCCAAATATATGGCATGCCCTAATGATCTAGGCTACTCAACAACACATGGAAGCAACAACACACAATAGTGAGAGAGAGAATGCAGGATCTTTCATTAATTTACATCAAATAGAATCATACATGTCAGCTATAAGGCCTTCCCGATTAGGGCCAAGTATTACAATGAATTACAAAAGTCCTCAAACATGCAAGGATCTACCAACCATCTCCAAGTTACTAATCTACCAACCATCTCCAAGTTACTATCTTCTTACTTCTATCTAGAATCGCCTCCTAAACTACAACCAAGAAACTACATTTATACAAGAGTCTACCGAACTGAGTCAAACTTCAAATCTACAATCAATGGAAGAAACAATCAAATCTGGGACCACACGCTTCCCCATGATGGATACCAACATCAAATCTATGACCCATAATAAATACACAAGTTGTCCCAATAGAAACTCAAAAGAAACTACTCGGTAAGCAAGGATGATCGAGCAACAAACAAGCATCGCCGAGCGCCAGTGAAAAAACCAACTGCCAAGGAAATAACCGACCACACTCGATAACTAAAGGAAACCGACCAACTCGATCAATGAAGGAACCGAGCAAGGCAGACAAACTCCAAAATATTTTTGGTGACACAGGATTGCCAAGGACTCGAGATGCTCCTGCATCAAACTCAAGTGGTTCAGACCTTTCATGGAGAACATGTAATATTCTCTCATGATCCTCACTATCTAGTCTCCTCTTACGATGTCCACATTGAGATTTAACTGTATGGAGACAAATGGAGGTGGCAACTACTAGGTGACTATATTGAAACACCTTATTGTCTAGTTGGTAATCAACAAAGTGATTACCATGTTGAATTACTTTGATTTTCTTGAAATATGTTTCCTCTAAAACAATTGAACATGTAGGTCACAAATTGTAACAATATAAATTTAAACAAACTAAATTTGAAATTTGTTAAAAGGTTGAAATTTAAAATTTACAAATTGAGTTCAATATATTGATGTAAAGCACGTACAAACCTATGGGGAACAACATTCCATCACTTTCTTCAGGCTCAAGTAACTTCATCCTCTTTGTAGTACAACATAGTAAATAATAACCAACTCCTTCTACATTTCCACGCTCAACAATCACTGCAAAGACTTCTCCTGCACAGTAAATTTATATATACATACATGTGAGATCTTAAAATTTACTTAGTTCAATCTATAGATCTATCTATCTATCTATACATGCAATTCAATGGACCATATAATGTGAAATATATATACTTACCAATTTTTACCAATCATGAGATATGATCGAAATCAGTAGAAATCAAAGGGACACCATCGAAGTTTTCATCTTCATCTCTATCAAATGTATTAGTAACAACTAGTGGCACTAGATTCCATGCACCTATATATCAACGGTCTTGATTGATGCATTCATGATAATTGTCAGCAATGCAATGATAAAAAAAGCATCAGTAGTCCCTAGTGTTCAACGTCCAATTGCGATAATTCGTACTCATAACTGAATGCAAAGATTGCATCTTTTCTATCCTATTGCAACCATGCATAAATTTTCTATCCACACCTAAAAAAATGCTTATATAATACATTCTATAAATATAATTGAAATAAAGAATACATAAAAAATTTAAACACTTGAATAATTTAAAAATGTGTGCATACCTTATATCCCCCAAAATTTTCTATGTGGCACCGCTTGAGTCAATCCTGATGATGTGTCATTCTCATTTGGTTAGAAATGTGTCTTGCACCATTAAACAACATCATGTACATTTTTTATATGAACTCCCTTATAATTCATTTGATACTTTCGTATAGCACGTTTGATGCAAGCTCCATCACCATCATGTTCACCTTTTCCATGTCCACTCTCAGAGAAACTCCAGACATGTGGTATGTTTTCATTACAATGATATCTACATAGTGCATAAAATGGTCTCGATGATTTGAATTGTGCAGCATATCCATCTGACCAAACATAATGTTTATCAATTTTTATACCTCTTTCTTTCAAATTTGCAAAAAAAATCTTGAAGCAGTGTTCTACATAATGAATGTCATGCTCTCTATCATCACTTATATAAAAATGATATTCTTTCTTGATGACCCGTGCTTCAAATGTGCTCTGAATACCATCCAAATCTAATTGTGCGTGTCGATAACAAACATGTACCATAATAGTAATTTACTCTGAAAAATAGTATTCCAATTGAATTGCCTTTTGATGAACAAAGGAACAATTTTTTGCAAAATCAACAGCTGATACAATAGTTCCAAGTGGGAAACTGTCCTCAGTGTTTGGAATTGTTGTGCCTGCCACTTTGCAAAAAAAGCATGATGAATGTAGGGTTGAATCAATTTTTTAAATTTGTCCATAAATACTCCAATATTTATCTCCTTTTCAACATATTCTAACCTTTTTTATTCTTTCCCAAATTTTGTTTCATTATTTACATATTTTTAACTCTTGCAATTTACCATCTTTGTTACATCAATATTTTTATTTTTCAAAGGGAAAAGAGACAAATCAACACATTTTTGACATATTCCTTTTATGCAATTTATTTGTCCAGCTACATCATCTCTTTTGTCACATAAAATGGATGAGATGAACTCACTTCGTCTAGTAGGAGGAGCATTTTCAAAACCATAAGTGTCTTCTATAAACTTTCAAAAAACTTGATAGTGGAGATCGAATTCAATATGATAACGACAACAAGTTTCAAACACTTTGTTTTTCCTGATATAATATGGCTTCAATCTTTCAAACAATGTTTTCCCAATCTTTATATTAGGATTTGAACTACAAAATGACACATACATTTCATGTTGTGTTGTGTCCAACCAATGTTTTGTATGATTTTCATATTGATTAGTTGAAATTCTATGTCTGGTAACATCTCTACTGTTTGATGAAGGATGTGTATTATCATTCCAAAATAATGTGACTAAATTCTTGATTCCTCCATCAATCCTATCAAAATGAGGAGCTCTACACATGATTGCACAATTGCCTTTCAAGGTGCTATCATCCAAACGTATTCTCCTATTAACATATCATGATATTGTTTTCCTATTAAAACCAAACTGAGATGAAACTAAAGATATCTATTTTTTTTGGAGCATAGTGTTACCTACAATGGATGTCAATATAACTTTTCTTGTAATGGTCTTATCTTTAGTTCGAGATCGCTTCCCTACCTGGTTCAAACCTTTCCTAAGATTTTCAATCATATCAGTTTGCATGTCAACAACTTTTCTCTTCTTTGATGTTGTGTCTATACCCAATAATTTTAATGCCCCTTCCAACTTTTTGTTTATAAGTACAACTGAAAGCAATTGGACTTGTTCAAGTATTTAAAAATTATCAAATTTAGCTAATATTTCTCTTGCTATCATATTCATTGCTCTCTTCTTAGCAAGACTTAAGGGTTGAACATTAGCAAGTGATCTCAAATTGTCCACATCCATTGTAAGTAAATGATCTAAATTTCTATAATTAATATTTATCTTTACAGTTTGAGCTAAATTTAAAAGTTCATCCATACCACTAGGAGCACATGATCTTGACCCTTCTCCAACATCAATTGCTTGAGCTTCCATAGGGAGTGATCTTAGCCCTTCTTCAATGTGAAATTATTTGACTTGACTTGACCCTCCTACTTTAGCTTGTCCTTCACCTTCTTTAGTTTTATGATAATATGTCAATGCAGCTTCACGATTTCTTTATTTAGTACCAGGTGACATTTTTCTAGTAGATTTACTTTGTCTTCCCTTCTTGTTCCCCATTTCTTCTCTCCAAAAAATGTCTTCCACAAGATCGCCAATAAAAATTATCTTCTTCAAAAAATACTTTGATCTAATATTTCTACTCTCCAAAATATTCCTTTGAAATAAATAGAAATAACAATCCTCCTCCAAAAAATGCCTTTGTAAAAATTGATCAATAATAGAAAAAACAATAGAAAAAGAGAATTAATTTATTGCAATTCGGTAGAAAATAGAAAGAAAATGTTTTAGTTTTATACCTTTCTAAATTTTTTTAAAAAACAAATTCATAACTAGTCGACCTACTTCGCTCAAAGTAGGCTGGGAAAAATTCCGGTGGGGTGTTTCTCCGCCAAACTTTTCACATGAGGGTATTCACACGAAGACCCTCAGGGGCCTTCACACAAAGGGGGCCTTCACGCGAAGACCCCTAAAATATATTGAAATTTTTCCCTCAGAAAAAAAAGTGAACTATAAAAAATGACCTTTCAAGGCCTGGGACAAGGACCAAACAAGATGGTTTTTTCAAACATACGATAGAAAATGATGCTATTCGTAACAAGCTTTCTAATGAATATAATTTTAATACATATTGAGTTCGTTATCACTTTTAAATATTAATTTAACTAAACATAGGTTGTTTGGTCATTCAACAACTTGTCTCTTCAAGACTTTGGGAAAAATAGTAAATTACAAAAACAAAGTTATGAAAAATATGTAGGAAAAGAGTATTTGTGTTACCTTTCTATAAAAAAAATAAAAATGAATTTTGATATACACAGATCAAGTTAGAGCAATCCAAGTGACCTTATGTCTAAATTACAGTTACTGTCACTTTAGAACTTAATAAACTATGAAATATTGACCCAAAATGAATGAAACCAATTGCATCCTTTAGATATTGAAGTTACAAATATAATATAAAAATAATTACATCGTTATCATATTTAAATTTTTTTTTATGCTAATCCAAGTGATAGTAACTCCTTAAAAACATAATTTTTTCACACAAACCATTTTTTGAAGGAGAAGGAAAAATGAATATTACTTTAAAAAAAAAAAAACATTTAGAAACTAGAAAGAAAATTCTAAAAGACTCTAGTTTACATCATCTTCAAATTCTTAATAATTTTGTGGCAACAAGTGTTTGAAAGTGAAGTTTTTTCTCAGAATGTTGATCTTTGTGTCAAAGTTGGCCAAGAAGTGGGACACACTATTGTGGGACCACCCAGTTTCATATAGTGATAAAACCCTAAAATTAGCCTCCTAAACTCCATGCCAAATAATTTATGAGATGATAGATCACATGACATGGGATACAAATTATATTATTTTAAATTCAAATCTGATAGAATAAGGAAAGAAGCTTTATGACGGGAACAATCAGAATTTTGTGAGTGAAGGTTTTAGAGATGCTGGAATTTTGACCTTCTGCAAAATGATATTGAAAGAGGATGACAACGATCAAAAGTTTAAAATCTAAAAAATAACCCACTTCAGAAAATCATATTTCCAAGCTCCATTCAAAATCTTGGCTTTTCACATGGTGTTTTGGGTTGCCGACAAAACCCAAACCCAAAAGATATGTAGTTATTATTTAATTAGTTGATTAATTTTCTCAAAAAAGTTTCTAATAGGGTGGTGTATTTTCACCCTAAA
Source organism: Chamaecyparis obtusa (assembly GCA_027943335.1). NCBI lineage: Eukaryota > Viridiplantae > Streptophyta > Pinopsida > Cupressales > Cupressaceae > Chamaecyparis > Chamaecyparis obtusa. Next base: position 251,387 of record BSBK01007015.1, on the reverse strand, counting down.
GGGGTGTGAAAACTATTCAACCACTTATATATGTGTGGTGTAAAATGCAAAGAGAGACAAACAATCATATTTGAATACTACTTTATATATACTGCATTTATGAAATTTATTTTCATAAAAAATGAAGACTTTTCATTATTAATATATATCAGAAAGTTCTTTCAATTTGAAGCTATGGATCTTATCATTTTGGATTAATCAGTACTTTGTGATTTTGCTTCCAAAAGGTAAAGTTGTTTTCAATCTTTGTGTGTGAAGATTATTCATATTATTCTGCAATTTGATCATTAGATTTAATCATTATTATCTCTATCTTATTGGTCTCATTAAGTTTGGATTAAATTCAATAATACTAATAGTGGAATGATAAAGTAATTAAAGGCATCAAAAGAAAGTAGTTGATAGGAACATTTTGTTTCCCGTCTCACATAAGTTTTACATAGGATTAAGAAGAGACTGTCTCTATAGCCCAATTGAAGAAGGCACTGGTCTACCATCTCTTGAAGTCATTGTTTGAAAGAGTACAAGAAGAAAGAAGGAATAATTTCATTTTATACAAGAAATTGATTTATAAAGCATTCTTGATTCTTTCATCTAAGAAATTAGCAAATAAGTTTAGTGATCAGTAAGGAAATTTAGTAATTGCAAAGAAAACCTTAGTGGTAGAAGGATAAGTCAGTTATTTATAAATTGTGAAGTATTCAATTCGATCTCCCTCAAGACCCGATTTCCATCTTGAGAGATCAACCATAAGTTACAATACAATCATATCTTCTATAAAAATCCTTCAACCAACAAATTTCGTGCAGGAATATGTAAACCCACCTTGGTCCCGCAAAGCCTAAAGAGGAGTGGAAGAGGATTGTAATCAATCATTCCCATTCATTGGCCAAATCAGTTGGAAAGTCTAATAATTGAGTTAGACAAGCTCATAGGATTTCCAATTTGTTTATTTGGGAAGCAATACAGTTGATATCCTTAGATGAGAAAGGTTGCACACTGCCAAGTCCCTCTTGCACTTCAAGTTGGACAAGCAACTGCCACTTGCATTTTCTCCCCATCTTTATGAGGTACATGTGGGAAGGTGACTAATAAAGAAAAGTATAGAGTTAAGTCAATTGGACCAAGCATTATGAAAGTGCCTTATCCCATTGTAGACAGTTTAAACACATGAGTGGGTGCAAGTGGAATTATTAGAAGTAGAAAGTAAAAGTAAAAAAATAGATGTACAGACTTGATTGAATATGATTGTGCTAACATGGACAATGTTACATAATATCATACATTATTTTTTGTGATCACCTATTTGATAGAATAGTGACAAAAACTTGTAAATAAGACCTAATACTTTTGTTGCTTCCTTCTATTCAATTCATTCAATCAATGTAACACACACACTTAAAGATTTTTTTAAAAAGGGCATTTTTGTCTACACCTTTTAGCGTTCACACATTTTTTTTATATTATAATATGAATCTTAACATTTCTATTTCCAAATTCTTTATTGTTAGAATTTTAAAACTATTTTTTCCTTTCCTTTTTATTATTCTAGATTTAGGTTGTAAAGAAAAATTACACTCACAACTAATTTGAAAATAAATTGTTATATATTTATTTAAATTTTAGTCAACCCAACTGTCTTCCCCCCAAAAATAGAACCATGAATAATTGTAAATATAAAAATGAGGAGACACATAGCTTTCTTCCTTGCATTTGAAAATAACACTTATACACACTTTGTAGATACAAACCAACAATCATCCCTTCTCCTTGTTGTTTACTACCATTTATCTTTCCTAATTCAAACTTCTATTTGCCTCTCAAATTTTCATAAAATCCCATACCCAAACGTTACAACACCTTCCCACACTTTTCACTAATCAATAATTTAACATTCTTACACTTCAATTAATTTAGCATCTTCATCCAAATAATTGAACATCCTTATGCACTCATTTTCTATGATAGATGTCACAAGTACTTTTCAGAGTGGGTGCCCAGAAATTCCATAATTCCTAACCCCTAAGCTAGTTCCCTTTCTACCCTTTTACACCTAAGGGACTCATCCATTATATACAATGAGGTGTCATGCTTGATCCCATCACTATCCCCTTCCTATAATCAATCATTTCCCCTGTGATTACTACTTACCACACATAATGAGTTTAAGCATACATAACATTTCATATACATATTCTATATCAAACCATGCCTAAATCATAAATATATCTATAATGCTAAGATATATAATCATGAAATGTATGTTAAATGAGAGGTATTTAAGTGTACATAGAATTATCTATTATGAATGGAAACCCATAGCATGGTCTGTAATTAACAGTGTTTATCCACAACACATATAAAATTAGTGTTGTAAGTATGACTTCCTTTCTTATGATTTTATTCTCTTGTCCCAGTCTATGTATCAATGTTTAATATAGAGTGATTGAGTTGATGGAAGAATTGATTGCACACTTCTTTTCTTGATTCTTGTGTGATGAAGTTATTCACCTGCATGGAATTAAGATCTCTAACATCAATCTAATCAAATACAATGCAAATTTAACTAGAATTGAAATTATGATCTATATTATCCCATGGATCTCTAGAAAGAAGTGGTAAGAGAGGCTCTCAGCTACAATCCTCACTAGTGACACCTCTAAAATGAGAAATAATGCTGCTACAATGCTTATTCTATGCTTCTAAGATGATTCTAGCTCAAGAATGATGAAATTATGATACTAAATGCTCAAATTGCTCAAATTGCTCTTAGAAATGATCTCAATTGCCTATAGTAACAATGCTATGCAAATGAAATTCCAAGATGGAAATGCTCTCCAAAATGCCTCATACTTATAGTAATTTCCCAAGGGTAGGGGGTGGAGTGAAGCAATCATGGTTATCTCATGGTTGAGTCAAAAACTTTGCATTGTCCATAAATTGGGGGACAAATGAGGGGATAAGCCTTTAAATGGTTTCAAATCCTTGGACAATTTAAATATTTGAGTGATTTATGTCCTTTTGTTCTCAATTTTCATTGGTTGATCACTTTGTTGAAAGAAAATAAGGAATATTAATTTAATTAATTAATTAAATTTAGCCATGGAAGGGTAATAGGTTCATTTTGATTTTTGATTAAACAACTATACAATTAATTGATTAAAATCAATTATATATTGTTTTTGGCCCTTTTAAGCTTCAATTTAATCATTTAACATCATTATTTAATAATTGCTTTGTTTTAATTGATTTTGCTCAACTTTATTTAATTATGTCCATTTTATTGATTTTTGATCCATTTTGATGATTTAATGCATTTTATTGATTTGTGAGCCATTTATTGATTTATTGCATTTTGAAAAGTACTTGTCCAATTTTTCGTGTCTACAAATGCCCCTCTTTGAATCAATGTGCGAAGAACATTGGTTCAAAGATCCTTTAAGTCCTGATTGCTAATTCCTGATGTGATTGATTGTTGCCTCTTGATAAAATTTTTTTTATGATGCCCCACTAATTTCATGATGTTTGATTGCAATTTCGATTTGATACCCTTATGCCCTCTTAGAAATTAAAACATATTAATTTCTTGATTTCGAAAGATTTGATTTGATGTTTGATTTATCAAATATGTTTTCATTTCTGACTATTTGATGAGATGTCTTGATGTATGATTATGCCCCGGTTTGGTTTGAGTAGTTAAGATAGGTCAACAACTAGTTTTACCTCCCAAAATTAGGTCAAAATACCTTAAATAGGTTGAGAAACCTTGTTTTACCATTCATTTTTACTTTTCATCTTGGTGATTTTTGCTCTGATCCTCTAGTGATTTTTGAGATGGTTGTGCCGATTCGAGAGCATAGATTCGAGAGGTGCTGGAGATATGTGAGGTCGCCTGATTATGGACCTCTGGTAAGTCATTATAAACCTCGATTGAGCATTTGTGGTGCATTTATGATCATTTATTGCAATTTCATGTTTTGTCGTTGCCTTGAATTTAAGAACTCTCACCTAGGAATGATTTGACTGTCGCTTAGGGTATTTTATTGTCAGCTCCGTGGTTTTTACTCCCACCTCCATGTATTTTATCCTTGCTTAGGAATCTTTTACTCTCGCCTAGCACAAAAACAACTCTCACCTAGAGCTAGGTTAATCTGCCCCTTTTTTGATAGGTTGTTGCCTACGAGAACCCTAACGGATTTACTATCGCCTAGGCTAGCATTCACTGTCGCGTAGCCTAATTCACTATCACCTAGTAGAAAATTGTCACTTGCCAGTAGAATAAAATCACTTGGCATGTTTTTACTATCGCATGAGGTCAAATGTCACCTAGCATGATAAAAATCATGCCTACTGACTATTTTGAAAATTTTTGTACTTTTCACATGTGTTCTTGATTGCGTCTGATGAAAATTTTGATAACTCATGATGATAGATTCAAATGATAAGTGTAGGTCTGTTATTGTCAACAAAACAATTGGTTTAGGATATCTAGATAGTGGTACCTTGGAATATGATTTGTCAATCCCTTTTAGGATAGTGATTAATAGGATAAATCAATTTGTGTGAAAACTGATATGATTTTGATACTGCCGCTTCGTTCTTAGGATATAGAGAAACAAACGATGGTACTTGGTGTGATGACTTGAGATTTTTGAGAAATTGACTTGAGATAATTCCTTGATACGATGTACTGATATGATTCCTTTTACTTTGCCAACAGGATCACAGTCCTACCTTGTATGTCTGGTCGGTTGCCTCTTGGGTTATTGACTTGAGTTAGGGACTCACAACAGTGGAGTTCTGTGTTATTGAGTGATGTGGATTGAGATTTTTACTTGACCTCCCACGGTTTTAGCTAAACCATGGGTTACTGACTACAGTGGTGGAGTGATGGCACTCCGACCACAACACCTTTCATTTATCGCTTGGAGAGATGACTATCACGCCCGAGGACGTGTATAGATTGCTTCGGATCCTGTGTAGAGGAGAGATAGTATATTATGATTCTATTTATGATTCTTCTGTCTGCTGATGAGTATTCGGGGACAACACTATAGGAGATGGGGATACTATTACATGGCCTCAGTTTGCATCTTTTCTAACATTACTAGTAGTTCTGGGTGCAGTGATTGGTGGTCTATTACTTCCCAACCGGTGAGGTCATGGTTTTTCAGTCGGTTGGGGTAGGATCATGGAGGATTTACTTGCTCATCCTCGATGGTTTGATTGGGGTTCCTGCATTCTAGGGTAGTTATATCATGATTTACACAAGGTGGTTTATTGGGGGAGTGCATCATTATCTGTGGGTGCCATTGTTCTTTAGTTGTGGATATGGGAGCATCTTCCCATTACTAGGCCCATTTTTGATAGGGTTTTACATCGGGGATTTCCTTATGCTTTCCTTTACATTGGTATGGTGATTCAGCACCACTTGGGTCACTTGGATTACTGGAGATGTCAGATTGATGATCTCAATCAGGTTACATGGCATCCTTTCCTTGGTTGTGATAGATGGAGAGAGGATGGGGATGAGTTACCATACATGTTCGCCCCTCACTGGATGATTGGGCATACTACCACTACTATTGAGTGCTTATGCTTTGGCAGAGTTTTGAGACAGTATGGTCAGACACAGGATATGCCTCAGGGAAATGCACTATATGCTCGAGTATAGGTAGAGATCTTTCTATGGGGTCCATGTATTGATTATCATTTTGCATTAGATCAGATTGTGGGTATGACTATTTGCAGATGGGAGATACTGACAGGTATTGTAGATGCTGATTGGTGGGCTCGCAATAGGTTTCCTCATTTCACTAATCCAGCTAAGCCTATTCCTGCACGTCATGATGGTGATAGAGATGATAGACATCAGAGAGGATGAGGATGTAGACATCCTCAGGTTGCAGCAGGTAAAGGACAGTTGAGACGGGGTCATGATCATGGGGATGCTAGAGATAGACCAGCTAGAGCGTAGGATGATGCAGTTGATAGATAGCCTAGAGAAGATAGACATGATAGAGCTCATAGACATTAGAGAGCTCAGAGACAGACATAGATTGATGTAGCTAGGTAGATTCCTGGGATATTGGATCCCTTGGTACAGTTACAGAGAGTAGCATTGGCTCATCATGATGATGATGCAACTCAGTAGGATCAGGCCCAACAAGATGATGGTGCTCCATAGATGCCTCCCCTAGCTCCATAGCCACAGGGTGATCATATTGATGGATTATCTCGAGATCTGTAGGTATTGAGGACAGATATGTCCACTGTTGTAGGTCAGTTGGATCAGGTTGCCTTGTTATTACAACAATTTGTATCAGCCGTGGTTGTTCCAAGACAGGATGGAGTGAGTACTTCACAGGATCCTCCCCCTCCACCAGATGGTAGAGGTCCAGATGGATTTGGTGCTACATTGATTGATCTAGTGACTCATTGATGATGTCCTCTTTGTTTCCTATGTCATGATATTTGACTGATTGACACATTTGATGTACCCCCTTTTTGATGATATTGTACCTTGATACTTGATTTGATGATCATATGATGAACACTCTTTTGATGATATATGATGATATACTCCTTGGATCATCTTGATGAGTTGATTTATGAGATTATCTTTTATGCAGGTATATGATGTGTTATGCATTTACGATTTATGCCATGGATGCAGTTATCTTATTTTATGATATAGATAAATGAGTGCAATGATGTATGGATTTTGATGATATGCTTTTCTATTTTATCAATGTATGGATGCAAAATGGTTTATGGAAATGCATATGTATGCTCCTATGTTTTTTTGTTTTTTTTTCAAGTATTTAGATGAATGCAATGCGAACTCTTACTTATATGGATGCATGATGTATGGAACATGATTTCTTCTCTTTCCTTTTGATGTATGAGTAATGAATAATGATTAATGCTATAACTGAATGCAAAGATAATCTCACTTGCATTTTTTTGTTTTTAAATCAAGGATTATAATGAAAGTTTGAATTTGTAAGCTCCCCCCCTTTCTTTGATGTTTGAACCAACTCAAGTATTTATTGATGTGCTCCCCCTTTTTTCCTTGGAAATTTACCATAAATAAATGCAATTAACTTTCCATGCTAATGCAATGCAATTAATCTAAACATGATAGTGCCATGCAATTAATCTAACATGATAATGCAACCTAAGTGTCACTAGCTTTTAGCAAATAAAGGCCATGAGGATAAATTTTCATCATTGAGCATTTTTTGGGACCAGAAAGCTAGCACAATCATCACTAACCACATCATGATGATATGAATACTACTTTTTATCGCATTTTGGTAACCTCATTTTGAAACTGGTACAACCCTCACTAGTTGGATGACCAAACTATGGGAGTTTGAATACCAGTGTCAATGGATTCAATGTTGCAAGTGGATGTTTGGTATTAAGATAGAGAAAATCTAAATAGCTAAGGGATTCATTTGCGTAAATAGGTAAAGGTTAATCCTTCCTCTTATGAGATAGTCCTCGATGGTTCTTTGATGACCATGTCATTAGATGAATTCTCATAAGTCGATGAATCTTCCTCAAAACAGTCACTCAAAGGCAAGAAAAAATATCACGTCTTTATCATGGCCAATCTAGTCGAAACATCATCGATTAGCTAAAAGAGGTGATGAAAAGTCAATTTCATCAAGATTTATCAACAAGAAAATTTCAAGTATTTTACCATGTTTCATTATTTTGCCAAGAAAGAAAGCTTTGAATGTTTTGCCATGTTTTAGGATTTTCCAACAAGTATTTCCAAGTATTCTGATCTTTAAGGTGTTTTTGTCCATTTTAAATCCTGAATAATAAAGTCAATGAAGGCTCAAGGATCATGTTGTAGGGTCAAATACTTAGGCTCAATAAACTTTCCTCTCTTCTGAAACTCTGATAAATCTCTCTTTGACGTGACTGATTGTAGCACTTATTGAATCCCTTTGATACTAAATTTGCAATCTTCTTCTACCCCCAGAGGATAAATGTGATCGGTTTACAAACTTAGGGCTGATAGAAAATGCAACAATGCGACTGATTGGCTTTATTATGACTATGTACAAATGACGAATGCAATGGTCGTTGTACAAATGAGATGATGGAAATGCAATATGGACATATGTGACTAGGAAAGACAAACTTAAGGGAACAAAAGGTGCTTGTTTACCAAGTTTTCACCCTTTGGATGGATCAAGCTCTTTTTTTTTCTTTTTTTTTTAAAGCTTTTTTACTTTTTTTGCTACCAAGGTTCCTATTTGCTAGGTTTTCACCAAGGCACTTTTTCTTTCTTTTTCAATTTTTTTGTATTTTTCTTTTTTTCAATTTTTTTTTTCCATATCATCAAGGCGCCTATTTGCTAGGTTTTCACCAAGACAACATCTTTTTTGAATGTTTTTCCTTTCTTCATGCTCAATTTTTCAATGTTTTTGATCTTTTGTGCTTTTCAAATGTTTTTGGTATTTTCAGAATCTCTTTTGAACTATGTACAATAAATATGATACTCTCTCATCTGATACTCTTTATACTCTTTCATCTGACTCATGTGTAGAACCTTTTGAGATGAATACTGTTGATGGGTTCTTGGAGCTCCTCTCCTTCACAATCTGATAATTTATAGGTTCCTGTGCCAAATGAAGATACTATGATGAATGGACCAAGCCAATTAGCTTCCCATTTGCCTTTCTTCTCTCTTTCAACTTGATTTTTGGGTTTTCCCACAACACTAAGTCTCCTACCTGAAAGACTCTCAGTTTAATATGTTTATTATAGTTCTTCGAGATTCTATTGTGATACACTTTTAGATGCTCATAAGCTTGTGTTTGATGTTCTTCAATTAACTCCAATTGTTGAAGCCTAGCTACTCTATAGTCTTCATCTATGATCAATCCTTGTAATGATACTCATAGAGACAGGATTTCAACCTCTAATGGTAGAACTGCTTCAGCCCCATAGACTAATGAAAATGGTGTGGCTCTGGTGGGTGTTTTTATGCTAGTTCTATAGGCCCATAATGCTAGATTAATTTGCATATGCCAATCCCTTCCTGATTTATTGACCAACCTTTTCAAAATCTTCAAGATATTCTTATTCGTGGCTTTGGCTTGCCCATTTCCCTAAGGGTAATAAATTGATGATGAATGGTGAGTGATATGAAATGTAGCACAAAGTTCATCAACATCCTTATTCTTGAATTGTTTTCCATTATCTGTTATTATGGCATGAGGAATACCATATCGACAAATGATGTGACTTAAGATAAACATGGAAATTTGTTTACCCATTGCCATTATCAAAGGAACCACTTCAACCCACTTAGTGAAATATTTTGTTGCAGTTATGATGTGTTTGTGCCCATTTGAAGAAGATGGATGTATGACACCAATTAGATCAAACCCCCATTGATAGAAAGGCAATGGTGTGACAAATGGGTGTAATTCCTACGCCGGTGCATGTATCATGTCACCATGATATTGACATTTACTACATATCTTCACAAAGTGGCAAGCTTCCTTTTCTAATGTCTTCCAGAAGTACCCTAAGTGAAGGATTTTCTTAGTTAGGTTTAGACCGCTTGAGTGTGACTCGCAAATTCCTTCGTGAACCTCGTGTAAAGCTAACTTAGACTCTTCTTCCTCTAGACATCTAAGTAACATCCCATCAAAACCCTTACGATACAATGTTTTAGAGAGGATTAGGTAACGGGCTGATTGGCATATGAAGTTGCATTTTTGAGCTTGAGTTTGGTCTAAGGGTAGTACTTGGTCTTTGAGGTATGTGTATATAGGCCTGTACCAAGGAGAGTCATGTCCATGTAATAGGGCAATAATTTGGGTTTCGGGAAGGTTGAATGCCGGTTTCACCAACTCTTCCACCAAGAACTCATACTTCTCATTTTGATTCAATTTTTGTAACAAGGAAGCCAAGGTGGCCATGGCGTCAGCTGCTCTATTTTTCTCTCTAGGAATCTACTCAAAAGTGATCAAAGAAAAGTATTTCTTCCATCCATCAATCATGGTCTTGTATGGCATCAAATTTTCATCTTTAGTGTTATATTCATTTTTGACTTGATCGATGATAAGTTGAGAATCTCCATAAACTTGTAGCTCTATTATGTTCCATTCTAAGGCCATTTTGATGCCTATGACTAGTGCCTCATATTCTGCTATGTTGTTTGTGCATGGAAACATAAGCTTGTAGGACTTTGGAATGGTGTAACCTTGAGGAGTGAACAATAGTATGCTGGCACCGGAACCTCCTTGAGTATAAGAGCCATCAAAGAATAACCTCCATGTTTTTGCTTCTATGTTGACAATGGCGGAATCCAAAAATTCCACTTGAATAGTTTGTGTAGAAGTTATGGGATTCTTTGCTAAATGATCCGCTATTAATTTCCCTTTTATTTCCTTCCTATCAACATACTCAATATCAAATTCACTCAAAATCATAACCCACTTGGCTATCATACCCATTAGGGTAGTTTTACTTAACAAGTACTTGAGAGGATCAATTTTGGAAATTAGTTTGACCTTATGCAACAACATATAATGTCTCAACTTTTGAGATGCAAACACCACTACTAGGAAAGCCCTTTCCATAAATGTGTAATTAAGCTCATATTTGATCAAAGTCCTACTCAAATAGTAGATAGCTCTTTCCTTTCCTTGTTCATCTTCTTGTGCTAAAAGCACTCCTAGTGATCTTTCAATAGCGGATATGTATAGAAGCAATGCTTTGCCCTTAATTGGTGGCATGAGAATGGGCAGATTTATCAAATAGGTCTTCAACAATGTAAAAGCTTGATCACATTCCTCATCCCATATGAATATAGTATCCTTATGTAGCAACCTAGTGAAAGAATGACATTTTTCGGCCAATTGAGAAATAAACCTTCTTATGGATTGGATTTTGCATTGTAATGATCTCATTTGGATGATTTTCCTTGGTATGTCCATGTCCATGATGGCTTGTACTTTCTCTGGGACCACTTCAATTCCTTTAGCGGAAACTATATAGCCTAGTAACTTCTCAAATTGGACTCCAAAGGCACATTTCTTTGGGTTTAATCTGACCTTGAATTGTTCCAACCTAACAAATATCTTTTTCAAAATTTGGAGATGTTCTTCTCTTTTGTGGGACTTTGCTAGGATATCATCCACATAGTCTTCTAAGAATGTGTGCATCATGTCGTGGAAGATAGTTGTCATGGCCCTTTGATATGTGGCTCCAGCATTCTTAAGGCCGAAGGGCATGAAATTCCAACAAAAAGTGCCCCAACGGCAAGTAAAGGCAGTCTTCTCCTGGTCTTTAGGTGTAATTTTAATCTGATTATATCCATTGAAACCATCCATTAGGGAATACATGGAATGACCTGCTATCAAGTCTACTATTGCATCAATACTCGGCAGTGGGAAATCATCCTTAGGACAAGCAAGATTTAGATCTCAAAAATCTGTGCATACTCGAATAGATTTGTCATGTTTTGTGACTGGTACAATGTTCAAGATCCATTCAGCATAAGCTATTGCCCTTATGAAGCCTACTTTCAACAATTTTTCTAGTTCTGCCTTGACCAATAGAGCTATGTGTGGGTGCATCTTTCTCAACTTTTGCTTTACGGGCTTAACCCTTGGTCTAACATTCAGATGATGCATTATAAAGTTAGGATCTAAGCTAGGCATGTCGACATATGACCATGCAAATTTTATTTGTTGCTCTTGGAAAATTTTTATGAAGTCCTCTCTTTCTAGAGGTGTGAGTGATGCAGCCAAGTGTATAAACTTTGGATCCACTTCCATACCAATATTGACCTTTTATGTTGGTTCTATAAGTATAGGTGACCTCTCTTCCTCATGCTCAGGCAAGGCATCCAATCTCTCTTCCTTTGGTGCCACAGTTGGGTTTTCACCAAAGGAAACACTTTTATTTTCATTTTTTTTGGCTCTAGTGGTGCCACATAATGGTTTTCAACACTAGAACTTTTCATTTTCTTATTTTTTTTCATTTTTTTCTTTTGAATAAGAGAATGGACCCCTGCTGTGCTCATCATGTCCGTATCAAGTTCGTTGATGAAAGAGGGTTCAACCGCATTAAGGTATTTGTTTGCTGCTTGGTCATTTGGAAAGTAAAGTAGGTCATTTGGCTCAGTTTGGTCCCAATCAATGAGATCTAGATGTATCAAAAGTAAGGATTCATTGGGTAAAATGTCATCAATAGGGTTTATGGACATGACTTCATTTGAGGGTTCATACATTGTATCATTTAGATCTATGATGTGAGCTTCCTCGAGATGGTCCAAGGAAGAAGGGTCAAAATCCCCTTCACTTGAGTCCTCTTCAACTTCTACGGGAAACAACATGGGAAAATCCACTAGTGGATTAAACCTAACATTTGAATCTCCCTCCTCCAAAGGCATCCAAAATGTCTCTATCCATGCTTGATTGGTAGGTGCATGCCCTATGTTAATATCTTGAATATTAGGTTCTTCATTGATTTGAACTTCTTGCCTTGGGATTTTTGCATAAGTATGTATTGCAATCACCTCCTTATCTTGACATGATTCATCTGATAGGGTATCCCATTCATAATCCTGAGAGTCATCACTATCTCGATCGGATTCTAAGGCATTTATTTGAGGATAAAAATCTTGCATTGGGCTAGAACTTTCACCTTTGTATTGGTAGCCTACTCCAGATTTTTCTTGTTTTTCCCTCCAAGCAGGTTCAATGGGTTCTAGTAACCCTCTATTCCATTGAACTAAGGGTCCTCTTCCCTTGTATCCCATCTTCTGCATAATCTCAAAACCTTTCCCATATTGCTCGGTTCGTATATTAACATGCTGAATTTATTCCATGGGAGTGTTTGAGGTATCTTCTTCATCATGATAGAGCCATTGAAGGACTTCATCTTCTTCTTTATCCCATGCTGCTTTGTTATCTTCCCTTACAAAATAGGAATTATATTTATGTGGGAGATGGTCTTTTGATGGTTTACCATGTGATTTTGGGGATGTGGGCATGTCAAATAGAGAAATGGAGTATTCCCCTACTCCTTTTGAACTAATCTTGCATTGTTTGTCAAATGCCTCCATCATCTTATCCATTTTCTTATAATTTTCCTTTTTAGCTTCATCTTTTTCTTCTCTAGTAGGTTTATAGCATACTATCTCTGAATTGGGAGTTTGATATTAACCCTCATTAATAATTGGACCCTCGTAGCTCATCTTTTCCTTTCCCTTAGTTGATGTCGTTGAGCTAGCTTGGGGAGGATTTTGAGTAGTATTTAATGTTATGATCGGATCATCCATTTTGGTATCTTCAATGGTGGCTCTTTGAATGATTCTTTCTTGGTTATGTAGAATAAATAAATCATGAAGGGGTTTGAGTGCATTACAACATTGGAACGGGTTTGAGTCCCCTCCAATCGTGATTTCTTCACCCATGTACGAAAATTTGATGCATTGGTGGTACGTGGATGGGACTGCTTGCATCTCATGAATCCATGGTCTCCCCAACAAAATATTATAAGTTAACTTCATGTCCAATACTTGGCAATTGGTTTCTTTCTTGACTGGTCCTACTTGGATGGGCAACATGATCATGCCTTTAGAGGCCCTTTCAGCTTCATCATAAGCTTTAATGGTGATTTTTTTCATAGGGTCAATGCAAGACTCAAACAACCCTAAGGATTTGACAAGACTTAGTGTACAAATATTAATGCCAGCTCCTCCATCAATGAGGGATCTTTTGACCCTATGCCTTTCTATTAGAACCTCTATATGCAATGGTAGATTCTAAGGATGGGTTATAGACATGTCATCTTGATTGGAAAATGAGAGACAATGAGGTGCCACAAGAAAACCTACCATATTTTGGAACTTTTCTTCTTCTAAGTTAGTAGGAACATTTGCCTCTACTAGAGCCTTTTCCAAAATTTCCTTATGATTTGGGGATAACTTCAAATATTCTAAGATAGATATTTGCACTAGAGTTCTTTGCAACTAATCAACCAAGCTATCAGGTTTTGCTGCTATAGAAGTTTGCTTGACCACGATGTTGGACTGTGGAGTGCTGATGACTTTAGGAGCAACTCCTTGTAGAGTCATTCTAGAATTCTACCCTCTTGTAATGACATTTGATGCCTCTTTTTGTGGTTGCTCATTGATTAATATAGCATTCACAATGTTATCATAAGGTGGCTCAAAGTTAAGATTATTGGCACTTTGTTTCTTGCCATTAGATGACTCTCCTTTATCATGTTTGTAGAAAGGTTGTTTGAATGCTGTCAGATCTTCGTTGTTTGGAGGTCCATCAATGGTGATCTTTCCATTATCAATTAAATCTTGCACTACATTCTTTAGTTGCAGACATTCATTTGTTGTGTGCCCTCGAATTCTGTGGTACTCACAATGGCTATTGGCACTCCACCAACTAGGCTTATTATTTGGCTCATAAGGCTGAATGCTGAGTAAAGTAATGACATTATTAGCCATGAGAGTCTTTAATGCCTTTTCAAGGGGTTCACCCAAGGGTGTGAAATTCCTTTGAGGGGTTGGCCTCAAATACTTATAAAATTTAGTACTCCTTGAATTATCTCCTTGATTTCCATTATTGGTATGATTGTTGTTGGATGGTGCATTGGGAATTTGATTGGTATTATTTACTTGATTAGGTGTCCTTGTAAGATCAAAGGGGACCACCTTCAAGTTGCTAGATTCAACTACTCCATCGATCACAATTCCCTTATTGTTGTTCTTATGATGGCTGTTGCTATTGAACCAATTATTCTTTTGATTGTTGCCGTTGTTACGATTGTTAGAGTTGTTCTTGTTATCTTTGTACAGTTTGGGTTCTCCACTTTTGACCAGCACTTCCTCTATTGTTACCCCATTTTCAATAAGATCTTGAAAGGTCTTTGGACATTGCATTCTTAATCGATAATTCAACTCATTTCTTAAACTGTTTATGAAGATATCCATCTTCTCTTTTTCGGGCACACTTCTAGGATATCTTGCAAAAACTGTCCTCCACCTTTGTAGAAAAGTGAGGAATGCCTCTCCATCCTTTTGTTTAGTGTTGCATAACATTATCATCGTGACCTCATGTTTAATATTATATGAGTAATGGGCCACAAATTTTGAAGCTAGCTCTTCAAAGGTCTTAATGCCAGAGGGTAACTTAGAAAACCACTCCATAGCCATGCCTCCTAAGCTCTGTAGAAATAATCTCATTAAATATGTTGTATCATGCATGAACTCTAAACTTAATGCACAAAACTCCCGTAAGTGATCTTGGGGATCTGTCGTTCCTTCATACTTGTCATACTTGGGGAACACAAAATTGATTGGGAATGGCACCATGACCAAGCTTTTATCAAACGGGAACAGACACAATGCTTCTATGGAGAAAGGCTTAGGAGCCCCACTTTGCTTAATGTTGTCCAATTGCATTTGAAACATCTTGAATTGCTTGTTCATGATGTCTAAGGTACTTTCCTCAACTTCTGGTGCTTTGAGTTGGTTGACATCGTAGTCACGGGGTAGTTTAACACCTTTTTGTGCTAAGTCCATGAAGTGTTTTTCTCTATCTCTATCCATTGCCTTTTCCATGAGCTTTCAGAAATAAGGACATTGGATAGCCTCACTAACTTTTTCATCCGTGGGATCTTCTACCGTTGCTTTGGTGTGAGTTCTAGTGTGAGTTTGGTCAATACCTTGAGCATTTTGATCTGTTCCTCCATTGTTGGTATTGCCCTGGTTAGTAGTGTTGCCCTAGTTATTGATATCATTGCCCCCATTATTGGCATCACCCTAATTAGTAAGATCAATACCACTATTATCTTTGCCACCCAAACCACCATAATACATCATGTTGTCTTCTAATTCTTGTTTGGGTGACTTTTGTGGTATTCTAGGAGTGGTAGATTCTTCTCTTGGGTAAGGGAGTTCTTGGCTTAAGTACGTTCTGTCAGCTTGCAAGGTTTTCTTGATATAATAAGATTTGGTAAATGCAGGCATGACCCTTGAAGAATGAAAGTAAAAACTACCCGAAGTCTAATCCTTTGCAAAATTTTGAAAAATGTGTAGAATAGGATTTTTGACCAAGTTGAAAGCCTGAGTAGTAAGAACACGGAAAAGGGTACTCGAATATTTTAAAATTTTTTTGACTCGCCCTGCAAGTACTCACTATTTTACCTTTTAGGTTTTTGAGCGTCACTGAATTGAGCATAGGCGTGACTAAAAATCCTTTAGGCATGCACTGGTTTCTTATTAAGCGATACTCTATAGGTTACCAGGCAAGACTTTGTTATTTCCAGGCAGGTTTTTAGATTTCCCAGGTGTGTTTGAAAATTTTCTGAGTGTGACTTCAGTATGTCTACGCGTGTTTAAACAAGCCACAAGTGTGACTGAACTTCTGATAGGCAAGTGTGTTTCATGCACAGGCGACACTTCTCTGATCAGGGTATAAGATTTTGAATTTTTTAAATGTATAAGATCAGTTTTTGGAAATTTATGTGTTTGAAAATATAAAAACAAGCGCAACACACACATCACTTTGTCATCATGTCCCTAAAAACATTCTAATGTGTATGTTCTCCAATGTTTTTCACAAGTATATCACAATAAAGAATTCCAAATAGCCTACCTAAAGTCAATTTTGGCTTGTAAACATGGCTCTACAAGGTGGCTTTGCTATTTTACCAGGTTTTAATAAATATTCCATTCAAATAGACTTTAATCTCTCAATCCTCTGAGGAGGCTTCCCACACGCACGGAAGTACAATTTCATGCAATCCATTAAGACTACTAGAGGAAGGTTGAAAAATCAAAATCCGTTTGTTATGCACCCCATTAAGGATACATGCGTTTCATTTTATAGTGGGTCGGATTCCTGCAGCAAAAGTGAGTGTATCCCACTTCGGGCTGTCCCTCTCACCAGCCTCGCTAAGGCAAAATCGGGAGGCGAGCCCACTAAATATTTAACATGTTCATGAAAAACAATAAATGAACTTAGTAGGACAAGTTTGGGAGTTTGATTCACTTAAAAAGTGAAGAGCATATCCCTATTGTCTTCCTTTGTTCTAAACACTTACAAACACCTTTGTTCTTTTTCAATCTCTTGACAAGGAGATTCTTATAATTGAAGTGTGAAATTCATTTCCTACTTTAGCTCCAAGATCATATCAAATTGAATGCCACAATCTAAGCAAGTGCAAGCTTGTAATAGAAAAATACCTTGTTCGTAGCTAACTGAAGTTAGGGGCATTTTTGAGTATTTTCCATTGATTTTTACTCACCTAGTGGTGATCATTCTAGCTCCCTCCTCCAACAAATTAGTCAACACAAACACTCAAAGTGAGGGGAAACCAAAACCAAATTGACAAAGCATGCCTTTATGAAATGGATTTTAAGCACTTTAATTACAAATCTTTCAACAAAAATTTGAAATCAAGAACTAAATATCCAATTTAAAGAGACATATTTACTTTTGTAAGCTTCAATTTTAGCAAGGTATTTCTGATATACCTCATTATCTTCATCTTGTGTTTTCTCAAGAACTGCTTTGATATGTGCTTGATTTTTCTTCTTAATTCTCTTAGCCAATGCTTTTCCCTCTTTGTTGAACCTGCTTTCTGGCTTTTTCACTCTCGGATGTCTGCTCATTTGTTGTCAAAAAGTACAAATAGAGAGTTAGGTTTTTGAAATTTATCAATTTAAAAGCCAAAACAAATAGCAGACAATAGGTGACATTGTCCAGCTAATATGCATGAATGAATTGCTCCAAGGTGTAACTTCACTGATAAGCCGCAACACTTTTTAGTGACACAAGCGATACCAGAGATATTATGCAAGAAACAACAAATTTTCTAAAAGTATGAACAAATATTTAAATTGCCGCAAATGATTCTTTACAAGCGACACTTTAACTATTCTTAGGTGACATTTAGAACACTTAAAGCATGAACAAATCTTACAAAAGTAAAGCAAATCTTTGATGAAAGTGATAATGAAAGCTTTAAAAGTGATACTCCTTGAGTCACAAGCGTGACTTAAAGTCGCTAAGGCAGATTCAGTCGTATTCATAGGTGTGAATGTTTGATGATCAGGCGACTGCAAAGCATGTAATTTTGAGGCAAAGCTTCCTCCAAAGTGTGAATTTCCAGATAATAGGTGATAATACAGAGATTGTGAGCGGTAGTAAAATGACTGCAGGCATGTGTAAATCTCCTGTAGGCGTGACTTCACCTTTTTCCTGCAAGCAATTCATGGAAAATAGAATATCCAAGAATATAAATGGAGATGAAAATGATGAAGTGAGGCTTAGAGCCCCACGATGGGCACCATTTGTGTGATGAAGTTATTCACCTGCATGGAATTAAGATCTACTAACATCAATCTAATCAAATACAATGCAAATTTAACTAGAATTGAAATTATGATCTATATTATCCCATGGATCTCTAGAAAGAAGTGGTAAGAGAGGCTCTCAGCTACAATCCTCACTAGTGACACCTCTAAAATGAGAAATAATGCTGCTACAATGCTTATTCTATGCTTCTAAGATGATTCTAGCTCAAGAATGATGAAATTATGATACTAAATGCTCAAATTGCTCAAATTTCTCTTAGAAATGATCTCAATTGCCTATAGTAACAATGCTATGCAAATGAAATTCCAAGATGGAAATGCTCTCCAAAATGCCTCATACTTATAGTAATTTCCCAAGGGTAGGGGGTGGAGTGAAGTAATCATGGTTATCTCATGGTTGAGTCAAAAACTTTGCATTGTCCATAAATTGGGGGACAAATGAGCGGACAAGCCTTTAAATGGTTTCAAATCTTTGGACAATTTAAATATTTGAGTGATTTATGTCCTTTTGTTCTCAATTTTCATTGGTTGATCACTTTGTTGAAAGAAAATAAGGAATATTAATTCAATTAATTAATTAAATTTAGCCATGGAAGGGTAATAGGTTCATTTTGATTTTTGATTAAACAACTATACAATTAATTGATTAAAATCAATTATATATTATTTTTGGCCCTTTTAAGCTTCAATTTAATCATTTAACATCATTATTTAATAATTCTTTTGTTTTAATTGATTTTGCTCAACTTTATTTAATTATGTCCATTTTATTGATTTTTGATCCATTTTGATGATTTAATGCATTTTATTGATTTGTGAGCCATTTATTGATTTATTGCATTTTGAAAAGTACTTGTCCAATTTTCTGTGTCTACAATTCCTAATTAATGTTTGATGAATGATATCATGATTTGGTAATTTCAAATATTTCTGAAAGATGATTGAATGATTGTGGAATTAATAGATTGAGGATTGATGATTGTGTATACATGGGAAAGTTAAGTGCATTCAAAGACTTGCAATGCAATTAACAAAGGCAACCATCAAACCTTATATCTTAAATAAATTATCCTATACTACTAATGAGAGAATGATAATATGAAATATGTTAATATGATTTAGAACAACAGAGAGGGGGGGGGGGGGGGGGGGTGAATCAATTTTTCTCAGGTCCAGATGTATAAAACAAACTTTAAAACTCTTCAAAAAATTAGATCCAATAACCAACAACTACTCGGTCAATACTAATTGCATAACAGAAACATATAACAGTGCAGTCCACTTATCCAATAGTATCTAACTTGTAAAACATAGAAATGTTCAAACCAAAAAATTCACACAAGTATCAACACCATGATTTATAGTGGAAACCCAATTTGGGAAAAACCACTTTGTAACATGTTACTATTATGTTCACTCTTCTGAAGTGAGCTCGGTGAAAAGCCAACCTTGTCAAAGGTTACAAACACACTGTCAGGTGTGACCTTGTTAAAGGATTTAAACCACTCTGTTAAAAGTGCACCTTGTTATAGGACTTACATATAATCCATTAGAATGCAACCTTGTTCAAAGGATTTATACAAATCACTATTAGGTTAACCTCTTTTAAAGGGATTTTGACTGATACAATGGTTAGAAAGTAGCAGTAGTATTGATCTGAAAAATATACAACTCACTTTGCAAATATCAGATCCAATTCTATACACATATGCTGGCTTACTGATTGTGAACCTCTACCATCACCATCACTGATCTACTTGGAACTCTCTTCAAGCAATCACAACACTTCTCCTTTAGCCTTCTCTACTTGTATAGTGAATAACATCAACAATACTTCCAGCATCCTCTCTTCAATTAACCTCAATCTTAGGTTCCCTTAATACTTCCTAAGTTAGGTAAATACATCTTTTGCCTCTTAATCTCCTTCGTAGATCTTAGAGTTAGGTCAGATTCATTGAATCCTTCCTACTTTATGTTCTTTGGCTATCCTTCTAGAAATATCTCAAATCTCTTAATAGATTTACAATAAAACATTTTACAGTGCATTAAATGCTTTCGTACAATTAATAAATAAAGTCAACATGTTTTACATAATCCAAGAATTCAACGATGTCGGTTGGAAATCTGAATTCTTCCTCAAATATAAATTACTGACACTCGGTCAATACAGTGTTCAACTCCTCGGTCTTCATTAGAAAGCTTGGTCACCTCAAAAATTATTTCCTCAGCTAATACTGTCTTCCTCAATAATTAACTGATGTTCGGTCAACACTAAATTTACTCGGCATATACTAGCTTAGTCAACACTAACATCACTTGGCTTAAACTAGATTTCTTCATTTTTGCTCGGTTAAGCCTACCAGTTTAGTCTTCATTCATACTTAAATAAACAATATATTATCTTATCATTGTGCCACATAATTAATTACTCATTGAAATATCAAGATAACTCAACCTTTCCTTAGGTGCCATTGTTACCAACCTTGCCTTTCCCCTTAGCAACAATCAAATAGATATAGTACTTTCTTAAATAGCAATAGTCTTACCAGTTAAGGTTTGACATCAATGACAATACAAAAATTGCTTCAATTGCAGTTTCCAACAATCTCCCTCTTTGGCATTGATGGCAACACCATATGAATATCACACGAATTACCAAACAATCCAAAACTTATCTATCCATTAGAAATATTTATAATATCCTTAGCTTCATTCTAATATAGAATCAATTATCCATGCTTGTATGACCATCCACTGAATCTCTCCCTCTTACTTGATCTTCCATAAAAATTTCATTATGTGTATTCATCTGTGATAATCTCCCTCTTTCACAAAAATGCCAAAGAAACAGCTAAAACATACATCCTGCAGAAGTAGATATCATATTTTCAGTTCAGTAACAATATTTCTCCCTTTGTCATCTTTGCTTATGACTGATTCTTGGCTTTTCTATACTTTTCACAACTCTAGGCTGCTCCTAAAGTGTGACCTGTCTCTGCATCAACTTGTTAGATACTCTTTGCAACACATTTGATGCAATTCTCCTAGCTTGACTAGGCAGCCTCAGTTAGGGGAAGGAACCATAATTGACCTCTCAGATATTCATGAGCTTCTTTAGGTAAATCTTTAGTGAATATGTCTGCTAGTTGTTCCTTTGTATTCACATATTCCATTCAGACATCTTTGTCTTGTACTAGTTCTCTCAAGTAATGATACTTGATTGCAATGTGTTTGGTCTTTGTGTGCATCACTAGATTCTTAGAGATGTTGATAGCACTTGTGTTGTCACCAAAAATGACAACTGGTTCAGTGATTTCTTCTTTCATGCCTACCAACAATTGCTTTATCCATACCAAGTTTGAATAGTTCACTATTGCAACCACATACTCGACTTCAACAGTAGATTGGGAAATGTAATTTTGTTTCTTTCTTGTCCATGAAACTAATCTCTGTCCAAGAAAGAAATCTCCACCACCAGTACTCTTTCTATCATCCACATTTCCTACCTAATCAACATCAATATACACTCTTAGTTCAAACTTTTCATGCTTCTTGTAGTACAATCCATAGTTAGCAGTCCCTTTCAAATGTCTCATTATTCTTTTGACAACCATCATGTGAGTTTCCTTAGGATTGGCAGAGAATCTTGCCACTATCCCAATAGCTAAAGCAATATCTGGTCTGTTGTGTACAACATATTGTAGCTTTCCAATCATAGATCTATACAAAGTCTGATTTACTTCTGCAACATCATCATTTTTAGACAACTTTTTTCCAATAGCCATGGGAGTACTTACTGGCCTTGAATCTTCCATACCAAAGGTTTTCAGTATCTCATGAACATATTTAGACTGGGTGATGAAAATTCCTTTCTCCATCTGATATACTTGTAAACCAACAAAAAAATTGATCTCCCCAAACATACTCATTTCAAATTCATTTTGCATTTCATTTGAAATTTTTTGACACAAGGCATCTTGTCCACCAAATATAATATCATCTACAAAGATCTTAGCTAAAAATATTCCTTTACCTTCTTCATCTTTCATGTATAGATTGCTTGTGTCATTTTTCCTTGAGAATCCAATCTGTATTAGGTAGTTGTGCAGTCTCTCATACCATGCTTTGGGAGCTTTCTTTAGTCCATACAGTGCTTTATTCAGTTTGCAAACCATGTGTCTTTTGTTTGGATCAACAAATCTTTCTGGCTGTTCAATATACACTTCTTCTTCTAATATACCATTTAAAAATGCAGACTTAACATCCATTTGGTATACCTTGAAATATTTATAGGCAACATATGCAAGTAGGGTTCTTACTCCTTCCAATCTAGCTATAGGGGAAAATGTCTCCCCATAATCTATTCCTTCTTGTGCGTAGCCTTTGCATACCACCCTAGATTTGTTTCTTGTGATTTGACCATGCTCATTCATCTTATTTCAGAATACCCACTTTGTCCCAATGACATTTTTATTTTCTGGTCTCGGCACCAGAGTCCAGGTATCATTCTTCTCTATCTAGTCTATCTCTTCATTCATTGCTTGTATCCAATCTTCATTTTCTAATGCCTCCTTTATTGTCTTAGGCTCGAATTCACATAGTAAACATGTTGGATCTCTTATCTTGCTTCTGGTCAAAACTCCAGTATCTTTGTCTCCAATAATCTATTCAGGCTTGTGATGTATCCTTACATATTGTGCTAGAACAAGTTCTTCTCTCCTTTCATTTTTCTCTTCAGGTTCACCAACAAGATTGTCAGATTCAGCTTTTGAATGCTCGGTAACCTCTCCCTGATACTTGGCAGCTTCTTACTATCATTCGGCACGTTCTTCTTCTCTCTCGGCATTGTTTTCTTGATGCTTGACATTGCTTACCCGAGACTCAACATTAGGTGCGAGTCTATCACTTGCCTCTCCTTCCTCTATATACACAAAAGATATGTAATCTTCTAGTTCTCTTTTACTATCAACTTCATTTTTCTTAGCATACTCATCAACTTTGACATTCACACTTTCCACAATTTTTTTAGTGTTAGAATTCAAACACTTATAAGCTTTAATATTTTTGGAATAGCCTAGGAATATACCCTCATCACTTTTAGCATCAAATTTTCCATTCCTATTATCCTTTAGTATGTGGCATTTGCTTCCAAAAATTCTAAAGTACTTTACATTAGGTGCATACCCATGCCATAACTCATAAGGTGTCAGATTTGTACCTTTTTTGATCTGTACTCAGTTAAGAGCATAAATAGTTGTACTTATAGCTTCTTTCAAGTACTTTTGTGCAACATTATTTTCAATCATTAATGTCCTTGCACAATCCAAGATAGATTTGTTCTTTCTCTTTGCTATACCGTTCTGTGGAGGAGTTCTAGGTTCAGACATATGTCTTTTGATCCCTCTATCATTACAAAATAGATTAAATTCATTGGATATAAATTATCCACCTTTGTCAGATCTTAGACACTTCAGGTTCCTACCTATCTCCTTTTCAACCTTAGCCAAATACCACTTAAAAAATTGAAAAGCATCAGATTTTTCCTTTAAGAACATTACATGCATCATTTTGGTATAATCATCAACAAATAGGATAAAATATCTAGCACCACAATAGCTTTGTACACCCATCAGTCCACAAAGGTCAGTATGAACCAAATCTAAGGTATTCTCAAAAGTAAAAGTTTTGCTCTTGAAACTAGACTTTGTCATCTTACCCAACTGACATTCTTTGCACATTACATTCTCAGGTTTCTTCAATCTAGGTAGACCTCTCACTTTCTTTTTCTTACTAATTTCTACCAAATTATCAAAGTTAACATGACATAGCCGCTTATGCCATAACCAATTATCATCAAGTTGTGCAATCATACATGTTTCTTCTGATAGGTCTAGATAGAACAAATTACCTCTTGTCTATTCTCCACTTCCAATCAGTTCAATAGTGGCATCAAATATTTTGGCCTTCCTGTGATGAAATTCTACTCAGTAGCCAGTGCTATTAAGTTGTGCAACACTTAGAAGATTATAGTTAAGACCCTCAACTCAATAAGCATTTTCACAAGTGATCTTATCAGTCAGCTTAATCAATCCTTTTCCTCTAACAGGACATGGTGCATCATTACCAAGTTTCACACTCCTACCTTTATAATGATCTAAGGTATCAAACTTACTCTTGTCACCAATCATGTGATGTGAATAACCACTGTCAATAATCCATTTATTATTTTTGTTCACATAAGCTATTAATGTAGTTTTCTCATCCTCATCAGATTCATCTTTCATTGCAACATAGACAACCTCAATTTCAAAATCATCACTATCAGTGTCAGTCTCTTCTTCGGCAATATAGCAGGATTTCTTACCTTTTCCTTTGTAGTCCTTGTATCTTCAGTAAACTCTATCTTCTCTTTTGTCTTTATGCTTGTTGTCTCTTTCTTCATCCTTATCATCCCTGTCAGGACATCTAGCAGCTATATGACCAACTTTATTACATGAAAAACATATAATAGGGAGTTTACCTTTGTACTTTCCTTTTCCCCTTTTCAGTCTTCTAGCCATAAGAGCTTCTAGATCCTCAAGTTCTTCATCATATGTGTCACTGTCACTTTCATTTTCACTTTCACTGATGCATCTTTTTTTTTCCTTCTTTGACTTACTCAGAACCATTTGTGACTTAAAAGCAGATTCAACATTACCAATAGTGAAGTTATCATAGTTAGAAAGTTCAAAAGCAGTAAGCTTACCAACCAAACTTTCCAAAGTAAGAGCATTGTTAGGGTTACATCTAGATTGCTAAATTGCTAAAATTTTGATGGCATAGATAGGACACAGAGTTCTTAATACTTTTCCAATTACAGTTTCATCATCAATAGTTCCATTTGCTCCTCTAATAGCATTTACAACTTCTTTTATTCTACCACAATATTGTGCAATATTCTCACCTTCTTGCATTCTCATTTCATCAAATTTACCTCTTAGGCTCTCAGATTTTGCTCTCAATACATTTATGTCACCGTCATAGATGTTTTCAAGGGTGTCCCACATTTCTTTTCATTACTGTAGTCTTTGATGTCTTCAAATTCTGGATAACTTAGGGCAGACACAATCTCCAACATTTCTTGGTTGTGCTCTTATTTAGCTTTCATTTCCTCGGTAGTTAGAGGTGCAACAGGTGTGACATAATCATGCTCAATGTAATATTTTGCAGAATCACCAATACCGGCTAGATGCAACTTCATCAAGCTTTGCCATGTAGGGAAGTTCTCCTTATTTAGCTTTGGTACCTCCTTCTTATACATCCTAATCATTTGCTTGAAGTACCTTCAAACATGTTCTCTGTAAGCACCAACAGATCTGAAACCAATTGTTAATATGATTTAGAACGACAGAGAGGGGGGGGGGGTGAATTAGTTGTTCTCAGGTCTAGATGTATAAAACAAACTTTAAAACTCTTCAACAAATTAGATCCAATAACCAACAACTACTCGGTCATTACTGATTGCATAACAGAAACATATAATAGTGTATTCCACTTATCCAATAGTATCTAACTTGTAAAACACATAAATGTTCAAACCAAAACATTCACACAAGTATCAACACCAGTATTTATAGTGGAAACCCAATTTGAGAAAAACCAATTTGTAACATGTTACTATTATGTTCACTCTTATGAAGTGAGCTCGGTGAAAAGCCAACCCTATCAAAGGTTACAAATACACTGTTAGGTGTGACCCAGTTAAAGGATTTAAACCACTTTGTTAAAAGTGCACCTTGTTATAGGACTTACATACACTCCATTAGAATCCAACCTTGTTCAAAGGATTTATACAAATGACTGTTAGGTCAACCTCTGTTAAAAGGATTTTGACTGATACAATGGTTAGAAAGTAGTAGTAGTATTGATCTGAAAAACATACAACTCACTTTGCAAATATCAGATCCAATTTCGTACACCTATGCTGGCTTACTGACTGTGAATCTTTACCATCACCATCACTAATCTTCTCGAAACTCTCTTCAAGCAATCACAACACTTCTCCTTCAACCTTCTCTGCTTGTACAGTAAATAACATCAACAATACTTCCAACATCCTCTCTTTAGTTAACCTCAATCTTAGGTTCCCTTAAT
The DNA here is from genome assembly GCA_027943335.1 of Chamaecyparis obtusa. NCBI lineage: Eukaryota > Viridiplantae > Streptophyta > Pinopsida > Cupressales > Cupressaceae > Chamaecyparis > Chamaecyparis obtusa. The sequence continues at coordinate 224,869 of BSBK01007015.1, read as the reverse complement.
ACTTCCTCAGTTAGGTCAATACATCTTTTGCCGCTTAATCTCCTTCGTAGATCTTAGGGTTAGGTCATATTCATCAAATCCTTCCTACTTTATGTTCTTCGGCTATCCTTCCAGAAATATCTCAAATCTCTTAATAGATTTACAATAAAACATTTTACAATGCATTAAATGCTTTTGTACAATCAATAAATAAAGTCAACACATTTTACATAATCCAAGAATTCAACAATGTCGGCTGGAAATCTGAATTCTTCCTCAAATGTAAATTACTGACACTCGGTCAATACAGTGTTCAACTCCTTGGTCTTCATTAGAAAGCTCGGTCACCTCAAAAACTATTTCCTCGGCTAATACTGTCTTCCTCGGCAATTAACTGATGTTCGGTCAACACTGAATTTACTTGGCATATACTAGCTTGGTCGACACTAACATCACTCGGGTTAAACTAGATTTCTTCATTTTTGCTTGGTTAAGCCTACCAGTTTAGTCTTCATTCATACTTAGATAAACAATATATGATCTTATCATTGTGCCACATAATTAAGTACTCATTGAAATATCAAGATAACTCAACCTTTCCTTAGGTGCTATTGTTACCAACCTTGCCTTTCCCCTTAGCAACAATCAAATAGATATAGTACTTTCTTAAATAGCAATAGTCTTACCAGTTAAGGTTTGACATCAATGACAATACAACAATTGCTTCAATTGTAGTTTCCAACAAAATCAAATGCAAAGTAAATGGATAAATCAACTAAATTCAATTGCAAACAATTTCACCAATATCTCCATTGTTTCTCTCATTCTCAATGCAATGTGGGCTCTTAAGTATGACAACATGAGAATTCAAGATTGTGGTTCTTTTAATAATGAGGAACAAGGTTCCTTTTATAGAATTCATGACTTCAATGCACGATTGAGATTAAAATGACTGATTTTTGATGGACAAGATTCAATAAAGTTGATTTATGGTGAGGAAAACAAGAAAAAACTGATTGCTTTTTTTAAGATGTGGATGAAATTGAAGACTTAATTAGAATTACAAAATTAAAAAATATTTAATCATGTTCATGAGAAAATAATAAATAAAATAAAGATTTTATTTATTTTAGAGGAAGTTATTTTCTTCCAAAATAGAAAATTAAATAAATTTTAATTTTTTTTTACTTGGACAAGATTTGAGATAAATAAATAAAATAAAGTTTTTATTTATTTTTTAGAAAGATTTTGCTTTCTTTGAGAAAAATAAATAATTTAAAGAACTTATTTAATTATAGAAGGTTGAGATAAATAAATAAAATAATAATTTTGATTTATTTTTAGGAGAGACTGCTTTCTTTGAGAAAATAAATAATTTTAAAACTTATTTAATTATATAAGACTTAGTTAACTAATTAAATAATTAAAACAATTATTTAATTACGAGAAAAAATAGAAGAAAGCATTTAATTAAAGTGGGAGAAGTGATTAATTAAATAATAAAAATTAGTTAAATATATGAGAGAAACCTAAAAAAAATGGAGTGACGCAAAGAGCGGGCAGGAGGACGAAGTTTGAATTTCTATCAACAGAACGACTATGGAAGGCTAAATAGACAACAATAGAGATTTAAACCTTTCAAGAATCACGTGGGATTGGAATATTCAGGTAAATTTTGGTGTAAACATTTGAATATTAGCATAGTGGAGAATGGCTGGGGCACAATAATCGTCACAAAAGCCAAAAACCTAAAAATAACTCTGTGGCACCTTTCTCAAACAGGGAGAAGAGCTTACAATTATGGGGCTATGGAGGCTTCCATCAATCATGTTTTCAGGAAACCCAAAAGCATGTAGAAAGATTTTTTGATTTTCGTAACATCAAGAGGAAGTTTTGCAGACCGAAGATAATAGAGCCCTCAAAAATATCTTCACCTCAGGTATTTCCTAAAGTAGAGTTCGCTTATGTGTCTACTGTTTCGGTTGAAAGTCTTGAGTGGCATGATTCTCTAAGTTTCCTTAAGAGTCATGCTTTCTTTTTTAAATGGGTTGGGAAATGGCCTTCTCTTAGTAAAATTAGATATTCGTGCACTCGCAACTGGGGGGAAGCCTTTAGTTTGAAAATGATGGAATATGGTTTTTTTCTAGTCACTACGCCAGCTTCTAAAGACAAAGATTGGGTGTTACAAAGTGGTCCTTTTATGATTGAGGGAAAAGGCTTATATATTTTGGATCGATCACAAAACTTTGATCCTGAAAAAGAAATGATCAAAGAAATACCCACTTGGGTTATTCTCCCAAATCTACCCATGAATATTGGGGGTTTGATACCCTAAGACTTCTAGGAAATCATATGGGTTCTTTTCTGAGGGCTAATGAATACCTTTTGGGTAGTAATCTATATACTTGTCCAAAAATTTTGATCTTGTGGCAAGAAGTTCATCCTTTGCCAGATACACTAGAGATCCATACAAAATCTGGTGTTTGGAAACAAAGATTGGTGTTGGAGGATGGAGAGGATTCCCAAAAAGATGCAGAACAACCTAACACGGTATAGAATATTGTGACAGACAAAGGTAAAGATAAATATTTTCAAAGGATTAATGATAAAATCAAAGTGATTATAGAACAAAACCCCCAAGATCAGGAAGTTGATTTAGATCTTCTTAGATGTCTTTCAACAAAAGTAGAGGAGAGATTGGATTCGACTAATTCTTAGTTTATGGTTCTAGACAGAGTCAGAGAGATTGACAAAATTTTTAATAATGAGTGGGATGTTGGTGTGATGGGTGAAATCTTCATCTCCATGGAGGAAGGCCCATGTTGTAAGTTGACTAAACAAGGTGAAGATATGAATTTGACTATATCTAATGTCCTTCCTTCCATAGAAAGGCCAAGCATAGAAGGCTTGGACCTAATCATGTTTAGTCATCTCAGTAAGGATTTGGCTAAAAACTCTTTGCAGAATGCCTTGCTAGATCATAGTATCCCTGTTGATTCTCTAGAGCTAACTCAAGCCCCTCACAATAGTTGTGGTAAGTTAGGTCTTGCCATTTTTTATGGTGGATGTAGCCTCGATCCTTTGGGGAAACTATCTGCAGAATTACAAAATGATCTTATTCAAGCTCAAGATGATTCAAATATGGATTTTTGGATGCAAGCTATAGGAAAGGATCAGACCTTTTGTGAGGCAGTGTCAGAGGAAGATGATGTTTTTAAAGACATCTAGATATCCCCTATTAGGAACTTGGATAAATCTTTTGAAAAGGTAAAGGACAATAGTGGAAATTTGATTAACACTAAGCTAGAAGATTAGTTTGGCTTGGAAGAGGAAGAGGAGGATAAGTTTTTAGGGCTCCTGGAAACCTCTAATATAAGAGTAGTAAGAACCATAGAACAACTCCCTTCTAAAAAGATAAAACCTTCATTAGGCGAAAGGAAAAGAAGAGGGAGAAAATATTGCAAAGTGAAATTGGCCTTAGCTGGTAGTGCAAAAAACTAGTGCAAATTGTTGAAATCAGGGACGAGATTTGTCCCTCCCAGAGAGCCATGAAACTCTTATCCTAGTAAGTCAGAGGCTGCAATGCCTCTAACAATATTCGCTTGATCAAAAGATGCTTTGATCAAGTGAAACCTGATGTGATTTTCTTACAAGAAACGAAGCTTAGTGGAGCAGAGATCTTAGTTTTCACTAAAAAATTTTCTAGATGGAAAAGCCTTTTTTCGGAGGCAATTGGGGCCTCTCGGGGATTGTGTATCTCATGGAATGAATCTATGACTGTAGTTGATTTAGTGGCAAGGGATAGATCTTGGATATGGGTGGAGATTTTTTCTAATCAGCTTTGGGAGAGGTTTCAAGCCCTGAATATCTATGGTCCGAACAATATGGCTCTAAAAAGGATTCTATGGCATTATATTTTAGAGATTCTTGTCAGTAAACCAAATGATTTCTTCCTTTTGGGTGGTGATTTTAATGCTATTTTAGATCCTTCAAAGAAGAAGGATGGGTTAGGATGGGCTGGTCAAAGCCATAAAGATTTGTTTGATTTTGTGATAAATAATGGTTTGGTTGATGTGGATCTAAAGAATGGGCATTTCACCTGGACCAATAGACATAGTGGTTTCTTAAACATTGCTGAGAAACTAGACATTTTTATTGGTTGGTGATTGGGCTGCAACCAATTGGACCTACAATGCAAAAATTCTACCTATCATTGGGTCTGATCACTACCCTATTAATAAAAGATTTCTTGAGGATAAAGTACCTGATAGAGCTCCCTTCAAATTCAAAGCCATGTGGCTTAGACATAAAGATTTCCGCAATCAAGTCAAATTATGGTGGACTCAAGCACCTAGGAGAAGAGGTAACAAGGCTTTCATAATTTTCAAAAAATTGCAATTTGTTAAAGAACAGTTGAAAAAATGGAATAGAGAAGTGTTTAAAAATATTTTTTCTAAAAAAGCTACCATTGAAAAAGACTTAGAGATCTTACATGAAAAAGTGATTTCCAATGGTATGAATGAAATTGACTTCATGGAAGAGAATAGATTTAGCAAGCTTTATAGTGAAGTTTTATACAAAGAAGAAACCTTTTGGAGACAAAAATCTCAAGAATTATGGCTAAATGTAGGAGACATGAATACCACCTTCTTCCATAACTGTGTTAAAGTTAAAGGATCTCAAACTAAAATTTTCTCTGTTCAAAACAATACAGGTATTTTATTGCAAGATCAGGAGGCCATTAATGTGGAGGTTGTTAGGTACTTTAAAGATACCTTTTGGGTGGATATTACTGATTTTAATTCTGATCTGGATATTGGATCTATAATCCTAGAATGCATTTTGGAAACTCAGAATGAGATGCTTAAGTGGCCTTGCTCCCAGGAAGAAGTGAAAAAGGTTTTTTTTGAGTTGGGAGCTCAAAAGTCTCCTGGTCTGGATGGTTTTTCTGCAATTTTATACCAGTATTTTTGGGACCTTGTTGGTTTGGAGGTTTGGGAGGTGGTAGAGGAATCAAAGGCTGGAAGCTTCATCTTTAGAGATTGTAATAATACATTTATTGTTCTCATTCCTAAGAAGGAGGAAAGTAAGTCTTTTGATGACTTTAGGCCGATTTCTCTATGTAATACGATTTATAAAATTATTTCCAAGGTCATGGTGAATAGATTGAAAGAAGTTCTGCAATCTATAATTTCTGAGGAGCAGAGTGGATTCACCCCTGATATATCTATTTATGAAGGAATCATTGTTTCCCATGAGGTAATTCATAGTCTCCAACAAAATAAATATGAGAAAATGACGATCAAACTTGACATAAGAAAGGCATATGATGTTGTCAACCAGGCATTTCTCATTAAGGTCCTTGAATGTTTTGGCTTCTATCAAGAATGGTTGAATTGGGTGGAAAGATGCATTAATACACCTAGGTTTTTTGTTCTTGTGAATGGCAGCCCTCAGGGCTTCTTTAAGTCAAATAAAGGCATCTGACAAGGTGACCCAATCTCCCCATTTTTGTTTATCATAATGGTTGAGGTTCTGGGATGACTCATAAGGCATAAAAGAGAGTTAGGGGTTTGGAAAGGTATTATAGTGGCTGAAAATTTAGATCCTGTCACTCACTTATAATTTGATGATGACACTAATTTGATGGGCAAGGCTTTGTTATGGGAAGATAGAGTGATTAAAGGTACCTTGGATATATATAGTAGAGCTTCGGGTCAATGTATTAACTGGATTAAATCTAAAATTTATTTCTTTAATGTGGATCTCAGAAAGCAGAGGGAGATTTGCAAAATTATTGGCATTAGAGTTGGTCGGTTACCTAGCAAGTATCTTGGCATTCCTTTATTCAAAGTTGCTTCTAAAGCTAGTTTATGGAAAGAACTAGTTGGGAAGTGTTTGAAGAGGTTAGAGGGATGGAAGAGTAAATGAATCACCTTTGTGGGAAGGATTCTCCTTCTTAAATATGTCATTTATGCCATCTCAATTTTCTCAATGACTTAAGATTCCCAAAAAGATCACACAATTCATATCATAAAAAATGAGGAAGTTTCCATGGAATGGGAAGAGCTTAGAAGATAAAAGACCTCTAATAGCATGGAAGAAGGTTTGTTTATCAAAAGGACATGGTGGCATTGGGTTGAGAGATTGGAGTTTAATGAATGAAGCCTTGGGAGCAAAGTTAGTATGGAGTATTTATCAGAATCTTAACTTACTATGTGTTAAAGTGTTAAAAGCTAAGTATTTGGATTCTATGGATAATAATAGAATTATCACTACTCCAAATCCTCTAAAGGGATCTATTATTTGGAACTTTATTACTAGTTACAGATCTCTTATCAGACAACACCTTACTTGGCAAGTGGGCAATGGACAAAGTGTCAAGGTTTTGGATGACTCTTGGAATGGTTATCCAGTACTATCTATCAATCTAGTTTATCAAAATTTAAAGAACCTTTTCATAAATCATTGGGGTGAGCATTTAAATCATTATGTCAAATTGCGACAAGGACCATTGAGTTAGGTTTGGGAATGGAAAAACATTGATAATATGGGGCTAAGTGCCCAACAATATGAAATATATTTTTGATGGGAGAGGTGTGGTTGTCAACCAGAAGGAGGATTTGATAAAGTGGTGTGCAACCAGTAGTGGAAATTATTCAGTGAAATTGGGTTATCAAATTTTGAAAAGAGCAGAAGATATTGGATTTTGGCCCTCAAAACTGCTTTGGAGTATGGATTGCCTGCCAAAAGCAGGGGCTTTTGCTTGGCTAGCAATCAAGGAAAGGATTTTAACTGGGTTGAGGAGGAGTAAATTTGGGATTCATGGTCCTACTAGATGTCTTCTATGTGAAAGTGAACAGGAAGATGCTAATTACTTGTTACTTTCTTGTCAGATCACCTCACAATGTTGGGATATGCTAAGGGCGAAGTTGGGGTGGCAAGGCCCACTTCCAAATAGTTTGTTAGAGGTTTTTTTTAGTTGGTTGTATCCTTCTAAGAGGTCAACCTTTTCATTTGTTTGGACTGCTAGTCCATCTATCCTTATATGGGAAGTATGGAAGGAGAAAAATCAGAGACTTTTTCAAGAGAAGAAAGAAGATATTGAGAGATTGTAGTTCAAGATTAATCACACTATTGAGGAAGTTGTTAATGCAAGATCTTCTTGTCTCCCAATCTCTACCCCTTTCATAGTTATGGATCAACTTTTATAGAGGGCTTGACCATGATTAAAATGTAGAAACAATGAGAATGGTAATAGTCATGTTAAAAAGAAAAAGATGCGTGAAGCTGTTAAGTGGTCTACTCCTGAGGTAGGATGGGTCAAATAAAATTTTGATGGGGCCTTGAGAGGAAACCCTGGACCTTTAGGAGCTGGTGTGTTTCTTAGAGATCATAATGGGATGACCCTTGCATATGGAGCTCTAAAAATTAGGCCAGGAATGAATAATATAGCAGAAGGGAATGCTTCTTTACTAGTGGTTAGGTTGGGTGTCATGTTAGCTGGAATTTAGAGGTTGCATTTGGAAGGTGATTCACAAGTGCTTATTAATGCTTTCAAGAATAGAACCATAGAAGCATGACACCTTCAGCCCATTGTAAATTTAGTTTTGGATTTAATTGAGTCCTTTGAGGATTTTAAAATTAGCCATATCTATTGTGACGACAATAAAGAGGTAGATGTTTTGTCAAAATGGGCTATAAACTTTGATCAGGTTGGAGATATTAGGATGGAAAATTTGAATTGTTTAAACTTAGAAGAGTTTTAAAATTTATTTTGGCAGGTGGTTAGAGGTGTGTCTTTCCCTTTTCCACTCATTCTCTTTTGAGGACGCTAAAAAATGTGGTGGTGAACACAGATCCTTTTGGGTGTTGTGTTAGTAGGTGATGATGTCATATGAAATGGGCTCATCTTGTGGTCTGATGGCATCAACTTGGTATGTTGAGTTGAATGTTTATTTGTGCCAACTCATTGAGAGATCAGCAATGTTTCTTTTTTGAAGTGTGAGCATTCTTAAATGGAAAGATGAGTTGCATGCGGGAGGTGGATGAATGTGGTGATGTTTTTGCAGACTCGACATTTAATCTGAAATGATTGACTTGACATCCTGCAGATGGCACTTGGTTTTTTGATCGATTGTTTGTTGTCTTTAAAGGCAACATGAATACCCTTTTTTCACCAACACAACTCTATTTCCTATGTTTTGTTCTATGTTTATTTTCTCTTTGTATAGGTTTCCTAGAGGTCTCAAAGATGCTCACCAATTTCACTGTGAAAACAAAGTGCCAGATGAAGTCTTTCCCTGGTGCGACAAGTTGGGAATGTGTTGCAGGGCTTCTCAAAATAAAGACTGCAACAATGGTGTTTGCAGTGATAGGCATTTTAGGGCCTCACTTTCAAGAATTTAAGCTTATGCACATGGATAATACTACCATAATCTCAATGGTAGTGGTGTGGGGCCTCGAGATAGGTGAACTGATTGAGGTTGTGGAATGGGTGACTAAAGCTTTGTTTGCAGAGGATTTTCTGCTTGGCCTAGATTCCATTTTAGAATGGGCGGTGTTGGGAGTCAGTACAAACATTTTTGAATGTATAGAGGACTTTGAAGAAGCTATGGAATATGGTCTTATTCCATTTGTTAGGTGGGTTGGTAAAGTGGATAAGGAAGCATATAAAGTGCAGATAAAAAATGAATGGGATAAGATGAAAATTGAAATCCAAGCCCATATGGAGAGTGAAAAAGAGCAGGTTGACAATGTGCTGACCCCTGCAGATTTCCCCCGTTGGGCTTGCACGATTCTCCCTAGAAGGGATAGAAGGTTTGTAGAGGCTTGATGAGCTCGATGGGTGGTGGTGGTGAATTCCAATTTTTATGCTCCATTTTTGACTGGGGGTTGCCTTTGAATATCAATGTGTCCTTAGCTCACATTTGAGGGGTTTATTTTCTACTTTGCCTTCATGTTAAAAGGCTGGTTAGCATTGATAGCTCTTAAGGGGGCTTATTTTGTATATGTCTTATTACTGTATAGCTAGTTTGTAGTGGTTATGTTGGCTTGGAGGCTATTTCCCTTTCTCCTAAAACTTTTCTAGCCCTTTAGAGGGATTTTGTATTTGGTTATAAGCTTATCGACCTTCTGTATAAAGGTCTCTATGTATTTTCTTATTCTATATATTAATAAAATCATCTATTATTGAGCAAATTTTTTATAGAGAAAATTAGATAATTAAATAATTAAAAATATTTAATTATGAGAAGGGAGGGAATGTTCATTTTTGAATTTGAATTAGAAGAATGACACCAAATTAATTAAATAATTAAGAAGAAAGTAAAATTGTTGCTTGCAGACATTGGAACAATTTTAGATGTCTACATTTTGCCCTTGTTTGAGAGAATGCAATTTTGAGTGATGTTTCAAAGAATAATCATAAAAAATTTGCCCCAATATGCCCCATCGGGAATAAGGTGATGATGGGGTAATATGGTGCCCCCTCAGGAGATTGTTTGTGTAATAATGTCATGAATGATCTCTTAAAAAAAGAAAACTATTAGTAAGAAGTGATGAATGTTAGTAGGTGATGATGACTATTTCATTGATATTTGACACAGAGATGGTTGATGAGGAATTTTGTCTAGTTTTCGGAAGGGCCCATCCTATATAAGACTAGTGATAATGTAAAGTTTTAGGGAAGACATACCTTGTATAAGATAGGTGATGTTGATTGATTGACTGATTGATATAATAATTGAGTGACCAATTTGATGATTGATAGATAGAGGAAATGTTAGTGACATGACTAGATTAAAAAATGACTAGGCAGGCTAGATGAAAAAACAAACCGTCCATTAAAATCTTGAATATATAGATACCACTTTTCTTTTAAACCTTTATTCTTTGAGAAATTATTTTCATCATAGAGCCACTTTTATTTTAGCAAAATGGGTATTTACCTAACAAGATATGAAAGATCTAGGTAGGATTATCCCTTTGCATTTCAATAGGCACTTTGAATAGACAAGGAATGTTGACCAATCAATCTAAGGATGGGAATTAAGAGTCAAGGTATGTGCAATAGCAGCCATGAGTGTTGTTATTCTTTGTAATATTTTCTACATTAGATACTTTTCTCATATGTGAATATTTTTATCGCATACACCCAAAATACCTTTCCTCAAACTTCATGAAAAATATCCCACAAATAGTAGGCAAATAAAAATAAAGCCATGAACCATCCTGACCTCTCTAATCACTTGTAGATATCCCAAAGAAGCATAGGAACATGACTTAAGATAAATCAAAATATGGGTAAGTGCACCAAGATGGTGTGCAAAAAAGTGGCCACCTCCTTGAAAAAAAATAAAAAATTCATAACCCGCTCGGGTTATTCAAAATTTGAAGAACTAGGCTTGGCAAAGCCGAGCCTTTTCCAAGCCACAAAAAACAATTAAAAAAACTTATGTAATTCAAAAGGCGTACGCGTTTTGACTGTCATAGTTTTTTTAAAAAACCCATGTTTTGGCTCATTCTCTTCACATCAAAACCGAGTTTGGAGGATAAAGGAAGAAGAGAAATCACCAAAACTCGAGTGTATTCTTGTTGAAATTGAATTTCCTTTCCATATTGTTCATTTTGCAACCATGCCACACCATCGAACATGTAAGAATTTGTTTTTTTTTTAAATTTTTATTTCTTTCAATTTCGATTGAGTAGGGTTTGTTGAATTGATTTTAGTTTTTAAATTATTTTGATGTTAGATTTGGAAAACAATCCCTGACCACGAAAGAGACAACAAAGACCTCCTCAAACACCTAAAATATTGGTAATGATGGAAATGATCAACAAGAGAACCCTCCAAATATAGCCCCACAACAAGAAAACCCATCACAAAACCCAAATCCATTACCAAACCTGAATCCAAACCCCCTACGTCCTCCAATAGGTCACGTTGATGCCACACAAGAGGACCTTATCAATTGTATTCAACAAAATAGTATCCAAATATTTATGTTGGTTAATAGGTTTAGGTCCTCTAGTTTTGAGCATCACTCATCCCTGGCCACTTCCTTAGAAAGAATGGTCAGTAGTGCAAATGAGGTGTCTAAGGAGGTTACAACATGGGGTTCATGAAGGGATGGATGTTGTGCATCTTATGCCAATGGATTGTCATATGATCAAGTGAAAAAAGAGAGGATACTTAAAGAAGACATATGTGCTCTTTTCACTGATCTTATTAGTAGTAACTCCTTAGAAGTTACTATGAATCAATTTTCCATACATTGGTGTGTTCATAATAGGATGAGAGTTTCATTTTGGGACAAGTGGTATATGGTCTTTGACCAACCACCTTATAATAATTGGGAGGTACCTTTATATTTCTTGATAAATCTATATTGTGAGTTTATCCTTGGCGAGAAGCCAAATTACTTTGAAATTTGATAGTTCCAGGGTAGAGGGAGAGGCTATGTGTAGGACATAGCTGGGGCCCATATGGTGGTAGAGCCATAATATAGGAGGTTTCTAGCTAAAAAACCCATAGTTCATGTTGTGGTCCCAGTAGTAGTGAATGAGTCTATTTATTTAAAGACCCTTCACGAAGCTACATCATTAACTGATGTCATTATGCATGGCACACAATTAGTCAATGAAGAGGGTGGATCAATACCTACACCACCTCCATCATCATGAGATGCTCCATTTCCCTCAGCCCAGCCCATTGAGCATATGTTCCCCAACTGTGAGGATATATGTGTCCGGGTAGATACCGATGTGAATGAGGATGGTTCGACATCCCATTCCTGTACACATTGTGGGAGTAGATGCCAAATGTTTTATATTGAGGATGTGGCCCTCACAAATGACCTATTAATGATGGTGTTTTATATGAGACATGTACATGTATGTTTATTTATGTTTTGACTTGTTATTAATTTTAATCACCTAAATCTTATAAAAGTAAATAAGTTTTTATTTAGAGAACAAATTAAATTGATATATGAATAATATGCATTATAGGGTGTAGTAGGTGATTCACAGAGCACACCACAAAGTGCTCATTCGACTAGACATGCACATGTAGCTTCGACACCTGAGGTATAGTTTTTAAATATTCATAAAAATAGAATAATTTCTTGGTGGACCACGATATATTTTCTTAATATCTATATTTATTTGATGTTTTATAGGGCTTGTCTAGGGTTTAGATGTCCAAAGTTGATGATGTGACGCTTTCTGTGATTGACTTTGGCCTAGAGAGCTTTGCAGTATCATATTTTTCACACCTCTTGTTTATAATTTTAATTGAACCTATGTGTTATCATATTCATTTCTCTTATGTTAATTTGGTTTCTGCTAGGTTACCCCACCTGGCTCCAAGACATCAAGATGAAAAAAGAAATCCTCGAGGATACCTAAAATACAAAAGGTAATTTAGTACAATTTAAGATTTTTTGTTGAAATGTATTATGATTAAAGATGTACATGTATACTGATCAATGCACATGTCTTATTTATTCTATATACAAAAATAATTAGGTTTTACAGAATTCATGAATGCACCAGCTGATGTTCAGGAGCGGGAAGAGGTAACATTTTTATATTCACTTTCAATTGCATTCTTGTTTGTTCAAAATCTCTTAGAAATCCTTCCTCTACGACTATGATATATGTTATTATTTTCATACAGGAAATGGTCATAGCGGCCCCATCAACAAAGATCCCTCCTAAGAGTACACGAGAGCTATTTGAGGCTCTAGTATTCTATATGTATATGTATATGTATCTATATATCTATATATCTATATCAATATCGATATCGATATCGATATCTATATCTATATCTATATCTATATCTATATCTATATCTATATCTATATATATATATAGGGAACCCAGGAGAACTTAACCTAAACATGCATCTAAGTTTGTAGAATAATTTTTTTTTAAAAAGTTAACATACAAGATATACATCAATGCGGAAGCAATTACCATTTACTCACATTAATACAATAACCAACACAAGTTACAACTCTTAAGGGTTCCTTGATGAATATTACTTTAACATTAATTAATTAATTTAGATTAGGTACAATTACAAAACCCATATAAACAAATGAAGTATAAAACCACACCACATAGAAGATGACATAAATACAACTGGTACCATAAGGTATCCATAAATCTACATCCACTACACATGTCGCAGGGTATGTAATATAAAAATAGAAATGAAGAACACAAGACATCTCTGAAGAACTGATACAAAGATACAAGATCATAAGGAAGAAGATCTAGAAGAAGAAGAACACATCTCCAACAATGAAGATCAAGAAGGAACAACTGCAACAGGGATCATCCAGCACTAGTACACGAATGTCAAAATCTCAAATGGTAAAAGAATCACTACCACCCGACCTCGTGAACCTAAATGGTCCACTCTCACCGTGCTGAGGAGACAACAATAGATCCCACTCGGATAACAAACAAAATAGAGCAAGCAAAGGAAAGGATCCTGAAAGCTCTCTAACTCAAGGTGAAAAGTAATAATACCATGAAAGACTCACTATTCCAGAGGCAATTGACACATGTAGGATAACTAGACTATGCATAGGAAGGTGTCATCATGTACGTCTAACCCTTGAGTTTTGTCTTGGTAATCTTGCTGGATCCTAGCAACCAAGTGACCTTACACGACATCAATGAACTCTCATATAGACAAAGTCATCAACTATGCCAACTCATCCCTTAAAAGGTGGCTAGTCATCTTCTCAACACCATCTTAGTCTGTACTAGCACTAACACCTGGGTGAGGACCACATCTTATTAGGTTCATTTTAAAATCTCTCAATGTTATATTTAGTTATCACTTGATTAAGATACTTAACAATAAGTGATCCTAGCAGCCACTTGTGGGCCCCAACGCTTATTGCAAGCCACCTCCTACAACATGTCCAAGTAAACTACCCTAGGCTCATAGATCTCACATAGATCAAATTAGGTACACAATCAGGTAATCCCAAATCCAATTTCACATACAAGAACTAGAACTGATTACAAAGGCACAAAAAGCAGAATATAAAACATCATGAGCCTATAAGGTCAAGTCAGGGTATAATCGGATCTAACATTCACATCAAATCATAATACTGAAAACATGAACAAATGACACATACCTCAGCTTCTGTCTTCCCCTAGGTCATCTAATGCCCCAAACACATTAAGCAAAAGAAGACACTCCAGGCACGAAGAAGACACATTTGCACCATAGAAAATTGAGATCTAATCTCATAAGCACTTTAATTTCTACTTTGAACACAATTGAATTTAAATATAGAATAACGTAAATCTACTGAGATAAACTAATCATAAACATTAATACAATGCCATAATGAAGGAATATCCCCTATAATCATCCTATAGATACAATAGAATAATAGCACCCAATTTCAGTATAAACAGATGCATGTATAGATATAAGATAACTCATATGTTTTCAAAATTAAATAAAAGTCCAATTTGAACACATAATTGCAACACATTTATGGTAAAAACTATATATCTTACACTTCATACCTAGGTTAAATTAAATGTTTATTTCAAATTCATACAATTTAACTAACCAAATCTATTGACCATTTGAACTTAATTAACTTATTAGATAAAGTTTGCCAATACGATTAGCAACAAAGACCACTAGGCCCATAATAAAAGCAATAGAAAATTTTCATTTTAAGTCCTAATAATTCCCCAAACAATATTCTTTAATTAATATTAAATAAAAATCATTAATAAATATTATTAATAAAATTTATCTATATTAATTAAATACTACCAATAAAATTTATTATTATTAAATAATAACAATAATAATAATAATAATAATAAACTATTAATTAAAATTATTATTATTAAATAATAATTATTAATAGAAAATTAACAATAAAAAAACATCCCTAATAATAAAGTTTATTAAAAATGACAGCAAATCTAATTAATATAAAATATTAATTAAAATAAAAACAAGTATAAAATAAAGTGCTAATGTCAAATTGCAAGTGGGGGGACAATCCACTCCCACTACGCAGTACCAAAGTACTGGGTCTGCCACGGCAGACCGTGCGTAGGCCTGGATTGCGCATGGAATATCGTGCATAGTACCAGGTCTACGCACGAGTTAATGTGCGAACCCTGCCCACTATGCATGAAGGGAGGGGGGGTAGGGGATAGGTGGTCCCCACCCCTCTTTACTCAAAACAATTTTTTTTTTAATATATTTTTTTTATACTTTTTGAAATTTGTTATATATTTTTTTATAATAATTTTTTAAAACTTTTTCAATCTAAACAACTTGCCAATAATGAAATATAACTTTTTTTTTTTTACTGCTAATTTTAAGCAACAATAAAATATACATATGTATTTTGACAATAACTTTTTTTTTAAATTTTTTTTAATATAAATGATATTTTCGAAAACGGAAATAATAGAGCTTGTAGTTTATTTACCAAAAATGGAAATATAACCTATTTTCCAAAGATTCATGGCAATTTTTGTTGTCTTTCTAATCTGTCTTCTTCCTCTTAAAACTATTGTTTTAATATACATCCAATTTATATAAGAGAAAGGAATTTTTTTCCAGAATGGTAATTTTTCACCCAAATTGGATTTTTGACAACAACCCATTTATTTAATTCAGCCACACTATATTACTAACTATATAGAGATTAATTTTTCATTTTCTATGTGTTCTAGGATGAATTTTCTCTCGAAATTTCGACGGCATAACCTTACTATGCCAAGTCTATATAAAATTATGAAATAGCAAACCTATGAGTTTTCTAAACCTCAAATTGAAAGCATAAATAGACATAGATCTAAAACTATAAATCAAATCAAATATATAAAATTACTGAAAGTTCTACAGATGAAATCACAAGAAAGTTCTTTCAAACCCCTATCTCAATTCCAATGCCAGAAACTGAAAAAGAAAGCCTGTAGCATGCTGAAACTCCCAGATCTGGCAACAGAAAAGCTCAATCTTGCAGATCTGAATCACAGTGCATGTAAAACCCAAATCTAGATGCAAACAATCTTCACCCAAAAATTCCAGCACACAAACAAAAGCTCAAGAACACAAAGAAGTCACAAAATCTCCAAAAGCTCTCTCCAAAATTCTCCAACAACCTCATCCCCCCAAATGAATGCAAGTTCCCCCTATTAGGGATTCAACTCCACCATTCATGCAAACCCTAGATGACTCATAAGACATCTCCTATTCAAACTCTCTCTCTTACTGTTGAAAGAAATTACTAATTATTAAATAAAAATACATATTTTTATGCACAACTCAACTTAATCTCCTAGAGACAAGTTGTCTCCTTTTTGAAACAAGACATATTCACACTTAATAAAGCACATGTTAATATTTAAATCTATTATTAAATAATTTAATATGCCAAACATCATTAAATAATGCAATTCAATAATTTAAAATCTAATGGACATTATTAATATTATTTTCACATAATTAATTAATTAAAATCAAATATCCTAATATTTGATTTTAATTAATTAATAATCACACTAAAACTTAGGAATTAAATTTAATATTATTTTCCAACTATAATATTAATTTCCATGACTAAAGAAAATCACATACTCAAAAAGCAATAAATCAAGATCATCAAATAAAACATACAAGCTCAAGGAAGGGATCCACAAACTTTGCCAACTTGACAAATTCAGATAGGGTAGTCAGACCAATACTTATCCAATACCTAGGATAAATGGGTTTGGGGTAGGGTTTGAGATCCGTGTTATCTCCCCTCTCTTACCATTTGAGATATTGCGATAGGGCATGCTCATCCTGACAATTCAGGGAAGATGATGCTCGGTACCTGTGAACTTGCATATAACACACGCATGTACAAAAATATATAAATATATAATAGACAATGGCAGGGATCAACAGATCATGTGGATCTCACAAGCAAGTAACTACGACTCCGTCCCTCAACCACATTAGGCATGTCAAATAGAAATGTAAAACAAACACATCAACCATACACATGCAAGTATGGGGTCAATAAAATCATCCGCATCAATAATTTCCTAACATATATTCCATCATCCTAAAGTAATCATAACATTTATAAAATTGGACTAGGGATGAGGTACTACATGTGTGTTAAACATATGGATTTAGATATGAGTACATGCATCTTTACTTTTGTAGTGTTTGTCATCAACTTTGGATTATTAACTTGTGTTAATTGTCTTTTACCTATTATAGCTCCCTTCATGAATTCTTACAGACCCTTTACCATTCCATTTTTTTAGGAGTCCTCACCCATGAAGGAGCCCATCAACATTACTACACAACCCAAGTCCATAAGAAAAAGATGAGGTAATCAATAATTTAATTGCCAACAAATTACAGTCTAGTATTTAGTTATTTTGATAGTATTTGGAGATAAGATATCTGATTTAGGATTTGAATTGTTCTTGTGGAGATACCCAACGAGCCATGTACTGCTTTGAAGAGGCTCAATTTTTATGATCCAACACAATCATATATATTGATAGAGATATATAGATCTAGTTGTGGTCATTGAATAGCCAATTTTTGTATATAGTTTACTTTTGTATTGTATATATCGACCTTGACATGACACATGCCACATTTTTGTAACTATTATTGATTTTAAATATATGTCATTTTTTATATGTACATGATTATTGGTCATTTTGATATATATGAAACTTGATATTCGATCCAATTTGTTCATTGTGTGCATATAATTGTACTTCAAAACTTAAATTTTTTTAATTAATCAAACATGTTTACATTCATTATCTAATATAATAGAATTGAAACATGATTATGAAAGTCATTGTGGCATGAATAATGTAATCAAAATCATATGTGACTTGAATAAGGCATGAAAAGCTAAAATATGTAATTATTTTGTCCATTGTGTTGAATTGTCCTAATTGACCAAATAAGGGTCATCAGAAGATGTATATTAATGGATGGTTTATGTGGCTTTTGATGTAGAAGGATTAATAATGGAACTCCACTTGAGGAATTTAGGCACTCAAAAAACTTAGCATTGGATCCTTATTTCATATATTGTACCATCCCATGACCCAACATTGAATTACATCAAGGAAAACACTACTTCTCCTTCAAGGTACACTAGACCTTGTTCCTTCATTTGCTCCACCCAAATGCTCAAAATGGGTTCCCAACTCCAACCACTTGATCTGATACCTTCTATGGTCTTAACATACCCTATTCAAATTGCAAAAACTTCCCATACACACCCATTTTTTTGGTGTATTCATACTCCCTTACCCAAGCATACACTAGGCCTAATCCTAGTAACCCTATCTAGCGAATAATCTAGGATTTCCTCAAGATTTTTCCAAACAACTTGCCAAAAAAATTACACTTTGGGACACCCATTTGGAAGTTACAAAACATATAAGAAACTTGGATACTATTATTTTGGATCATACCATTTTTCTCACACACTTGGCACTATTTTAATCCCCATACCCTCTTGCTCACACACTTGGATCAATTTAGTTCTATAGGCTTCCTACGTACAAAATATTATCCTATAAACCCTCCAAAAACTAGGGCCTACTCAATGTACGCCTTCAAGACCTAATCTCAACCAAACAAAGGTTTGATCACCATCTTACCAACATATACTAATTGTTTCAACCTTAAAAAGGCACCCTTCTTTGCCTAGATGCTCTGTTGCAATACCTATACCTCAACTTCATTACCCCTCAAAACCCATCTTCAAATCATCAATGCCAATACTCTGCAAGTGGTCTTCTTTCCTGCATTATTCATGTAATAAATATATATTTAAAATGTGGATCCATCCCCAAGTGATAATAAATACAAAAAGGGAATGGATCATTCAATCCATATTGCTAATCAACACAAAATGCAGTCCCATCCAGGACACTCAACAAAACTGTTAGGAGATGGATTAATTAAAACCCCAAATGAATTCAAAACTACATAAACAACTTTCCCAACCAATATACATTACTCCCTAATGCATTAAAATTTAGTTTGTGACACTATGAATGTCCAAAACAAGGAGAAATGACTCAAATTTTACAAGAAATTAGAACTTTCATTATTGCCAAATTAAACCAATTACATCATCTCTCTTTACCATGACTTCCTTAGCCTTAAATAGGCATTAAAATGTTACTCCAATCATTTTTTGATAAAAAATATGATCAGAACTACCCAAACTAACTCCAACCATTAAATACCGGCCCTTTCCTAACTAGCCATTAGGATTTAAATATTCAAATTTGTTAACTTGAAGAATTTAACTTTTGAGATCCTAAAACTAGTTCAAAGGATTATTATTTGGCCTTATTACATCATAAAACTCCCTAAACTCCTAAATGACCAATGTAGGCATCATGTTTCCCTATTACATGAATTTGGTCCTATGGTCCTTACTAGGACCATTAGGACATTAGCCAATACATCTAACTTTATTTCATCTCATTATATTTCATAGGCACTAATGGCCCAATTAAAATGTTTTTATACCTTTTAGGTCCTTATAGTCTTCAAATGCTTAAGGTCATCCATGTGACCCCCTGGTAGCCTTCCAAGCCTTAGGTGCTCCTACACCAATTTCCATTTCCCGTGGATTGTGTTTTGGAACAAGTTGATGAAAAGTGTGAAATACATGATTTTACAAATATTTCTTAGTGACCCTTAGGGATACTCTGGTTTGGTGTGTTCACAAATGTTGGAGGGACTCTGTGGGAAAGACAGGGTAAATGTAGGTGAGATAGGGATGTCAAATTAAAATGAACAAGAATCTCCCAAAATTAAGATAGGTAAATGTATGCATCTATAACACAGTCCTATAGAACCTGAATATTCATCATTACCTCACATGATCTTCGAGATATTCCCCAAGAAAGATCACTTCCCAATGTTCACTAGTACATTTGACCTCATTTTTCTACCAAAATTTTTGACCATCAATTATAAAGGTTTAGGTTGGTTGGATTATAGAAGAAAAACTTTCTTTTTTTTAATCCATGCCCGTGTTGGTTGAAAGTTCGACCAATACCACGTAGGTCAAAAGTTTGACCAACATGGGCATAACTTTAAAAAGAAAAAAGATTTCATATCTCATTTCATTATTTGGTTTTAACTTGGAGCGCACGAAGGAGGAGCGCCTGCGAGGGTTTTAACTATTATTTGGTGAGAGTTTTAGGAGGAGCGCCTGCAAGGTTTGCCACTATTATTTGGTTTAAAAGGAGGACCGCCTGTGAGGGTTGCCACTATTATTTGGTGTAAAAGGAGGACCACCTGCGAGGTTTGCCACTATTATTTTGGTGTAAAAGGAGGATCGCTTGTGAGGGTTTCCACTATTATTTGGTGTAAAAAGAGGACCGCCTATAAGGATTTCCTTACTATGCATTTGTCTAGCATTGTTTTATGCTTCTATGCTATTGGTACTTATTGGTTATCTACTTAGGACCCGTGAGCAATGTGCCAAGGCATCATGTATTGTGTATTTGCTGGCACATTTTTTATCACTGTATAAGTGTTTGAGATTTTGATCTCTGTTTATATACATTTGATTCAAACTTAGTGACTCAACAAAAACTTGCAAAACCCTAAATTTTTTAATGCTAAACCTGAAGCACAAAAAAAATCCCCCCATTTTTTTACAAACAACTTTAAAACCTAAAGTAGACTATGGGTTGATGTGAGAATTTCACAGCACAATTAGAGGAATCTCTTGTGAGAATCCTCCAAGCTAGGTCTAAGAAGACTGCATCATAGGAAAAATCCATTAACAAGACTTTCCAATTAATAAATCCTTTCCTCACCTTCTTCGATGGCCGCTCTCAATTACTTTGGTTCTACCAAATCAAAAGCAAGGATGAAGTGTTTCTGACATTCAAAAATTTCAAATGTCTTTGATCAGGCAAGGGAAGCAAGTATGTCAACAAAGAGTTTCAACAATTCCTTATGAATCACCGCATCATGTTACAGTGTAAAAACTAATACATTTCACAATTTAATAATGAGAGGAAAATACAATCAAATTTGTTTCTATAGGATTCCTACATACAAAATCCCCAAATTGTCCTCTAAACCCTCCTTAAACTAGGGCCTACTCAATGTATGCCTTCTAAACCCAATATCAACCAAAAAAATGTTGGTTCACCTAATATCCAACATATACTAACTCTTTCAACCATAAAAAGGTACCCTCCTTATGGTAGATTATATATTGCAATACATTAGCCTCCAATTTTGGTGTTCCTTCAACCAATATGCATATAGTGATCACAAAACTTCAACACTCCTCTAAAATTTAAGATTATTTTCACATCATATATGTTACAACATGATCATTACATGAGTACCAATTCTTTACATCCATGGAATGATCATGGGATCACCATGAAACTCAAAATAGTTAAGGAAAAACTTAGATTTAATACGATGAACTAGCAAATTCAGAGAAAAAATAGTCTACAATAGTTTCTTAAATCATGAAAATTGCTTCCATTGAAACTTATTAATGTTCATTAACTATTCAAGAACTATGAAATATAGAAAATTAAACTACCATAAGGAAATTTTCATAAATTGGTTACTTTTATTGTTTCCAAACAACATAGTTTGTAAAAAATGCTTCCTCCTCTATACTATTCTTTGCTTATGCCTTGAATAGGCTATATAAGGTGTATGAATATTTTTCCAACAAATTCCAATTAGTTCCCTTTGTTTACAAATTCATTTAATCCTTTCAACAAGCTTTCCCTTCTAATTGACACTAGTCATTAGGATTTAAATATTTGAATTTTTAAAACTATATTCAAATAAACTCCTATAGACCTATAACTTTAGCATGGGTCATTTTGTGACCTTATTAAATCATCAAAATCTCTAAAATCCTAACTAACCAACCTATGCATTATGTTTCCCTATTACATGAATTTGGTCCTATGGTCCTTACTAGGACCATCAGGACATTTTCCAATATTTATTAGAAGAAAGCACAATGCCATTATGTAAATAGCTAGATGCATAATTCATGTCAAGTATGTGGATGTTAATTTCTAATAAGAAGTGGCTGCCTATTTCATACACATCATCAACTAAATAGTAAATAGTGACTTGAGTTCTCAAAGGGTGTACTCCATATGAAGGTTTGATGAAAGAAAAGTCAAATATTTCTCATCTCTTAGTGTTCAGATCTAATGCCTAGGCATACATTCCTTATAAAATTCATCACAAGCTATCATCTAAGTTGGAAGCACATTCCATCAAATAGAATGATTATTCCAAGGACTATCATTTATATAATTGTTCATCCAAGTAATCTTTATAAAGAGAGATGTCTTCCATGACAATATCTCTCTTATACTTCCACCAGGCCACTTCCAAATTTGCTTTCACCTAAGAATTCTTACACTTATGTGATTTTGTCCCTGTTCCATCCCTTTCTTGCAATAGATGCTCCTACCACTCAAATTTGATCATCTTTTCCTATACTCCCAGTTATGTAGATGACATCTACAATACCCGATTTGTGCTTCCAAAAGATGTTTACTCTAGCAAAGATTCTTGAGGCAATCTATGAGACAGATCCACAGTCCACCATATTCCATAAGATCAACTGATTGGGAAGCATTTGTCTGGCATTGTTTTATGCTTCTATGCTATTGGTACTTGTTGGTTACCTACTTAGGGCTCATGAGCAATGTGCCAGGGCATCATGTATTGTGTATTTGCTGGCACATTTTTTATCACTGTATAACTGTTTGAGATTTTGATCTTTGTTCATATACATTGCTGCTATTACATTCATGAGGTAATTATTATGTTCTTCACATTACATGAAGCTAGGGAATATTTATTTAATTATTCCACTTTCTAGTTTACACATAATTTTATCTTTTTCTAAGAAAAAGTTGTTTAACTTATGATCACATTATTGAAAATTTATCTACATCATCACACCTCTAA
This sequence comes from Chamaecyparis obtusa, assembly GCA_027943335.1. Classification (NCBI taxonomy): domain Eukaryota; kingdom Viridiplantae; phylum Streptophyta; class Pinopsida; order Cupressales; family Cupressaceae; genus Chamaecyparis; species Chamaecyparis obtusa. Next base: position 201,846 of record BSBK01007015.1, on the reverse strand, counting down.
AAATTGATCTAATGGAATGGCAACATGCTAAATATAAGTAAACGTGCTTATTCATATGTTCACTAATACCTTCAAGTTACAATGAAACATCTTCCAACTCTTTTATCTTCTCATTAGATGCTTGTTTCTGTCCAAAAGAAATCATTACTTCTAAACTATCCCAACTTGGTCTTTATACATATAGACCATGTGAAAAAAATGCTTTTAAGGTGCTTGGCTTATTAGGATGGCATTGGATAAAATAAAGGGCATCTATGCCATATTTTTGTATCTTTTAAGAGTGCACCCTCATGAATGCCTCTAATATCTTACTCATTACTGACCATTCATCAGACATCTTGACCTATGAAGAATCTTATTTCTATGACATTGTCACCAACATTATACTTCATGAAGTCTATAAAGTAATGTATTTGTTATCTCAAAATTGCCTATTATGATACACATCACATTCCTCTCAAACGAACCTATGGAATTGTCACTTGTTTGGCATTCTTACACTTATGAATCTTAATTTGAACCTCTCCTTGTAACCATTATTCTTTGAACTGACCTGCAACATTATTTATGTTCTTTGCATAGTGACATAAGAGCATGCATATCATCTATATTTTATCATCTCCTTGCATATCTCATGATATTTCATTATCTTTGTTGCTCGCATACTCTTTCATTGTGAAATCCATTCCTCATAGTGCTCACTAACATAAGGTCTCATGACTGTGGTATCACTTTGTGTTGATCATGCCACATTTTTTTATGAATTTCTAGTCATGCTTTGGGATGTCTTCTTTTGCTTAATGAATCTCTTTATAAGCTAACTAACTACCCTTGAATTCCATGTGTACTTAAGACTAACCTTGTCACATTTTCTTAAGTCTTTAATATATTCATAAGACTGCTCTAACCCATATGAAGACTATCATCTATGCTTCTTTTAATGACTTCCCTAAAAAAAACTGAAAGTCTTATGATTGTTTATAATAACTTCTATCACAAGATTACTTGAGATTGAAAATGATAAATTCAGTATTTCATTGTGACAATATGTATGTTCCTTTTTGTGGAAATTATAATCAGTGAATGAGAATACAAAATACTGCTCCCATAGAGCCAAATCTGTCATGTAAATCTCTACAAGTAAAGCCTTTAGTTGCATTTTGTACTACATTAAAGTGAGCTATGGGAAGACCACCTAAGAGTAAGTTAGGAAATTGATGCAAGAATCATAAATGACAAAAGGATTTGGGACACATATACCTTAAAGTAATGTTAATTAGGACACATATACCAAGGTGACATACCAGGGTCACTAATAGATCCTTGGGTGAAGATGAGAACAACATGACCATCCAAGGTCATTTGATATTGTAATGGACCTTAAAGGTCTTCTAATAATGTTTTGTAATGTTTTAAGTCCTTTGTGAAGGACCATGCTTTTTAATCCATCAAATGGCATTGATTAGGGATAAGGGTACCTAGGGGTCTCTAGGGAAGAACAAGTTTATCCTAGGTTAGTAGGCTTTGAACAATGACCTATAAAGGTCCATAATATTTGTAAATGGCCAATAGAGCCTTAAGTTTGATGTTAAAAGCACTTAGAGTGCTAAAGTTGGATAAAACTTAGATAAAACTTTAAAAGGTTCAAGACAATAATATAAATGCCTGAGAGGAAGAATGTTGTCGAAGTTGACAACTTGTTGTCAACTAGACAACCAAACTTAACAAGTAACCAACTGTCAATAGACTCTTCCAGTTAGTTGGTGGTTACAACCAGCCTTGAAGAGGCTTATTTGTGGTTGGATGCATATGTTAGAGGTAGAGAAGAGGGAGGACCAAGTTAATGATCGATTCCAGAATAACAATGAATGTAAACTATTTTCAAGTAATGAAAATGTAAATTCATTGGTAATTTGCCAGTCACTGCCCGTGAGGGTACGGTCTGACTATTATTTTGAAAAATGATTATTTTTATGGTTGATATGGATCCAAATGATTGCTAGGGTATGGTGTTGCATGTCATTGGAGTTATGAATAGTTTTGTGCAGGTTTGAAAGCATTTTTGGGTCCTCTCGACGTGACTGTCCCTGTACAGTCAGGGTATACACCAGTCAAATTAGATAGATGCAAAGATTGGATTTAAGATTGTTTCCTTTTTGTGCATAATGAGTATGTTAGAATGGTTATTTTTTATCAAGTTGAATCCATTCATGAGTGTCTAAGGGTGTAGAGGAAGTTGGTGTGTTGAAACACAACCAACAATGACTGTTCTTGCACAGTGCACCAATGAAATACCATGAAGACATGGTAATGAGATAGTACTTAATGTTTTCCATGAATGGAAGGGGGTTGTGAAGGATGGATTGTCATTATGTTATGTGTTTCAAATGTTCTTGAATGCAGGGTAGACAGTGAAGTGGAAGAACATTCTCAGATTGCTTGGATAGCCCAGTTTAAGGGTCACTAGAATATGTCGTCAATGATGATAGCATTCATTACAGTTGCAAGAAATCTTGTAATTTCCCAAATGCTATTTCATACTTCTCTTATATAATACTATATACCACTACCGTTATGCCATTCTTTTAAATGAGAAGTAAGGAATGGAAAAATCAAGGATTAAAATATCTTAGTAGCAAATATGGTGATAGCTTAGGCATTCAATACATGTGACCTTTGAAATTATGTGCAATCATTTTGCATAATAAAATTTTATATTGTTTTCATTGAAGAGTCATACTTATTCCATTTTTATTCTTTCTTGGGTCATCTGCACTTTGATATAGCTCTTAGCCTATACCATTCACATTTTATTTTTTTTCCAAGCACATTTGATATATTGAGCTTGTCAACCCACTGGGTATGCTCTTGGGTCTCAGATTATACATTTGATGTATCACTTGTACAGAGAAAAGGGAAGTTTATACATATGTAAGGCTTCTAAAAACCAATACATTTTTAAGAACTTTGACAATCTGTCCCATAATCATGTCATGCCCCTGACAGTCTCAGGCTTTACTTTTCTATGTTATGTTATGTTAGACTTCTATGAGTTTGAACTCTGACTTCGTTCATTTGAACTTTGTTATTTGGATTAAATATGTTTATGTCTGTAATTCTGCCAGACACTCAGAGAATTATGTCTATTTCTGTAGCTTAATGAGTCTTTTTCTGATGACAGAATTGGTTTAGACTGAATTTTGAATATTGGTTTGATTATGAAAATAAGGACAATTTAATGGTTAGTCAATTGTCAGATTTTTGGTTCATTATTATTATTATGGTTAATTGTATCTTGATGATAATAGACAGTTTATAGAGATTATTGTTATTTAATGTTAATCAAATTTTGATATTCAAAATAAATAAACTTGTATATATGTATTTTTATACATATAATTATGAGCAATTTTTTTAGTAATTATGTTGTTAATCTTTTACTAAAACTATATGAATTATCTAAGTTAGTATATCCTATTTTGTATGTTAGTAGGAGGTTAGTTTGATGAAGTGTTAGTAATTTTGCATTGTTAATGCGCTGTTATATTTGATGCTTAAGTTAGTAAATTGACTAATGTTATTTATCATAGATATCTATCCCTAAGTCTTCTTATTATAATCTGGCTCGAAGACATGACTTATCGGCAGGGTTTTAATGCACTATCATCGCATTGTGGTGTTAGTGGGGTTTAAGCTATTTTTGGGTTATGGGATTGTACTTGGATGGACATTTGGCAGGAAATGTGTTGTGTTTACTGCATGAGATAAGTTCACATTGAATGAACTTGTCGATTGAATTCATTTTTGGTGTTTGATGACCGCCATTAGCTCTAGTGAAGAGTTGCAGTTGAATATGACTCCATTCTTCACCATGTTATGCTGCGACAGTTTAGGTAAACAGTTGGTTATGGACCCGTGTTACTGTTGTATCTTACATGATAAGTGGCTTGGAATGGAAAGGGGTTTTCATGGCAAGTTAAACCCTTCTGTTCATGGTCATTTAGGAAGTTGGGTGTTTCATACTGTTATCTCTGCATTTTGGGCTCTCTTGCATAGCACTTTGGCAGTCTATGAAGCTCACCAGGCAGGGGCTAGCTTTGGCATTTCAGTTTTGGATATCTCCCCACACGAATACCAGGCAGGGGCATTCTCTCACCTTATCCTCTGTTTCCATTTTATGATTCTACAAATGAATTATTAGGATGTTAATTGGTACTATTTTTTAGCCGATGAATGTGAGGTTTGTGATTGAAAACTCTGTGAGTTTCGGTCATGAACCGGTGTTTCTTCTTGGTTGGATTAAGTAGCTTATTTAGTATATGGTGGTTATGTTTAGTAGAAGAATTCAAAATACATGTTTTTTTTTAATATGTTGTTTCGAGCATAATGTGTTGATGGGTTTTCATTGAGTCGGGGTATGAAGTTGGCAGTGTTTTTCTTTATGTCTGTGTCGAACTATGGGAGTATGTTTGTTGCAAGTTGAATATGGTTATTCTATAGTGCGATTTGTGTCGATGTTTACTTGTTTTGGTCAGTGTTAAGGGAGTTAGTCGGGTTTGAGAATCGGCATATTAATACAGTTTGAAACCAGAATGAGTTTTTGTTTGTAGCTTCTTTAAGGGTATTCTCGCACTGTTCCTGTTGTTAGGAACTCTGTAGCAACAAAAAGGTTTTCAATATGTGAGAGTCTTGGTTATAAAGTGAAATCGGGTTTTTTCAACCACTGTTTTAAACCGAATCTGGTATCGATGTTTTCTTTTGAGCTGTATTGTGGAAATAGGGATTAGTGGTAATTCAAAGTGTTATCTGTTACCTGTCATATTGTGTATTTACACACTCATGGATTAAGGTATTTTTGGGTGTACTCCTTTAGTTATCTGGTGTCGATGTTTTGTCAAATGGGTGTTTGTCACTGTATGTATCAGTCAATAGAGGAATGTGGATATCTTTGGTTATATCAAACCTTGACTGCGAGTTTTATGATTCTTTAGTAATTATCACCTGTGTGAATAATAGTTTGTAGTGACATTAGGAAATGTTAGGAATTCTTAGGAAAGTCAATTACTATCTTGTTCAGACAGTAAGGAAAACCACTTTGGTGTTTTGTTTAGAGGTAGAAGTCGGTTATTATTATTATTCTATCATTATTTTATGTATTCGGCAGATTCAGTAGTATATTAAGGTAGATGTATTCTGTGACAGAACTGAGATAATTAGTATGGTTTTTTCTATTGTATATTTATGGACTTAAACTATTAATTACAAGTTTTTGCAATTAGATATATATATTTATACCTGCTGGGATATGTATATGTATACACAAGTCGTGGTGTATACATGTACATACGCCAACATGTATATAATAGATGCTATGATTATCATTCTGAACTATTAATTACAAGCTTACATAATTATATATATATATACATATATATATACCTGCTGGGATATGTATATGTATACACAAGCCATGGTGTATACATGTACATACGCCAACATGTATATAAAGGTATAAACTTGTAATTAATAGAGCAGGATGTATGGCCAATTAGTTTATAATAAATCGGTTATGGCAAGCTTGTATGTTCATTAAAAGCGATGGTTGTTGTGTTGATTCAGTTGATATATGATTATGTTAGTTCTTTTCTATTCAATGGAATCATGAATTCAATATGGACATTTTATTGTACAATTTCAGATTTAATGTTAAGTTAATGTGGAGATTACTATTTGATTGGATTTGTGATGGAGAAAGAATTGTGATCTTTTCATCTTTTGAGGAACATCATGTTTATGAATGTATGTTAAGGAATATGGAAACATGGTTTTATAATGGATCTCTGATTGCTGTTTCAATTTTGTAAATTGATGCAATAGAAATAGAGTGTTAGTGAAATTGTGTAATGTAGTTCATTTCACTGCTTTCATTAATTGCTAGATCAAGTGTTTTTGAGATAATGCAAGTATGATCCTTAGATTGGGGGCTGACACTAGTCTAGTACCTTGTGGTGATAGAATTTCTATCAGTTGTGACTGACACTAGTCTATATCCTTATGGGAAAGAATTTATGTCAGTTGTTTAATTAAGTGATAATTATAAATTTAAGGGTTATGGGTTTCATTTAACAAAGATAAAACATTATGGTTTCATCAGACATAATGGATTACTATGAGGTTTCCTTACGGATACATAGCGTAGGTCCTTATGTGGACACCCATGAACTATTGGATCATTACTTTGTCATTTTCTTTGCGAGTTTATTTCTGTTAGAAAGAGATATAGTGCTTGATGATTTTGGTGTAAAAGAATGGAATTATGTTATTTAGTTTTCAATTACATCTGTATTTAATCTGCATAAATGTTTTATTATACTGACTTTTATGGTTGCAGATATTTGGAGATGATTCATTTTCTTTATCATTGTGACTGAGCCTTGTTTGCTATTTGCGTTTGTGTTCATTTTGATTTTTAGGTTTTAGATGGATAAATCAATGAGTATGGAACAGTGGATAGCAGTTGTTAAGATTTATGGGAAATAGATCATTTCTTGGTTTTTAGTTATCAGAACTATTCATAGAATGTAAAGGATTGGTTAAGAAGGGAATTTTGTTTTGAGACTAAGTCTTTGAATAAAGAGTATTCTTATTACTCTGATGTAATTTAGCTGAAAACTATAAAGCTCTTAGAAGCAGTTGTTATATTTATATGTTCAGTTTGTAATTATAAATTTTTTTTTACTATGGTTCTATATGGTTTTGTTTATGGTTGTATCTTCTTTAGTATCATCTTTTATCTTTAAGTATAAAGTGATGGGTGTTACAAATCATGTAGTCTCTACAAGGCACTATCTCCTCAACTATTACTCATCAGGTGAAATGAGTAGTTTCTTATTTTGATTTTCATAAGATTTTGAGAAATTGCTAATGGTTCCCATGATGTTTGACAACTTGTAGGGAAAATGAAAGTGTAACTATAGGCTTTCTATGGAGTTGTCTCTTACATGTATCTGATTGTATCCTAGAGAAATTTAGAGTGGTTAAAAAGATGAAGTCATACTTGAGCTTATATTCCATATATGAAATCTATCATAGGGGTAAATATATGTATATCTGTATTACTAAGTACATTCTCATGAAGGTCAGTTATGTCCACCATCATTTGTTCAATTTTTAACAATTCTCTCTTGTATTTTTTTTTTAATCCCATGTAACACTTTAGAAAAGAGTGTACAAACCAATCTACTTTCCTAGGCATGTGATAAATTGCAATTCTATAGTTTTTAATCGGACTATTGTAGCAAGGATTAATGACTACCCTAGGGATCTATTAGAACTAAAATAAATTTTTTATATGCTAGTTGGCCAACTATGCCTAGTCAGCCAACTAGGAGACATGTCTTTTGGGAGGTAAAGACTCATATAAATGAAAGATGAAACTCTTCATCCAATGAAAAAAAAAAAATTCAACACAAACATCTGTGAATTATATCTAGATAGTAGCAGGCTATATATATGCAGTAATGAATTAGATGTAATTGCTTCAACTTCACATTCTTGATTTACTTCAGCATCAAGAATAATATCCACAAATTCAGTAGTCTAGTGAGGAGATTTGTGTAACTCCCAAAATAATAATAACTCCCATAATACTTATCCTTTTGAATATTTTGTGGTCTAGTGAGCATGATTTGTGTGTGTATTTGTAAATCTTGTATAATATTATAATACATACATACATACATACATACATACATACATACATACATATATATATATATATATATATATATATATATATATATATATATATATATATATATATATATATATATATATATATATATGTATGTATGTATATATATATGTATGTATGTATATATATATATATATATATATATATATATATATATATATATATATATATATACATACATACATATATATATACATACATACATATATATATATATATATATATATATATATATATATATATATATACATATATCTATATATATACATATATATACATATATATATATATATATACATATATATATATATATATATATATATATATATATATATATATATATATATATACATATATAGAAGATACTAATAACATTTGTATGTTTAGATTTTGTATATTTATAGCCTGTGAAGAAAGTCCACACCTGGCAATATGAACCTAGAACAAAATAATGAGACAACTGCTAGATTGTGGTCTCAGTTCCAAATAAAAGACGTTGATAAATGTAATTGTCCTTGCAAAAAGTGTAAAGGCTTAAAGAATCAAAGAATTCTAATCAAAACAACCCAAATTCATTATAGGCAATATGGTCACATTGAAGGGGAGCACGATTTTCATTGATTGGTGAATGTGGATTTCCAATTGGAGGAACATGGAGGTATGAATATCCAAGATGACGATAACACTCCCATGGAAGAAGATGATCCTGTGGCAGAGAACACAATTGAAGATGATGGTATTGGCATAGCTGATAATGTGCCAGATGACATGATTAAAGAAGATGGTATTGGTGTAGCTAATCAAGATGATCATGATGATGGTACTAGCGCATCTGATAATGATGATGAAGATGGTCTTGATATAGCTATACTTGAGAAGGCATATGAGCCCCTATACCAAGGCTCCCAAACAACTCTTCTCTCTGCTATAGTGTTGTTGGTGAGCTTGAAGGTTATGAATAGTTTATCCAATGTAGAAATGTCATGTATGCTAAGGTATGCCATTTTTGTCATCTCCAATGTTAGCATACCATTACAATTCATTATATTAACAATTCATATTTGTTGTTGTAGGTTGATAGGTGAGTTTTTGTTACCACCATCAAACATTCTCCCTCATTCGTATCGAGAATTATCTACTATTATGAATCAAATTGGAATGAAGTATTAGAAAATACATGCATGTCCCAATGATCACATTCTATATGATAAACAACATGAATTTGAAATAGAATGCCCTAATTTTCATATTAGTAGATATCAGTAACATTAAATAACAAAAAAGGTGCCTCACAAGACTCTTCGGTACATTTCCATTATTTCACGTCTTCAACAATTATTCAGGTACACTAGCTTGACACAATTTATGGATTACCATGCACGTAATAGAAGTCAAGATGACATTATGCGAATGCCTACAGATGGTTCTACATTTAAAGACATAGAAACAACATGGCCACACTTTAAAGAAGAACCTTGTAATCTCAAGATTTCAGTGGCAGCAGATGGTGTCAATCCATTTGGAGATATGAGATCTGTTTACTCAGTGTGGCCTATTTTTGTTATTAACAATAACATTCCTCCTTGGATGTCCATAAAGAGGTAGCACATAATGTTGTCAATGATTGTACCAGGTATTTTTTCATTTAATAGTTATGCAAATTAATTTATAAACACCGCATCAAGATGGTCATAATAATTATGTAATGTTTTTGTTCATTCAACTAGGTAAGTACCAAGTTAAAGATATGAATGTGTATATTGAGCCCCTTATTGACGAGTTGTTGATTTTATGGAATGGGGTCACTATGTATGACATCTCTAGACCAATAGGACAAAGAAAATTTCAATTCCATGCAATGCTTGTATGGAAAATACATGATGCCCCTGGGCTAACTCATTTTTGTGGTATGTTATATATTCATGTTAAGGTCACGTATTTTTGGTATGTTACACTGCTTACACATTATTGTTGTATGTTTAAGTTGCGCATGATAATTGTACATGATCCAATTGTATGGTATCTTTTAGGTCTTTAGACAAAGGGTAAATTTGCATGTCTAATTTGTGGTCCGAAGATGAAATCTTGTCATTCAAGAAGTTTAGGAAAGCAAGTTTTTGATGAGTTTAGGCACTTTCTCCACAATAATCATAAGTATCAAACTATCGAAAAACATCTTTTTAATGGGAAAGAAGAGACAACATCAAGGCCACAAAGAATGACACCTCGTCTATAGAAGTTGGAATACAATAGACTAAATCGCCAAGGTAATTTCATTCCATCTGATGATTTTTGTTTGAAATTTATATTTTGATATCGTCTTTTATTTACTAGTGATGTTATTGATGCTCATGAAGGTTGCTAAGGCATCAATGACCAACTTACTAGAGGAATAAAAAGCTATCCTAGTCAATTTAGTAGGTTGTCATACTACAAGGATCTCCCAATCGTGCATTTGTTTGATGCTATGCATATTAGAAAAAATGTAACAAAGACACTATGGAAAATATTGGATGCAAGGCATGACAAAGAAAAAATTGCCAAAATTTGTAATGACAGTCATGAATCCAATCATGCACTAAAAACTTCCATTCAATCAAATAGAAATGGAGACCGCATAAATACAAGTGCCCTTCCTTGGTTATTAACTAAGCAGCAAAGTGATGCATTAAAAGAAGTCATAAAAAAAAAAAATTCCAACAGGATTTGCTGCAAATATAAACAGTCTTGTATTAAAGAAAGGTGATTTTGGGCCAGGGTTGAAAACACATGATTGGCATACCTTCATCAAGATAAGTCATGTTCTCTATTTACAATATATTTGTAAAATTGCATGTAATTTTTATTGTATTATTTTACAATATATTGAAAAGATCATTTTTTAATCATTCCAGTACGTCATACCTCTATCCCTCCCATACCAGTTTGACAATAGTGTTAAACAAGTTATAAATGATCTTGGAGGATACATGAGGTTAGAAGTGCTATTTCTTAGACTTGTACAGATATTATATTTATGACTTGCTTTACTTTTTATGTAATTTATTATATATTTTTATCTAAAATCTTGTTTATATGTTCTTGAGAGTTGAATCTCTTTTAGGTGGTTATCATCTAAAGAAATTGATAAAAAAGATAAAAAATATTGGAAGAGAAAAATTCCCCAGCTTATGTGTGGAATGCAAAAATTTCTACTTCCAACTTTTTTCAATGCTCAAGAACACTACGTCATACATCAAGTTGAGGAGATTGAATTGTGTGGACTTGTACAAACTAGGTCAATGTGGATGGTTGAGAGGCACTTTAAATTTATGAAGGGCTTGGTTTGACAAAGAGCACGTCTTGAGGGTTCTATGGTGGAGGGATATATGGTATACTAGACCATGGTGTACATTAGTGAATATCTTCACAAGTTTGCAGCAAATATCCATGTAGATCGCATTTGGGATCCCAACTCTATTAACAAATTTGAAGGGGAGTACTTGATGGGGAAAGGTAGATTGAGGAAAGTGAGATGTAATTATACGATGTTATTGTACTTTATTAATTCTTATAGATCTTCAATATAAGTTGTTTCTAAAAGGTCTATTTTTTTTCTTTATAGTTGGTCATGAGTGGGATGCACTACATTTGTATATTGAAAACAATCTTGATTGGATGACGATATGGATTCAAGAATCTCAAGAAAATGGTCGCTCATTAATGTGGGATGGTGTTGCATCATTGGTTAAATAATCTCATCATAATGGAGATCCCAATGTTACGCCAATGGTACTTGATCAATCATATGGTTTAAGAGGTAGAAAGGTACGTATAAGTTTACTAACCATGACCCATAAGTTTAATATCAACTCACAGGTCGATGCAAATAATATTGACATGTTTGAATAATTGCAGATCAAACACCACAAAGCTAAGTACTACCATGGTTGTAAAGATTAGAAGAAAATTTGATAAACGAATGCAATTTTTCCTTGCTGAGAGGGGGTCATGTTCTTATGATAATGAGACCAAAGGTGACAGGAAGGTTCCATTAAGGTACACACATCTTCAGAAAGAATGGGTACCCAAGGAACTACCTCCAGTTAACACTGATTTTTCTGTTAACGAAAGGATATATCACATAGCTCCATCTTCATTACATGGTTTGGGCTTATTTTACATGGATGGCATAAAGGTCAGTTATAATCAAGTTGTTGAATTGATGGAGTATGTAGGACCTTGTTACAATTACAATAATTGGATGTGGATTGTGCAATATAAAAAAAGTATGTGTAGGTATGCATTGTCAGAAAATTATATACAATGCAAAGAAAATGATCAAGCTAAAAGGCTCGCTATGTATATTGATGGAAGGCCAAAAGCAACATGGAATATTGTAGGTTTAATAAATAGTTCTCGACGTGTGTCAACTAATAAGTGACTGAATTGTATATTCGAGGCACGCGAGGGAAATCATGTATTTGTATGTGCGATAAAATCAATAAGTGCAGGGGAAGAGCTTCTGATAGATTACAATTTGAATCATGCAGATACAAAAAATTCCCTATCATGGGACTGGTAAGTATAACATTTAAACCAATTACCTCCAATTAATATTGACTCCAATGTACAATCTACTATTTTATTAATAAATTTTTTTGGTAAGTTTATTACTTTCATTTCAGTTCTGATTGCTAAGAATTACTAATCTTTGTCATAGGACAACATGGATCCACCTCAAGATACAGGCGGGGATGTTCCTCACAGTACAACTTCTTCATCAAAGGTAAACCTTAATTAGTGTAATTCTAAAAATTATATAGAAACAAATGTCATATTATTATGTTCTTTTCTTTATGGATTTGGAGTTATTTTGATATAATTTTACTGATATTGATGTCACAACTTGATACTTATTGATAGAGAAAAGGAAAAATAGCAGCAAATCAATTGTGATATGAAGTTGAGGCGACATTTATAGATGACATCAAATCTAACTCTAACCATGTATTCATGGCTACTCAAATAAAAAGTAAATATGGTAAAGAAATTCTTAACCTTATAATGGAACCAAACAAAACTGAGGACACAGAGGAACTCAAAGAAGAATTGATACGTAGAGTCAATTGTATTAATGTAAGTAGTAATTAATCTTAAGCAATAATTAAAGTTCAATAGATGTTTGTATTTTATACTATCTTATGGATCATGATCTAAAATATGATGTGTTCTTCTTATAGGATTTTTTGACACCTATGAATCATGGTCAATATGGTGAGGGTTGTAGCACCGCACAACCTTCATGTAAATAATCCTTAAACCTTTAACCATTTGTTTAACCTTTGTATGCATTATTGACTCAACTTATGTTTGGGATGCTTCTAGTACCCCATTTAATCTTTATCTATTGCAAATGTCTTTGCTAACAATGTATTCTTCAGCTCGTGATGAAGTGCAGACACCTCCTTCGATCAACATTCCATTATCGACGATTGCATTGTCCACAACAAAGTGCTTGCAGACATCTTCCTCTGTACATCTACAACTGGTAAAACCTTATTTTTCTATATTTTGTTATGTGCTAATTATGCATTGATTATTTTTCTTATGTGAATTTTATACACTGCATGGACCTATTTTGTGCACTAATAGATACACCTATACCTGGTACAAGAACATATCAGACCAGTACTAGTGAAGATCAACCTTTTCCTGGATCAGCCCGTGTTACTAGAACTGGTTCATTTGCAGGGACATTGTTGTTTAACAAGAACAATATGTTTTCGTTAAAAGTACCAAAGCTTCCAGGTGCTTTAAAATTGTTATTATTTACATTGTAATTGTAGTTTACTTATACATAACTCATTTTGGACTGATAGTCCCATGATATTTTTGTAGGAAATGATGTTTTTTATGATCATCTTTTTGAAATGACATTGAAACTATTTGGGCCCACCATACGTAAAAGGTACGTAGCTTTATAATATTGGTACAATATTTTTCTTATCTTCCATTTATTGTACTATATTAAAGTTATGATATCTAACAATTTTGTTTTTTCAAAAAAGGTGGAATGAACAGGATGCTGACTTAAAAAATCAGCTCATTAAATCTTCAGAGGACCTCTTTGGAAATAAAACTTTTGACAAAGTCATGATTCTTAAAAGAGCATCGAAACATATAACGACTGTGAGGGACCAATATAGAAGGGCTCTAAAGGATAACCCAAAGTATGAGTGTCCTCCTATGATTCCATCGATGGAGTGGAATGAAATAATGGAAGATGCAAAAGAGAAAAGGCTAAAGGGTAGTGGAATTCAACCAGAAGATGGAAAAAGAAGGTATGTCATGATAGTATTAAGTAGAATGTAATCATGCACTAATTAGTGATCTTTGTAAATATATAATCTAACATGTTTCAAACTTTTCATAGACTGCAAGACACATCAAGAGCCACACAAGTGAGATTAACAAAGGTTGGCCAACACAAACTTGGCTCTGGTGGCTATATGAAACTTCACTCTCGACTTGTAAGTAGCAGAATTGGAATTTCATTTCAAATTTTTATATATAAGGTTGCAAACAATTCTGTTTAATCAAATCATACATGTAAAAGTGACGATATTAAATAAAAAATATAGGGCATGGAATTCAATGCAGAGCCCGCAGATGAAGACAAAAGAATAGCCTTGAAAGAAGGCTATAAAGTTGTGGTTGCATGCCTATGCCAAGAATCCCAAAGCCATAATGAATAATCTGTTGCACCAGATGAGACACAGGTAAATTGGTCAAATGAAAAGTAAATCAAATTGAATAATTAATTTTGAACATAAATTGACTATTTCATGATAACAATGTGCATGACATTTCACTACATCCTTCAAATCCTACCACAGAACCTGGGTGTGAAGAAGGCCATGATGTGCATCATAGTGGTGGAGGTATTAATTTGTTATTGGAAATAAATTACGTAATTATTAATAGAATTTAACATCTTTAATTGCAATTGGCCGTGTAACCTTTTTTTGAATATTTTAGAGCATGTTGAGCATGTTGAGGTGGCGGAAGATTAAAATGTTATTGTACATGATGATGTGGCATTGTCAAGTAAAGAAAAATGCATGTTATGTTCTACTGGTTAATGAAATACATGTAACAGTAAAAAAAAGTATGACGATTTAACCCATTTACTTGTTATTGCAGCAGACCCCCTTTAGTGCAACAGTCTCATCCTCCTCAAGACATGAGGAAGCATCATAATTTGAGATCACAACCACAAGAGGAGGAAGATAATATTGATGCTCCTCTCAGCCTTTACCTAAATAAGAAATCTAAGAAAAATCCAAAAAAGAAATGATTTGTTAAAAATGCTCTTTGATAAAACTTGTTTGATTAACTTTGTTGGATAATGAAAGAAAGTTGTTTTAAGTAATTATCTATGAATGTTGTGTATTAATATTGAATTATATGTCATGTTAATGAATATTTTTATATGTTAATGAATTCTTGATTAGTGTTGCGTATTAATGAATGTTATGTGATTGTATTGATTGAATGTTATAGTTCATAAATGGATGAATGAAGTGTGTAATTAGATATTAATGGGGAATTTAGATTGATGTTAGGGGGAGGGGGGTGAGGCCAGATGAGCTTCCACTTTCACGTGGTTGGCCTTGTTAAGTAGAGAATATTAAAGTATTCTTGAAACCAAGTGAAGCTCAAACTAACATACCTTCATTATTTAATCAATTTCATTCATTCTAGGTCTTTACTCATAAGTGCATTTTGAATGTGTCATTGTCAGGAAACTATCAAATAAAAAACTAGAAGGGCCAATAGTCAACTTCTCATTGTCATTGTCTGGCATGATTCAACTTCATTTTGTGTAAGTATTCTCGTATTGAATGTGTCAACCTCTCTTGGCCTAATGTGGATTATTTCATTGGTTTGTGTTTTTGAGTAGGTGAAGTGTTAAATCAGTTCCTATCTTCTATTCTTAATTTGTTCAAATTGCAAGAGGGTCTGACAGATATACTCAACATATAATTGACTGCTAGTCTGGGCAATTGAACACACTGAGTCTTTGGCTTGAGAGAAAGAGTTGGGTAATGTTGTTTCTGGAGACCTATGTAATTATCCTTTGTGGCCTCTTTTTTTTTAATAGGTTATTATAGATAATGTCTTCGATGAAGGAATTGATGTACCACATGTAAACCAAAATCCATGCTTAATGCCATTTTGTACAGTTCCTGAGTCATGTTGTTTTGAGCTATGCTGAATGAAAGGGATTTATTTGTAGATATTATATTTCTAGCATCATGCATCAATCTATAAAATGGGTCACACTAGAAGAAAGCCATAATTTACAAAGAATACAACTGCTCAGATATCAATTGGAGATTTAATTAAGAAAATAGTCCTTATGTGTAAAAAATTAGTTGTTTTAGTGGTGCAATTGTAGATGATTGTATGCATGAATTCAATGACAAGAACTGAACATTAAGAAATAGAGCAATAACACAAGATAATACTACAAAGAAGTGCGATGTGGTGAAAAATCTTGCATAGCAAGGTTGTACCTTCCCTTGAAACTATCTCCTTGTGAAGTTACAAGCTTATTTCCCTTCCCAGCCCTTCAAGGACACCAATCAATAGCAGCAACATAGTAACACTTATATAACAACTTTGCAACTTGGGGAGTTAACACTCTCTACTGCACTCTACTCACCAGTAGTCCTTGCCACTACCAAACCTATTACATATACAAGAAGTACACAAAAGTCAGCAAAGACAACACACATAAAACTAAAATGCCAAGAGCCTTTGCAAACACTGAGTTCCAAATGCTTCAGTGCTTTGGAATACTTTGTTTGTTGTTTGGCTCTTTACTAGATTTATTGAATAAAAACTATAAATAAAGAGGTTCCTATTGGGAAACTAAGAACATCCTCCTTAGAGCAGTGAGTCAAGCCTTATGAATGCCCTTTATACAATAAAATCAAAGCATAATGTCATAGTGATGACTTACTTGGTTAAAATTCTATGTTGACATAAAGTCACAAGGATGGATACCTTGAATGACAGGTACTCAATAATAATGGTGTGTACAATGGAAAGCTAATTTCTGTAATTTAGTAGTTACTAACAAATGTTTTTATAGTATTAACGAGAAAAAAACTTTGTTGACAATATTATCCGTTGATAAGTAGGAAATATTTTCCATAGCAAGTCAAATTATGATATTTCTATTAGGATTCAACTATGTATTTTTCTAGTCAAACTCATTGACCCAGGTTTCATGAGCAGTGATTCACAAGAACTCAACGCTCATGAGAGATGGGTTTTTTTTGAATCACTGCTAAAACATGGGTCAATGAGCTTGATTCGAGAACTACACAATTGGATCCTGATAGCAATATCTTAATATTATATGTTCTAGTCACATACAATGGTTGGTGACTCTTCAAGTGCTCTTTCAATGTCTGATGAAGTTTGTGGTTTAGTTGTTAGATGTTGTGAGGGATGTATTCTTCTTGCAATATCTTAGGATTGAGCTTACATTTTTGTTGTCAACCTGCCATATTTTTATTTATTTCTTTTTTTTGTGGGCAGTTCTTTTGGTATCTCCTCATATTGCTAAATTTTACTAGTTGTACTTTCTAAATACATAACTATTTTGTGCACACTAGTTGAAATCCATATATTCATTGTGTTTATTTTGTTACACCCTTCATGACTGTAATGTTTAAGTTAAGTATTGATGATCTTTCATTTAATATAGGATTTTTTTAGGCTCTACTTCATTGGTACCCTGGCCTCACCCAAATTTGGAGCTTTAACATGATGTTAAATGATGAAATTTTCTAATGACAAATTATTAGTGCTTTTGAGACCATCAAGATTTATCCATTAATTTATTGATGCAATTTTCTAAAGTAGCAAGTTCTGTTGTCATTATTATTTTTCTAGTGGTTCTGAGGAGATCAAGAATTATCAAGGAAAGATATTGAAGTGGAAAGGAAAAGTTTCTGAGAGGTTACAAATATTGAGTCATCGATCATGTATACTTTTTTTAAGTAATCACTATAGAAATGGTTAAGTTTTCCTAAATTTTTAAAATAAGTCATAATTATTTAGTATCATATTCTTAGCTGCAAGTTGCAGGTCTTCATACCATAAATTTTAGAGTTCAACTCTTACATGGACAAAGTTGTAGGTTATATTGAACCATCTGTTATCTTTTTTGACTCTTTAGTTGTTAGAAAGATTAAATTCACATCCTAGTTGTCATTGTGTTTGGGACATAAAGCTTTATTTAACTAAATTAATTCTTTTAATATTGAGATAAAAAATCTACAAATAAAGCCTAGACTGGGGACTGCATAGAAAACTATCATATGAAGAACTACTGAAATGGCGGTATCAAAGTTCCTTACAAGCAATCCACGTATCAAAATCTAGTTGTAGGATTGAAAAAAAAGACAAGATAAAAAAGTTCATAGGCCCATACAAGACACCCACCAAAATATAGACCATCAATTTATAGAACCCTTGCAAGATATCCCAAGGAACGATAGGTAGTGAAAACCAGATAGATAGAAAAAAGAACATAACCTTATGCTGCCTCACCTGTTTGAGGTAAGCCAAACTCGGTCCAATTCTCTTAACAATGGTACATATCCGTCCAAGTGCAGAAACCTTCAAATATTTGCAATGGTAAAGAGAATCCCCATATTTTATCAGCCTAACATAGTCTTTGGTCACTTTGGCAATGAGATTTCAAGCAATATTGATATGGCCAAAGGCCAACTTGTAGTGATCTTTATCATATAAAACATTTTGTAGATCTCCATAAAATGGATACACATCATCTTGGTGGGGGAAATCATCCTAGCAGATCTCCATAAAATGGGTGCACACCATACCTATCAATTGAACTAGACCTTCTTTGTTGTAGAATTGATTTAGTATAAAATATTTTTCAGCAGGAATTTTTTTTTAAAAAGCAAGGTTTTTGTAGCATGATCTACCACTTGAGAAAAAGTTTCCATAGCTAAATTTCCTTGCCACAAAGTTAATATTGCTCTAAAGACTTACAAGTTAGTAAGTCCTCGACTAAAGGGCTGATAAACTAAATAAAGTTTCAAACATATGAACAGATAAAACTCATACAAGCAAAAGCCATAGTCAAATTGAATAGCATTGGCTATTTGTCAGCAGAGGGTCCCTGCTAGAACAGACACATTTGTCACTTCATTAAGATGTCAATTATGTACTAAGTTTCCTAACTGTATAAGTCATCGTCATATTTATTATTTGTTGTAGCAAATACATCCGAAGCACTAGTAGAAGCACTGACAGGTCTATCTAGAAATCAAAATTCACAACCAAAGCCTCGAGATTGTTGTAGTGTTTGTGAAAAGGCTTGATACTTCCAAATATCAGCATCACTAACACTTCTTCGAGCATATTTCATTACTCCTCAAAATGAGAAGCCTTTATTTCAGCTACCTCATCACTATCATCCTCATCCATTGCCTTAGGGTTCTCACTTCTTTTTCTTTCATGTTCAATATCCTGTAAAAGTGTAGAGGAAAGAGAACATGAGAAATTGAAATAATAAGATACAAGTTGAGGAAAATTGAATAAAAAAATGTAAAATTATAACAAACCAGTTCAAAAAAAACCATTAAGAAATTCATAACCAAATCTAGTTTGCAAAAGCCACCAAAATTGAAACTCACCTTCTCAATATTTTCTCTAATAGCATACTTGCAAGCCCACTGACAAATCTCTATAATATCAGCTCCACTGAATCCTTGGGTATTATGGGCTAGTGCCATTAGGTCCACATCCTTTGAGATGGGTGATTTTCTTAAGCAAGAACTAAAAATTTGATAACGTGAGGACTCATTAGGTAAGGGAATATAAATCAACTGGTCAAGTCAGCTAGGCCTTAGCAATGCAGGACCGATGATATCGGGTCTATTTGTAGGACCAATAATGAAAATTGTTTTCTTGGCTGTCATACCATCCATCTCCATCAACAACTAGTTAAGGACTCTATCCGCAGCACCACCAGCATCCCTAACACTGCTTCCATGCTGCAAACATGCAAACCAATTATGCATCACCAGTCAGAGCCTATCTCTCAAATAGTTCAAACCAAATGAAAAAACCCATAGTTTTACAAAGAGTAGAGCAGATGGATTGCTAGGGCCCAAAGCAGTCTGGAAAATAGAACGAGAAGGGACCCACTGGCAACAAGCAACAGAATGAGTGTGGACACCTAAAGATAAATATCTAGACTAATCACCGATCAGGATGCTGTCGGTGATTAGTTTGAATATTTATCTTCAAATTTTTTTTAAACATTCCATATTTCATCAAAATTTTGACTAACCGTAGTCGACATTTTGACTCACCGACGTCTAAAAATTGATCATTTTGTGTCAAAATGTGGTGTCGTGGGTTTGGCATCTTGGTCAAAGCTGCCAAATATTTCAACCAATATTGGTCTAAAGTGTGACAAAATTTGGTTGAAATATGACCGTCGTGAGTTTGGCATCCTCGTCGGAGCAGTCAAATATTTCTACCAATATTGGTCTAAAGTGCGATGAAATTTGGTTGAAATATGTCTGTCGTGAGTTTGGCATCCTGGTTGAAGCGGCCAAATATTTTGACCAATATTGGTCTAGATTTTGACCCACTATGGTCAAATGTTTGACCAATATATGGCCACTTTCTAATGTTGTTTTCGACCAAGATTGGCATCTTTTTTGACCAAGATAGGCGTCAAACATTCTACGATTAAAAGATATGTTGATATTTTGACAATGAAAATAGTGACCAATCAGTTGGTCGAGTATTCGACCTATTTGGGTAGAAACTTCAACCAATACTCCATTGAAAAAAGGTACAAAATGTACTAGTGGTTGCTTAGTGACCCTTAGGGACACTCTAGTCCGGTGTGCTCGTGAATGTTGGAGGGACTCTATATACAAGATGGGGTTGTCACTAAAATTTACCCAACCAATTAGAGCTAATGGAGCAGACGATTTGATCCCATGACAAACAGATTGAAAGATAGCCAATGTTACGCATTTCAATTGAGTAACATTGTAACTTTTAACATAAACCAAGATAGGGATGTCAAATTAAAATAAAGGGGAATATCCCAAAATTGAGATAGGTAATTATAGGCCTCCATAATATGGTGCTATAGCACCTAATGATTCATTGATAGCTCACACAAGTTCTAAGATATGCCCCAGGAAAGATCATTTCCCAATGTTGCTTAGTGACCCTCAGGGACACTAGTCTGGTGTGTTGTGAACATTGAGGGACTCCATGTGTAAGAAGGGGTTGCCATTGGCATTTACCTGATCAACTAGAGCTAATAGAGTAGATGATTCGATCCCACGATGAATGAATTGAAAGATAGCCAATGTTGCTCATTTTAATTGAGCAACATTGCAACTTTTGACATAAACTGAGATAGGAATGCCAAATTAAAATGAAGGGGAATCTCCCAAAACTTAGATAGGTAATTGTAGGCCTCCATAACATAGTCTTGTAGCACCTGATGATTCATTGATACCTTGCACGATCTTAGAGATATGCCCCAAGAAAGATCGCTGCCCAATGTTGCTTAGTGATCCTTAGGGACACTCTAGTCTGATGTGCTCATGAATGTTGGAGGGACTCTGTGTGCAAGACGGGGTTATCACTAGTGTTTACCCAGCCAAACTTAGCTAATGGAGTAGATGATTCAATCCCTGAATGGATTGAAAGATAGCCAATGTTTCTCATTTCAATTGAGCAACATTGCAACTTTTGACATAAACTGAGATAAGGATATCAAATTAAAATGAAGGGGAATCTCCCAAAATAGAGATAGATAATTGTAGGCCTCCATAACATGGTCCTTTAGCACATGATGATTCGTCAATACCTCTCACGAGCTCCAAGATATGCCGCAAGAAAGATCGCTTCCCAATGTGTGTTTGTGAATGTTCGAGGAACTCCGTATACAAGAAGGGGTTGTCACTGGTATTTACCCAGCCAATTAGAGATAATGGAGCAGATGATTCGATCTGATGATGAATGAATTCAAAGATAGCCAATGTTTCTCATTTCAATTGAGTAACATTGCAACTTTTGACATAAACCAAGATAAGGATGTCAAATTAAAATGAAGGGGAATCTCCCAAAACTGAGATAGGTAATTGTAGGTCTCCATAACATGGTCTTTTAGCACCTGATGATTCATTGATACCTTTTACGATCTTAGAGATATTCCCAAGAAATATTTCTGCCCAATGTTTCTTAGTGACCCTTAGGGACACTCTGGTCTAGTGTGCTTGTGAATGTTAGAGGGACTCTGTGTGTGAGACAGAGTTGTCACTAGCATTTACCCAACAATTAGAGCTAATGGAGCACATGAATTGGTCCCATGATGAACAAATTTAAAGATAGCCAATGTTGCTCATATGGCATGAGCTTTTGCAGTCACATCCATGTTATGGCATTTAAAGAATAGTTTTTTAAAGATATGTCTAAACATGTTCTTAATGGTAATTAATATTTAAGTAATAAATTTTTAAATAGATTGCACACTTATTTATTTTTTAACGTACAAAATAAAAGATAAAATTTGAAATTAAATGCCATATTATTCAAAGGTAGGGATTGAGAGGATTGAATACATGTATTTCAATAATATATTCACAAATTAGGCCCATTGTACCTTTTATATACAAAATTTGACATCTAACATGCACATGACAACTCATTGCCCCTTTTTAACATAAAAATTGACATCTAATATGCACATGATAGCTCATTGCACCTTTTATATACAAAAATTGACATCTAACATGCACATGACAACTCATTGCCTTTTTTTACATAAAAATTAGCATCTACTATGCACATGGTAGCCCCTTTTTATACAAAATTTGGCATTTATTTATGCACATTACATCTCATTGTAGTTTTGAAGTAAAAAATTTGGCCTCTAAATATGCACATAGAGAACCTAGAAGATATACAGAAAATTATCAAAATCATTCTACCATATTGTAGAGTCATTCTTCTAGATTTTGCCCAAAATTAGTCAAGAGAACCTTCTGGATCAGCTCTAACCCTTATTGTGTCAAGTATTGCCTCATGGTCAGATTCATGAACTTTCCAAAAATTCTTGTTAAGAGGTCTTCCATGATACTTAATCAATTAAATATTTGTTGCAACAATAAGGTTAGACTAATGAAGAATATGTCTACGCGTCTCAAATTCCTCAAACAACCAGGCATTAGAATTCTTGATAGGATACCTACATTTTATAGAGTTTAATAACTAAATCAATGCAAAGTGTAATAAAAAGAGTTTAATAGGTATGAATACAAATAGACACAATAATGGTACCTTCTAAGCTATGTCCCTGTGAGAACAACGGGTCCTATTGGGTACTGAATACCCTCTCCATCAATGACTATAGTTGTCATTTTCTTTTTGGCCTCAATACAATGACACAAAAAGTAATATGTACCTTCTTCATTGTTCTCATCTACAATTACTGCATATACATGACCTGCATTTAATAGAAGGATTATTTATACCAAAATCAAGATTTAAAATTGATTTAACCTACGAAATCTAGAGAAATTACTTGGTTCAACTAGGTCTAATACATGGTCAAAATCCATTGATGCTTCAAACTGGTTCATTTGTAGTTTTTTGGGAATTTGATATGTATCTAGGGTTTCCAAAGGTCTACAAGACCATTGGTCAACCCACTCTTTTGATTCACATTCATCCCACACTAAATGCATACATGAAGAGAAAAATCATGAATTTGTCTAGTATAAATAGCTAATGATGTTGCATTTGAACTTCTAAATGAATGCATGTCACTTGATCTTGTAAGTGTACAATAATCTAGATAGTTTTCAATGTTATATTCATGTATCAGGTAATTTTTTTTTATAAAACATAGAGTTACATGCATTACCTGGTCCCATCATAGAGTTACACCATTGCACAATTTTTTCTAAATCTATTAACATTGCGCCACCTTTTTACTTCAATTCCTCTTTAGTAAGAGCTCTTTTCACACATGCTCCCATGCCAACATTCTCTCCCTTTCCATGCCCTACCTCAGTGAAATTCCAAAAATGTTGTACACCACTTTTCACATTCATCCTACTCAACTAGTAGAACATCCTTGCACTCTTGAATTGTGTAGTGCAATTACCTGACCATATTAAGTGTTGGTTGTATCTTATACCTCTTTCCCTTAAACTATCATAGAGGACTATAAAGAATCCTTGCACAAACTATGAGGAATGAGTATGATCATCACTGATATAGAAGTGATACTCTCTTATAACCTTTATGTCCTCCTCTATGCTATCATGTGTATGCATGAATGCTATGTGTACAAAAATAGTAACTTTTTTAGAGTGGTAATACATAGGTTGCACTTAATTTTGAGGTCTCAATGTATAATTCTTAGAAATATCAATGATAGACACAATAGTACCAACGGGGAAAGTGTCCTTACACAACTTGAATTTCCCATCTAACCACCTAGCTCTATGTGTGTGACCTATGTACTCATAATCTAGTTTCTCTTGAAATGTCTTCATAAAATCAGCTACGCATATATCCATTTTCACTAACTAACACCTCTTTAATTCTTTTCCATCTTTAACACCATACATGACTAACTTATATTTTCTAATAGAAACTAGTGTCTTACAAATTTCATGTGTGCTATCTAGATGTAGGTATCTAGGCAATTGTTGGAAACCACCGCATGTAGGACACAATCCTTTCAAACACATCATCTTATAGTAAATGCAACTGTCATCTCTTCTAGTACACAATAAACTTGAAATAAATTCTCTCGATGACTTAGGAGGTGCTTGCAGACCACATTCCTACAAAACATTGTTAGTGTGCAAAGTACAACATATATAACAATAAATATCATAATGAATGGAAAATTCAACATGGATCGTACAAAAACACATAGTACGTGCATGATTAATCTTAACATAAAATGGTTTTGTCATGTCAAAAAATATTTGACTAATTTTAATTTGAGGAAAGATTTGAAGAAACCTTTCATAAAATTGTGTTTGAGTCATGTTTAAATAGTGTTTTTGATGTGGTTCAGTGTTTCTAAGTCCAATTCGTCTTCTAACAACATCTCTTTGGTTGGGTGAAACCCTTATGTTGTCATGCCAAAATCTATCAATTAAGATTCTTAGTGCATCAACAACAACCTTATCCTTGTATGGGATTCTACTCGAGAATGCCCAAAGAGAATTTTTGTTAGGATCCCAAAATTTTATCTCGCCTCTCTAAGGCATTGTGTAATGTTGTTCTAATTATCCTTAATGACTTTCTTGTTTTTCTTATCAAATGAGATTTTTTCATTTCCTTTCCCATTATGGTTTATGTGAGGACACGTCGAGTAACATTAGCATCTTTTGTACGTGCTTTCATACCAATGGATTGGTATGCATCAAATATATTTCTCACAATAATTCTTTCACTACTATTTTCGGTTGTTCTTAACCCCAAAATTATCATTGTCTCTCTAAAGTTTAGATTTTTAATCATTTCAACAACTAATTAGCATCTTCCACTTTGGTTTAAATTTTCAAAATAGTTATTCCAAATTCTTTTAATTGTTCTTCTACAAGTTCTTTCATAAATTTTATCATGCATTGGCCTCACAATATTTTCATCAATGTCAATTAGAAACTTTGGTTTTCTACGAATTATTCTAGGAGGTGTTAAGATACGTGTATGCTCTTGGTTTTCATTAGGTGCATTATTTGCGTTAATCTCATTAAATTAAAGTGGTGTATATTCTGTAAATTCATTAGATGCATTCATCACACTGATTTGAAATGGACTATGGTCATTGTATTCATCACGTGCATTTGAATTGGTGCATGTTGATCATTTTGATTACGTGCATTAGGTACATTTATCATGTCAATTTGGATTGTTACATGTTCATCACAGTCATTAGGTACATTAGATGACATACCTCCATGTAATCTCCTCATACACTCTCTTTGTCTTATCTTTGCTGCCTCTTGATGTTCATTTTTTCCTCTCTTGCTCTTTCCCATTACATTAATATTGATTGTCCTATGTACATAACATCATGATGAAAATCCATAATCAAATAGCAAGAAAAATAACAAATGAGCATCATTTTACTATAATCTAAAGTAAAAAACCAAAAAATAAATAAAATCAATCATTTCAAAGCAAAACTGACAAAAAAATGCAAACCTAATTGTTACTCTCCTGAAAAATGATGTCAAACAGTGCATTGGGACCTTCAAACAACTTGTAGTGTTGGTTTCTAGGCCATTGGGAATATATTATATAGATTTTCTCATAACCATATGGTTCATGGGAACCTAAAACCAATGTTAACATTTCCTCATAACCCATACGGGTTATGAAAAATTAGACGTTCAAATCTACTTCTCCATAACCCGTATGAGTTCTTTAAAAGATGAACCCAAGAGAGAGAGAGAGAGAGAGAGAGAGATTTATATGTATATAAAACTATATATATATATATATATATATATATATATATATATATATATATATATATATATATATATATATATATATATATATATATATATATATATATAAACATAGACATATATTATATACATATATTTAGTGTATTCTTAATTTAGTACCATGTGTTTTGATGTATTTATAATCCATACGTGTTCTGTAAAACATAAATTGCATTTCTTTACATCTTCAAAACACTTATGGGTTTTGAAATTTTTGAAATGTACTTATAAATTTTCAAAATCTAAGCGGATTATGATGCACACAAAAACTTGTATGCACTTTAGGCTTGGAAAAATGGTTAATAAAGGAGCTTAAGGCTTGAAAGCCCATTTACCCTCTATTTTAGTCCCTTTACACATTTTTTCATCTTCCAACATGAATTCTCAATTTTATCATCATAAGGTTTACAAATTATCAAGAGGGTATCTCTGAAATTACCACCATAATCTTACACATCTTCTCATCTTTCTAACTATATAAATTTTTCAATTTTTGGACAACATTAACATGGTGAAATTTAATTTTCTTTACCAGTGTCTTGACAGGCCTCACAGACATATGTCTACCATTTTTTTTAATAAATTTTCATCTACTCAACCAATTGCAAAACAAATTACATATTACTATTCTACACTTGAATCTATACACTTTAAAAAAAAGACTTCATTTTTTATTATTTTGATGCAAGTTATGCCCAGTGCATGAATAGGTACTAGATTTTCAAGATGCTGTCACTTCAAAAAATCATAAAAAAGTACTCAACAAAAAATTATAAAAAAATAAACAACTTATAGATCTTAGTCTTACCTACCATCCTACCAAACAATTTTTCAAAATATTAAATCAACTATATCTTTTATTGAGCACACATGAACAACTATGTTATATTTTTTTTGAAAAAAATCAGGATCAATTTTTCATGCATAGAGGGTTTGACCCTCTTAATATTATCCATTTTAAAAAAAATTAGTAGTTTAGAAACTAGATTAAGAGTAATACAATTCTTATTCTTTACACATCTTCTAATTTTGAGTGCAAGACCCTCCAACTTCTCTTTCAAGTTCAGGTTTACCTGATTTCAAAAAAAAAAAAAAAAAAAGGGGGCCACTTATACCCCCTTTTTACACACCATCTTGGTGCACTTACCCATATGATAAGACTCACTTAGATAAACTGGTCAATAACCATACTAATATTTTTGGCAAACATAAGTGTTTCTTGATAGGATGATGTTTGATAAGATTCCCATTGTGGAAAAGATGTATCCATTAAGGTATGATATTTGACAAGGTATATGTTCTAAGAAAGACATATCCTTAAAGGAACATTGTTTGATAGGTATATTTAAAATTGATAAGTTGTTGATTGGTAAAGTTGTAAACTATCTTGATAGGTTTGTCTTTAATATGAATGATTTGTTAAGCTCAATGCTTCATCTGATGTACTATTTGTAATTGCTCAAATTGGTTGTTGTTGCAAAAGGATTGTGTTATTATGGATAATGGAAAATTGACCAAAGGAAAATTTATTGCAGGATTTTTTATGTTTTTAAGATTTTTAGGAATTCTTTTCAAGACATTTTATCATTTTTTTGGACTTTTTCAAGAGTTTTTATGATTTCTTTTAGATTTTTTCTCAAGACATTTTATCATTTTTTTAGATATTTGATCATTGATTGAGGTGAGAGGCACATGTTAGGATTTATTCTCAAATAAGTTGTATTTATTTGCCCTAATGTATAGCAAGTCATGAAACATTATGAATGTGAATGCACTAGTAAGATGAAATTGGATATGTGAAAGTTAGGTGTATTATTATGGAATTGTTGGCTATTTCTGCCACCATTAGCCCATCACAGATATTTGATCTAAGATACTTTTCATGGGCCAAATTGAGTATGCTTTCCGCACAAGTGGAAACACTATATTTTCTACATTGGTTTCAACAGGTTTGGAAAATATTGTGTGGTTTCTACACCAAGTCAATTATACAACTAAGTGTGTTTTTCCATCGACGAGATGGTCCTAAGTCACCAATAGTTATTTCTATGAAACACATGAAGGTCTAGACACTTTAAAAATGACCTATTGCTATAACATAATGAGTTTCCAAACGTTCATCTTAAATTTCTAAATAATATTTATTATTTAATCAATTTGTGTCCTACTATAATCTAAATTCAAAATCATCATTTCTCTATAATTTTATAATTAATTACCTAATTATTTCATCAATTATTCATCTATAATAGAATTACATAATTAACATTATTTGATTTTTCCCATTGCATTATATTTAATTAAATAATCTGTAGTACCCCGCCCCTAGTCCGATTTTATAAATGTTATGATTATTTTAGGTTGATAGATTATAGGTTAGGAAATCATTGATGCTTATGATTTTACTAACCCCATACTTGCATGTGTATGGTTGATGTATTTGTTTTATATTTATGTTTGGTGTGCCTGATGTGGTTGAGGGATGGAGTCGTAGTTACTTGCTTGCGAGATCCACACGATTGACTGATCCCCTCCATTGTCTATTAGATATTTATATATGTATGTACATGTAGGTTTTGTATGCAGATTTGCAGGTACCAGGCATTGACTTCCCTGAATTGTTAGGATGAGCGTGCCCTATTGCAATATCTCAAATGGTAAGAGAGGGGAGATAACACAGGTCCAAAACCCTAACCTAAGCTTAATTTTTCCTAGTATTGGACAAGTATCAGTTTGGCTACCCTACCCGAATTCGTCTAGTTGACAGGAATTCGTGGATCCCTTCTCCTGAGTTTGTTTGTTTTTATGTTGTTTTGATTTTAGTTGATTTATTGCTTATGTGTGTGATTTTGTGTGGTTATTAATTTATTGATTATAGTTGAATTTAATATTAATTATGTGCCTAAGTTTATTTGAGATAATTTAATTAAAGTTAACTAATTGATTATTTGAATTAATTAATTATTTAACTAGTAATTAGATTTAATTATGTTTATGTGCATTATTAAATAATTAAATATTTAATTGCATGGACTTAGGATGCTTTAAATATTTAATCTAGTTAATATGAGTTTTTATTATTAACATGTGCATTAATATTAATTGGAAATTGAAATTATTTTTAAAAAAGTAATCAACTTATTTTCAAAAGTCAAAGTTGAGTTGTGCAAAATAAAGATATTTTAATTATTAATTAGGATTTTCCTTCAAAATTATAATTGGAGTTTGATTAGAAGTTAACTGCTGAGTCATCTCTCGAATTTGCATGAAATGGGGAAATGAATCCCTCATAGGGGAAACTACATTCATTTTGGAGATTAGACAGGTTTTGGAGAGGAATTTTGGAGGAGAGCTTGTGCTTTGGTTCTGAAGAATTTTTGCTTGTTGTGGTTGCTTGTTGATTTGGCTTCATTGTGCATCTGGAATTTGGGTGTTGTGTGCTTCATGGATTCAGATCTACAGGTGGAATCAATTTTAGAGCAATCCTGGTCTTCAAATCTTCATAGCTTTTCTATTTCAGATTCAGGCATTGGATCCGAGGTAAGCTTTGAAATCCTGCCTATTAGCTTCATTGTGCATCTGTCTGGCTTTCTCTGCTTGTGCAAGTTTTGGTTAATTCAATAGATAGATTTGTGCTTTATTTGAATTTTGGGTAATTAGAAAACCCTAGGTTCTATTGATTTTATATTTTTTATTAAAATTTAGCATAGTACCGTTACTTTGGTAAAATTTTGTTAAAAGATTGTTTATAGATCTCCTACAAAATGAAATATTAGTTTTGGGCTATAGTTTAACTATAGGGTTTGAAAGAAATAAATTTTCCATTGAAAGATAAACAAATTGTTTAGAAAACCCAATTTTGGTACAAAATTAGCTTGTTGAAAATGTACAGTTAAAAGAAGATAGTCAAATATGATTGGTAAAAGACAAAAAGGGAAAGTCAAATGATTTTGGGGAAAAGTATATATTCCTATAGAATAGGATTAAATTTTTTGAGTATATTTGTTAAATCAATATATAATACATTCTTGTTTTGATAATTTCAGAATTCATTAAATAAAAAAATATAATATATATGCATAAAAAAAATACTATGCATTGTCTAAATAATTTTTATTTTTTTTTTAAAAAAATTTTAAAAAATCTTTGTTTTAAAAATATTACATGAATTTTTTTTTTAAAAAGGGTTTAAGTACCCTTGGTACCTGTGCAGTGCGCAGGGTACCTGCACATGCAGGTAGCCTGCCATGCACAGGTCGTACCTGCGCTTGGGAAGAGGGAAGGTAAGGGGGGTGCGGTGGGGGCCGCCACATCCCCCAAAGTTAAAAAGTTTTTTTTTTTTTAGTTAAGTTTTGTTAATTAAATTGTTTTGTTATTAGTTTAAGTTTTATTTTATGTAATTTGTAATCTTGTATTAGAGTATCGCATGTGATACCTAATCTGGACATTGTATTATTAGTTAGAGTGATTACTACATACCCTGTGACATGTGTAGTGGATGTGAGTTTATGTAGATATCATGGATGACCATGAGAATTATTTTTATTGGTGTATCATGTAATTGTAATTTATATGTTATGGAATCTTTTGTTGATGTTAATTTTGTTATGTTTTGTACTTAAGTAATTCTACGTCATGGGACCCTCGAGTTTTGTAATCTATTTTGGTTGTTGGTTTAATGTGAGTAAATGGTAACTACTTCCGCACTGTTGTTTACTTGTATGTTAACTTTAGAAAAAAAATTATTCACCAAATTTAGTAGCATGTTTTAGGTTATATTCTCTTGGGTTCTCTGATGGGGCATTATATCTAGTATCAGAGTAGAGTTTCTACACTGGGAACTCTGGGTATGTACACTCATTAGGTTTTGTGTAGTTTAAACTTGAAACCAAACATAGACATATAACTCTTTTATATTTGAAAACCATTAAATTGCAACTAAACATTATGTTTATATTTTCTATTAAATGTCTTTGAGATATCACTTTGTTTAGTGATTGTCATAGGTGTTTTGACTGTCTATTGTGATTGCATACCCTTTCTAATGCATCTAGGGTGAAGTACCTTTGGATGTCATGAAGCAATTACTCCCTTGAGTGTGGCTACCACTAGTCACCTTGTTATGTGAATGTTTTATGATTGATAATTTATTTTTGGTTGATTGATGAATTGTTCGTGTTGTGTATGGCTAGCATTGAATTTTTAGATTTTCTTATGATTGGACTAGTCACCTGAATCTCTTTTCGCTATCTATTTTGTGACACTATTCACACTTGACTTACTGTTGAGTTACCATGGTACTTTTATAATTTAATTTTGGACTTATGATTCCCCCGATTGGGTTTGTCATTTTTTAAATTTATGGTGGCTATTCCAAATGTTAGGTATTGTTGGCCCTGTTATGTGATAAGTGTTGTTTCTATCATGTTCATCATGAACCCCTGATAGTATGTATAAGGGAGGACATCATGGAGATGGTACTATGCTATTTTGTGTGAGATCAGAATCATTGTGTATCTTATATATTTTCTTAAGTGTTGCATTAACTAGATAGATTTTCATGAACTTCTCAACTCATTATTTGATGAAGATGTGAATGTGTGTTTTATGCAATTGATCCTAGATGTTTTCTATGATGATGAATGAATAAAAGTTTTGATCTATTTGAATTGTTAATAAATGATTGATTAATGTGAATTCCAGTTATTCTTAACCAAAATTATATTGCTCATTATGACTGTATACCATGTTCTTATTTTATGGCTTGTTCTCAGATGTTGTGTTTTGTTTTTAGTAAATGCTTTGTAATTGGGGGATATATATCCTTATCTATTTGTAGGCTTCCAAGAGTAAGCCTAATCCTAGGGGGTGGATGTAGTACCCTGCCCCTAGTCTAATTTTATAAATGTTATGATTATTTTAGGTTGATAGATTATATGTTAGGAAATTATTGATGCTTATGATTTTATTGACCTCATACTTCCATGTGTATGGTTGATGTGTTTGTTTTATATTTATGTTTGGCATGCCTAATGTGGTTGAGGGACGGATTCATAGTCACTTGCTTGCGAGATCCACACAATCAGCCGATCCCCGCCATTGTCTGTTATATATTTATATATGTATGTACATGTGGGTTTTGTATGCAGGTTTGCAGGTACCGGACATCAACTTCCTTAAATTGTCAAGATGAGCGTACCCTATTGCAATATCTCAAATGGTAAGAGAGGGGAGATAACACAGGTTCAAAACCCTAACCTAAGCCTAATTTTTCCTAGGATCAGACAAGTATTAGTTTGGCTACCCTACCCGAATTCGTCTAGTTGACAGGAATTCGTGGATCCCTTCTCTTGAGTTTGTTTGTTTTTATGTTGTTTTGATTTTAGTTGATTTATTGCTTATGTGAGTGATTTTGTGTGGTTATTAATTTATTGATTATAGTTGAATTTAATATTAATTATGTGCCTAAGTTTATTTGAGATAATTTAATTAAAGTTAAATAATTGATTATTTGAATTAATTAATTATTTAACTGGTAATTAGATTTAATTATGTTTATGTGCATTATTAAATAATTAAATATTTAATTGCATGGACTTAGGATGCTTTAAATATTTAATCTAGTTAATATGAGTTTTTATTATTAACATGTGCATTAATATTAATTGAAAATTGAAATTATTTTCAAAAAAGTAATCAACTTATTTTCAAAAGTCAAAGTTGAGTTGTGCAAAATAAAGATATTTTAATTATTAATTAGGATTTTCCTTCAAAATTATAATTGGAGTTTGATTAGAAGTTAACTGCTGAGTCATCTCTGGGAGTTGCATGAAATGGGGAAATGAATCCCTCATAGGGGAAACTGCATTCATTTTGGAGATTAGACAGGTTTTGGAGAGAAATTTTGGAGGAGAGCTTGTGCTTTGGTTTTGAAAAAATTTTGCTTGTTGTGGTTGCTTGTTGATTTGGTTTCATTATGCATCTAGAATTTGGGTGTTGTGTGCTTCATGGGTTCAGATCTGTAGGTGGAATCAATTTTAGAGCAATCCTGGTCTTCAGATCTTCATAGATTTTCTATTTCAGATTCAGGCATTGGATCTGAGGTAGGCTTTGAAATCCTGCCTATTAGCTTCATTGTGCATCTGTCTGGCTTTCTCTAGTTGTGCAAGTTTTGGTTAATTCAATAGATAGATCTGTGCTTTATTTGAATTTTGGGTAATTGGAAAACCCTAGGTTCTATTGATTTTATATTTTTTATTGAAATTTAACATAGTATCGTTACTCTGGTAAAATTTTGTTAAAAGATTGTTTATAGATCTCCTACAAAATGAAATATTAGTTTTGAGCTATAGTTTAATTATAGGGTTTGAAAGAAATAAATTTCCCATTGAAAGATAAACAAATTGTTTAGAAAACCCAATTTTGGTACAAAATTAGCTTGCTGGAAATGTACAATTAAAAAAAGACACAGTCAAATATGACTTGTAAAAGACAAAAAGGGAAAGTCAAATGATTTTGGGGAAAAGTATATATTCCTATAGAATAGGATTAAAATTTTTGAGTATATTTGTTAAATCAATATATAATCCATTCTTGTTTTGATAATTTCTAAATTCATTAAATAAAAAAATATAATATATATGCATAAAAAAAAATACTATGCATTGTCTAAATAATTTTTTTAAATTTTTTTTTTAAAAAAAAAATCTTTGTTTTAAAAAAATTGCATTAAATATTTTTTTTAAAAAGGGTTTAAGTACCCTTGGTACCTGCGCTTGCAGGTAGCCTGCCATGTGCAGGTCGTACCTGCGCTTGGGAAGAGGGAAGGTGAGGGGGGTGCGGTGGGGGCCGCCATGTCCTCCAAAGTTAAAAGGTTTATTTTATTTTATTTTAGTTTTGTTAATTAAATTGTTTTGTTATTAGTTTAAGTTTTATTTTATGTAATTTATAATCCTGTATTAGAGTATCGCATGTGATACCTAATCTGGACATTGTATTATTAGTTAGAGTGATTACTACATACCCTGCGACATGTGTAGTGGATGTGAGTTTATGTAGATATCATGGATGACCATGTTGGAGCTCTAAATTTTGGACAAAATTTGGAGTCCTATATAATGATAAAACCCTAAAAAATGGCTTCCTAATTTACATTCCAAATAATTAATGATGGAGTACATGAAATAGGATAAAATATTACATTAATTTTCAATTACAAAGTTGAGATATTATGGAAGGAAGCTCTGTGACAAGAAAAATCAAAATTCTATGATCAAAGCCTTCAGAAAATGCTGGAATTTTGACTTGCTGCAAAGATCATGTCGACAGAGGTAGAAGATGGTCGAATTTTAAAAATCTAAAAAAGACCTAGTTCGGGAAATCAAATTTCCTATCTCCCATGAGAATCTTAGCTTTCCACGAGGTGTTTTGGTTTTTCAACCAAGCCCAAATCCGAAAGTTAGGTAGTTATTTTTTAGTTAGTTTATCATTTTTTCAAAACAATTTGTAATAAGGGTGTGTCTTTTCACCCTAAAGAGGTGTGAAAGCCACTCAAACATGTATATATGCATAATGTAAAATGTAAAGAGAGAAGACAATACAAGATATATTTTCATAGGATATAATTCGATCAAAACTACAATATGAACGCTAATGTACTATTTTTTTCAACATTAATAAAGATAAGTGCTCTTCTTTTTTATTTGTGGTTATAAGTTATATGTTTTCAATTAGTCTTTTAGATTACTTTATGAACCAGGGTATCCTACTATGTTTTTCTATTTGATGCATTCATTTATGACTAATTTGTACAATTTGAATAATGGTAGCATGGTCTAGGAACCTGTTACTGTTTCCTTTGGGCTCTTAAGTTGAGTTAAAAATCTTAGGACCTATTGTATAAATTGTTATAAATTTTGTTTCAATAGAAGCTTGTAGGGTGATGGTCTCTCTTTATAGGAGTGAGTTACCTTAAAACCATCTCTGATTGTATGTAGGATTGAAATTTTTATGACTCTATAGCCCAAGTATTTAGAAGGCACTGATCTAACTATAATTTGGAAATTGTCATTAGATTCATACTTTGTGGTTTGTAGATTATAATCATTATTTCAAAATATTACTTTTGAGTCCTTAGTTTAATCCACTTTAGTCAAGATTTATAGAATAGAGATTATTAGAGGATTTATCTCTTTCCTCCAAGGATCATTCATCACCTTGGGAGGAACTTTGTTTATTTATGTACGCAGTTGTGCAACATAGAGAATTTGATAGTTTAAAGTGAATTTAGGCCTACCAGCCTTGGCTTGATTAAGCCAGAATTGCAGAGGTATTAGTGTGTACCTATCAGTTGGCCTCAAAACGGTCCAGTGTTTTTGAGCACCAACAGACCATGAGAATTGTTTTTATTGTTGTATCATGTAATTGTAATTTATATGTTATGGAATCTTTTGTTGATGTTAATTTTGTTATGTTTTGTTCTTAAGTAATTCTACGTCATGGGACCCTTGAGTTTTGTAATCTATTTTGGTTGTTGGTTTAATGTGAGTAAATGGTAACTGCTTCCACACTGTTGTTTACTTGTATGTTAACTTTAGAAGAAAAAAATTATTCACCAAACTTAGTAGCATGTTTTAGGTTATATTCACCACCTGGGGTCCTCACCTCCCCCACGTACCCCCTTTTTACTTTTAGAAGAAGTTTTTTTATTAAACTTTGCTTTGCTTCAAAGTTTTTATATACCTTTAATTTTGTTTTTATAAAAAGCTATATTAAGTATTTTAGTATTTATTAAAATGATTTTTTTTTTAATATTATGTTTTATTGTATGTTTATTAGTATTTAATTAATATGTTGTTTTTTTTAAATGTTGATATTTTCATTTATTTAAATTTGCTTAATTAAATCATTTTATAATATGGTTTATTTTAATAGTAGTTTTAAATATTATTTAATGTGTATTTTAAAATTTATTTTATGTTTTAGATTTTGTTAAATATTTTAATATGTGATTTATTTTTGATAGTTAGCTTAATTGTATATGTATTAAATTATATTTTATTTAATATAATTGCATATACATGATTATCTTAATTATTAAATGTAGTGAGATTTTTGTGAATACATATTGTATTTTATGGATTTTCTTAAAGTTATAGTAACTAATTTAATATAGATTTTTAATTGGTTGTTATATACATTATTTGTGTAAATAATATTCTCAAATTAGGATTATTTTCTACATGGTTATTGTTTGAGTAATGTTTATAGTGATTTTGCTAATAGAGTAATCTAATTTGCTTAGGTATTTTGAACTGTGGATTTTTATCTTGGATACTACTAGAATTGAGATTCTGATAGGAAAAGGACCTTAATGTTGGAATTTATTTTTAGTAGATCATATTTGTCTATTCAATGATGTTATATGCTTTTAGGTTCATTTTTAGTTCTTTATGGCGTGAGTGTCATATTCCTCGTTCCTGTAGTGTCTTCATTTACATTATGTGATATCAGGTACTAGAAGACCTAGGGGGAAACAGAGGCTGGGGTATGTGTTAGATGGTTATGTTTTCAGTTATGTTTTTTTTGTGTGTGTATATAATCTAATTATCATTCTTGATTTGTCCATGATTGGCTCATGCTGTATTGTATTATGTTTATGGTATCTTTGTAATCAGTTCTAGTTCTTGTGTGTAAGACTAGATCTGAGATTACTTGGTTGTATACCTAATTGATCTATTTGAGATTTGTGAGCTTAGGAGAGGTTAAATAGGTGCATCTTAGGGGAGTGGCTTACAATAGGAGTCTGGGGCTCAAAAGGGGCCAGTACCAGGGTAACCTATCATAAGTTGATTAATAAGTGATAACTTAATAATAAAACTTGGGGAATAACATTAAATACAAGATTGATATTATGGTTCTGCATGGATTATGTTGAGGGTCCAGGGTCTAGAGTGGCTAGTCTAGGGTAACTCAACCTGATAGACACTTGAGGGTCTGAGGTCTAGTGACCAATTCCAGGGTAACTCAAGTAGTCGTCCATGTGATGACACTCCCATAGTATGTAGCCTAAGCCTCCTCCATAGTTGTTTTGCATGTATCAGATGCCTCTAGAATAATGATTCTTACCTATCACTATCTTATTCACCTTGAATTAGAGAGCTTTCAAGATCCTTTCCTTAGCTTGAGTTGTTTGATGTTTGTTATCCGAGTGGGATATGTTGTTATCTCCTCAGCACGGTGGGAGTGGACCATTTAGGTTCACGAGGTCGGGTGGTAGTGATTCTTTTACCATTTGAGATTTTGACGTTCGTGTACTAGTGCTGGATGATCCTTGTGGCAATTGTTCCTTCTTGATCTTCATTGATGGAGTTGTGTTCTTCTTTCTCTTCTTCTTGTGATCATGTATCTTTGTATTAGTTATTTAGAGATATCATGTGTACTTATTTTTGGTTATTGTATTACATACCCTGCGACATGTGCAGTGGATGTAGGTTTATGGATACCTTATGGTACCAGTTCTTATGTTATCTTTATGTGAAGTTGCTCTTATCTTTCTTTGTTTATATGAGTTTTGTAATTGTACCTAATCTAATTAATTAATTTTATATTCACATAATCTTCATCATGGAATCCTTGAGAGTTGTAACCTATGTGATTTGTTCATTTCATTGTATTGCTTCTGCATTGTAAAAATTTGATGTTCTTGTATGTTAACTTTTAAAAAAAAAATTATTCTGCAAACTTAGATGCATGTTTAGGTTAAGTTCTCCTGGGTTCCCTGGCGGGGCATTACATAATCATATTATTTAATTAATGTTTCCTTCTTATTTATGTAAAAATTAAATCAATTCCCACTCATGATTAAATAAATGATATGCATTTAATTAAACTAACTATTCCTCTAAAAATAAATAAATAAGTAATTATTTATTTATATCTCTCAACATGTGCAAATAAATGAATTATTTCATTTATTTAATCATATTTATTCCTCCAAAGATGACTAATACTAACCTTCATTTCACTAATCAATCACAAATCCTAAATATTCAATCAACTTTCAAACTCCACAATTCTCTCTCATAACTAATCAATCTATTTAGTCTTCTATTCCACCTCATCACCTAAGTCTTCAACCAAATCAGTTAACTCTTAATCTATTTTGCTGGCAGATCAATCAATCTTGTTAAACAAAGTAATCAATTGAGCTGAACTCTCACTCACTTTGAGTTCAACTCTTAAATCATAGCCAATCAACCCATGAATCAGGGAATCTTGATTGGAACCTCTAAAAATACATATAATGAGAGTCTTTTCTCATATTTTGGTAACCATAAACTACATTATACTTTGAATTCTTATGCTGGTACACTTTGAGCTCAATTCAGAGAGCCCAAAATTGCACAAAGAAGGAGAAAAATGATGAAGAAATTTTTGGTTTTAATATTCATGTGTTTTTTAATTGATTTCATTATGATTGAATGATTATGCATATTGTTTATTTGTTGTTACTCCTAAATACTTTAAGTGTTGTCATTAGTGAAGAAAAAGATGAGTTATGATGAGTGAAGAATCAAGTCAATGAAGAGAAAGTCATTCGATAACAACAAGGCAGAGCAAGTACCAAGCATAAATAAAATCATTTATACATAAAATCATTTATGTATATAGTCAATTAAGGTTACTGAGTAGAATGGACACTAAACAAATACAGTTAACTGAAAAATCATGGTTACCAAGCAAATGAAGAGTACCAAGTGAGTATGTTAACTGAGGAAGAGTATTACCAAGCAGGAACAATATGATAACTGAGCATATCAGCAAAGGCTATCGAGAGATACAAGATGAACATAAAAGTTTCATTAGATTCTACCAAGCAAGAAAATAGTTTACGAAGATCGAGGAGAAAGTTAGGTAAGATGTATTGGGAATGAAATATGATTGTAAATGATCCCAAGGAAAAGTTTGAACCAATCCAAATGAAACAAATATTTCTTGGAAAGAGGAAATGAATATGGATGACATATCTAATCATCTAGGCATTCTAGAAGGATCCAGACCCTAATTAGGTAAAGTAGAGAGGAAGCTACAAGATTACTACATAAGGATGGATCGAGAAAAGATTAAGTGAGAGAAGAAGAT
The DNA here is from genome assembly GCA_027943335.1 of Chamaecyparis obtusa. NCBI lineage: Eukaryota > Viridiplantae > Streptophyta > Pinopsida > Cupressales > Cupressaceae > Chamaecyparis > Chamaecyparis obtusa. The sequence continues at coordinate 162,342 of BSBK01007015.1, read as the reverse complement.
AGCGCAAAACCAAGATCAAGAAGATAATGCTATCAAGTAGTGGAAGTGGATGAATTTGGTGAAATCAATAAGAGAAAGATGATGAGACTACACAGAGCTTAAAGGATATGACCTAGAATATAGGTAGATGCACTATTCTAGATCAGTTTTAGAGGAATACATTGTTGTTATTGTATTCTCAAATCCCACATATTGGGTAAGCTTTAACAAGCTTGTTACATTGTAAATCTCTTAAAAGAGTGCACACTTAATGAGTGTTGCAAAAAAATTTTACTAGGTAGACTCTAGCAAGTCTTTTTGTATTACTCCTAATAGGGTAAATCACCAGAAGTGATACTTTTGTATGCTCTAACTGAGAAACCTTTATGTTGCAGTAGAGAAGGATTGTGGGTGTCATCCCCACCATAGTTTTCCTTCTAACCAAGGGTTTCTGCATGACCAAAATCACATATCAAATGTGTTCGTGTGTGTTATGTGTTTATGGTTGAAAGAGTTTACTTTATTTTACTTTCATTTAGCAATAAGTTGTTAAGTTTATACATGAAAAGAAATATATAAGATGCAAAGGGTAAAACAATTATTGAAGGTTAAATTTTTGTAGGGTACTGATTCACCCCCCTCTCAGCACCTTAACTTTCCAACAATTGATTTTAGAGTTGTCTCTTATTTAGAAGTTTAACTACTTGAGAGGAAAGATCTGAAGAGATGGAAAGCTATAGGTATGAAAAGGTGATTGAGAATTTGAACATAGAACTAAAATTTGTAGAAGATCAAATTGATGAATTGAGAAGAAAGTTGAAGTATTCACTAAGAAAGAGAAAGGAGTTAGGCCATCAACTAAAAGATACCCAAAATTAGGTTGAAGAACTTTTTGTTCAATCAGAAGGAAGCTTGTCCGGTGAATCAGAAACTGCTATATCAAATTCGACTAAAAAGAACAAAAGTCTAACCGAGCAGGTAAAATCATTAAAGAAGGAACAAGAAGCTCAATCAGTAAGAATGTGTGAAGTCCTAGAACAAAAGAGAAAAGTTGAAGATGATAAGAGAATGATAGAAGATGAGAAAAGGAAAATGTGTGCAAGACTAGATGAGAAAGATGTGGAAGTACATAGGTTGACACAAAATCACCATGATATGAAAAATTAGTTACTTGGTGTTAATAATGAGATTACAAGGAAGGTAGAAGAGATTGCTAGACTAAGATAATAAAATGAACAACTAAAAAATGAGTTGAAAATTGAAAAAGAAATCAATGAAAGATTGAAGAGAGCTGAGGAAAGTGTAAGGAAACTTGATGAACAATTGAGATATTAGAGAAGACTGAGAGATATTAGTAGATTAGGCTTTACCAAGAACTCTACAACTGAGAAAGGAGAATCATCTAAGAAAGTAGAGAAAATAAATGTGTATACAACTTCAAAACCTAAGAAGCTAATATGTTATCACTATGGAAAATTGAGCCACACAACAAATGTATGCAAGAGCAAGGTTGATAAGTCATTTGCTACTCCTAAATTTGATGGATACTATTATAACTACAACAAGTATGGTCATCAAGAATTTGAATGGAGATCCAAATTTGACAAGAGTCCAGGGCAACAAAAATTTATTGGTTATTGCTACACATGAAATAAGTATGGTCACAAATTAAAAGATTGCAGATCATAGAAGTATAAATGGATATCGAATAGAGAAGGAAATACTATCGACTAGGATTACAACATAAGGATTACATGTACAGCTCTTGGAAGATATGGTCATATTGCAAAAAATTGTAGAAGATTGCACATGGGATGAAATAATGGTACTTGGAAGAATTTTGACATGGCATGTTTTCATTGTCACAAGGTCGGTCACTTGAGAAAAGATTGTAGATATCGAAAGTATGCACCCAATGATGAAGACTCTAAAGGAAAAGGTACATTAAATTTTGATCATATTAGTAATCAGATGAACATAATATAGAGAAGAAAGACTGAAAATATGTTACAAGTAGCAGTTGTCATTGCACCAAAAGATCAACCTGTTAATGCTCGATACAACCACTAGACTTATAGAAGACATAGGAGGTGGTTAAGCCATGTCACAAATCTCAAGGGGAGCACTGACTATTTTTCCAACAATCTCCCCCTTGGCGTTACCCAAGGGGATTTGAACCTATGACCAAGCTCTGATACCACTTGTTACAAGTAGCAGTTGTCATTGCACCAAAAGATTGACTTGTTAATGCTTGATACAACCACTAGACTTATAGAAGACACATGAGGTGGTTAAGCCATGTCACAAATCCTAAGGGGAGCACTGACCATTTTGCCAAAAAAATAGTGGAACATCAACTAGATTAGTCGGTGACACCTCATCATCTGGATCGGGTGACTCCACAACTATAAACTAAACCATACAGGTAGGTGTGGGAATTGTATTTAAATTGTTATATCATACATCAATTCCTCACAATCAAGAAATGATATCTAAATCAGTATATGGTGAGATGCAATATGATAACTCTTATAGTTGTGAAAGTTAGTATGGTCAGTATGCATAACCGAGTAAGATGGATGGTCGGTGGAGAACTATTGAGTAACGAAGCGAAGATTGGTGGTCAGTATGATTATTAGTTGGTAGGTTGGAAAAAGAGAATTTATTGCACATTACCAAACCCTAAATGCCATTTTCACTATAAGTAGGAGGTTAGACACTTCATTTGATACCTTGCATTCAAAGAACACTAAAGAGAAATTTGAGTGATTTGAATGAACATTTCAATTTTGAGCTGAGACAAGTGAATTTGTTAGCTATTTGAGTGATCAAGTGTAAGTATTCAAGTGTGCCCGAGCCATTTAACTGTTACTCAATGAAGCCCTAGACAATTAATTTTGAAATGGCATCTAGTGCAGTATAAACCAAGGCATCCAAGGTTACAGAACCTATTTTGATAAAGAGCACAAATAATGAGGACAAAAATTACAAGTTATATCCTAAAGTTTCTATGAAGACTGATGAGACCAAAGTGCTTTCATCATTGCCTCCTAGGGTTTTACTGGTTTGAGATATTAGATCGTACATTCACTGTAAAATTGGTAAGATATGTGGAAATGAAATTCAAGATTCATACAAGGCATTATGTGTGGATGGACAACTAAAAGATGAGCACAAACATTTGGAAATGAAGGGTTTGAATCATGCCCTACATTTCTTGAAAGTTTTCAAAGATGAATGGATAATAAGTTTTCTTAGTCAAGTGCACGAGAAATCAATGCGGTTCGAAGGTCCAATTAAGATCACAAAGGATGTAATGCACATGGTTATTGGATACCCAATTGCTAAGAAAGAAAAAGAAGTAAGAGTGACACTGAAGGAAGAGATAAAAAAGCATACCAGAGCAACATGGGATGGTTGAGGTCTCCAAGTGTCTACAATCAATGATGATGAAACCAAGTTTTCTACATGTGTTATGGCATATAGAATCTACCAATCTAGTAGACCAAATAGTGTACCATGCGGTGCTATTGATTTAGCATACAAAATTGTAAAGAAAGGATTCAAGTTTGATCTCATCGAGATACTTTTGAAGCAATTGGAAGATAACATGCATACTATTCAAGTTGCCAAGACTAACACACTGAAATATGGATCATTATTGGTATGTATTTTCTTCTACTTGAAAAATTTCTTTCCTACAATTGGTGATATGAACTGGAATGTAGATAGCCATGTTATATATCAGACTAATGATTACATTAATGGTCTAGGTGAGAATTTTGACAAAGTGATGAATGATTATTTTGCACAATTTAAGACTAGAATGCACAAAAGATATAGGATTCCCCCACATCTAGTCAAAAACTACAAAGGTCAAATTTGTTTCCTAGTTGACACTGACATATGTCTCATTAAATATGTAAAACTTAGAACTTCATGGATGGAACTAATGGGTTATGAGATTGACATTGACCGAGCTACACTTGCTATTGAAACCTTGTTGAAATAACCCTCAGACAAGACGACCAAATGATTTAGGACATTTGAAGAGGCTAAGAAGAGAATAAGACTTGAAATCTTAGCTCCCAAAATTGAAAATAAAAGAAATAAAATGTGAAACATATTCGAGGAACAATTCATTGAAGACAAGGAAAAGTCAGTTGATGAAGAAACCAAGGGAAAAGAGGCTGGGGAAGAAGAGGTCAAGGAAGAAGAAATAGAAGTAGAAATGCCTAAACTGAAGAGGGGTAGGAAGGAAATAGCAGAGGATAACATTAGTCCTAAGGCTACTAGATCAAGGATTAAAGCTACATCAACCCCCACACTGCCTGCTAAAAGAGGTAGAGGAAAAAATATTGTACTTGAGGAGAAACAAACCAAAACACAAAAAAAGTACACAAAACAATCATCACCTAAGAAAATGAAGAAACAAAAGAATAAGGATAGCGAGAGGACAAAATTAGATGATAATAGTCAATTCAGAGTTGTTAAGAACATTGTCTAGCAAAGAAAATTGATGAGCATGCTAAATCTTTGAGAGCATCTAAAAGTTTTGGTTTCATGCATATATTAAAATTTCATAAGTTAAATGATGAAGAAAAATTTAAAATTGAGGAAGCAACTATTCATGCAATGCATACATATATATATATATATATATATGTACTTGTGGAACTTGCAGGAAAGATGCCTGAAGAATTATACAATAGAATTAGTGTAAGATGGAGATATGCACTGGCCACTGAAAGGAAAATAAGAGAGAGATCACTTGTCATGTCAGTTCCAACATTAACATGTAAAGGAATTGATGATGCCATGATTAATTACAAGAAGAGATTCATGATTAAAAAGAGATCATTGAGAATCATGGTGGGAAGGACACAAGAAGTGGAAGAAGAAAGCAACAAAGAATGGAAGAAGATATTTCAAATGGTTGAACCAGAAAAGGTAGACATATCAAATACCAAGCTTCCAACATATACACAAGTGGAGAATCTAGAAGAAGGCCCCAAGAACACTATGAATAAATTAATTAATGATGTTCATCACATGGTGAAAGATGAAGAATCAAAAGTTGTAATAGAAGACATCACTGAACAAGATCTTGATGAAACTGTGAATAAGGATCAAGATATAATGGAAGATGTTGAGGAACCCCCTAAAGCTATATCTTTTATCGAGCTAGCTTTAGTACAACTCATGAAGGATTGATGAAACTATGAATAAGGATCAAGATATAATGGAAGATGTTGAGGAACCCCTTGAAGCTATATCTTTTATCGAGCTAGCTATAGCACAACTCATGAAGGATGAAACTATTTTTCAACAAGTGCATGATTACCCAGCTCCTACACCTAGTGTTATAACAACTCCTAAGGTAACTATTGATACTAATGTTCCCAAGGATATTGAGGAAACAACTCAGGAACCTAAGAAGCTAAAGGTAATGGATAAGGATGATGTACATGAACAAGGAGAAGAAAAAGATAATGAACATGAAGAAGAGAAAGAAACCACAACACAACATACTGAGGAACATCCTCAACAAGAAAGAGAAACACAAACAAAAATTAAAACTTAGGCCCCTAAGCACAAAGAAAGTGGAAGGAAGGAGGGAGAAAAATCTTCAAGTGATATGCAAACAAATACAACCAGTGGAAGAGCATTCAGTTCCCTTGAAAAGAAGAAGAAGAAGAAAAGTAGAAAGGACAGGATCTCATTGGATGAAGAGATAGTGATACTAGTTTGTCTTCCAACTAAACTCAATCCCGATGACATGATGAAATATGGAAAATTATTGAAGAGAAAGGCAACACGTGATAAGCTCAAACAAGAGAGGAAACAAGAAGTCCTATTATATGTGAAAGACATCTTACTACAAACCAACCCTGAGACTCAACTTAATGAGAAGGCACATATCATTGATCAGTTAGTCTCACTTGTAAATCAAGTCAATAAACTGGATGTTAATGTTGAAGAAAGAATGATGAGGATCACCAAGCAAAAGGTTAAACAAAGGTTAATGGAGAATCTTATGCAGAAGATTGTAGAATAGAAAGTTAAAATTTCTATCATTGCTACTGAGTTGGAGGAAACCATAAAGATAATTATTTAGTTATTCCAATAGTAATGCAATGTTTCCCATTTTACTTAACATGTTCTAGATTAGGAGACAAATATTGATGAAGAGCTCAAGAAAAGTGCAGATAAGTTGATCGACGAACCTTGGCAGATTAAATATTCTATGAGTTTACAACTATAATTGAGGAAGGAAGAGGAGAAGATTAGACTAGAAGTGATTGAACTTCAAGAACATATCATACCTCATTTAGAGGTAATATAGATTAATGTCAAGAATGCCAAGGAACTCATTGCTACACCTAAAATGTCAACAATGAATCATATGGAAGATCTGCCATCATAGCTACTGCCCAACTTTCAACACTTGAGGCACTAAAAGACACATGGAAGACTACCTATGATAGTGCTAAGTCTTCTTATCAAGGATTTTTTGAGAAACTGTGAGTATTCATTGTACATTAATTATTATTTTTTGGAATTATTGTAAAAAAAGGGGGATAGTAGATAGATAAAGGATAAATAAGAAAGATAGTAGATACACATACAAATTTTGAAAAATATTTTTCAAAAGGGAGAAGTATATGTTGAGGGGGAGTTATCACATGTTTGAGATATCAAGTTTTGGCTAAGTTATGAAAGTTTTTGTCACTAATGCCAAAGGGGGAGAATGTTACTCCTAAATAAATTAAGTGTTGTAATTAGTGAAGAAAAAGATGAGTTATGATGAGTGAAAAATCAGGTCGGTGAAGAACAAGTCATTTGGTAACGACAAGGCATAGCAAGTACTAAGCATAAAGTAAAGCATTTATCTAACAATATGTATACCGAGCAGAATGGACACTAAACAAATATAGTTAATTGAGCAATCATGGTTGCTAAGAAATGGAAGAGTACTGAGTGAATATGTTAACCAAGGAAGAGTATGACCAAACAATAACAACATGATAACCGAGAAGATCAACAAAGGTTGCTGAGAGATACAAGATGAACATTAAAGTTTGATTGGATTCTACAGAGAAAGAAAAAGGTTAGAAAAGATCAAGGATAAAGTTAGGTAAGATTTATTTGGAATGAAACATGATTGTAAATGATCTCAAGGAAAAGTTTGAATGAATGAAAATGAAGCAAATATTTCTTGGAAAGAGGAAATGAATATGGATCACAAATCTAATTGTCTGAGCATTCTAGAAGGATCTAAACCCTAATTAGGTTAAGTAAAGAGGAAGCTAAAAGATTACTATATAAGGATGGATCAAGAAGAGATTAAGAGAGAGAAGAAGAGAGCACAAAACAAAGATCAAGAATATAATGCTACCGAATAGTGGAAGTGGATGAATTTGGTGAAATCAGTAAGAGAAAGGAGATGAGATTGCACAGAGCGTAAAGGATATGAGCTAGCATATAGGTAGATGCACTATTCTAGATCAGTTTTTACAGGAATACATTATTTTTATTGTATTTTTAAATCCCACATATTGGGTAGGCCTTAACAATCTTGTTATATTGCAAATCTCTTAACAGAGTCCACACTTAATGAGTGTTATGAAATCCTTTTTCTAGGTAGACTCTAGAAGGTCTTTTTGTATTACTCCTAATAGGGTAAATCACCAGAAGTGATACTTTTGTATGCTCTAACTAAGAAACCTTTATGCTGCAATAGTGAAGGATTGTGGGTATCATCCCCACTGTAGTTTTTCCCTCTAACCAAGGGTTTCCGCATGACCAAAATCATGTGTCAAATGTGTTCATGTGTGTTATATTTTTATGGTTGAAAGAGTTTACTTTATTTTACTTTCATTCAACAATAAGTGGTTAAGTTTATACATGCAAAGAAAGGTCTAAGATACAAAGGGTAAAAAATTTATTGAAGATTAAATTTTTTTAGGGTACTGATTCACCCCCTCTTTCAGCACCTTAACTTTCTAACATTTGCTTCCTCTTTTGATATTGGGATACTAACTGCTATTGCTATCTTATTATTATTGTGTGTATACAATTACCATATTACCCTAATTATAAAAGGCTAGTGGAAAATGAGATATATTTTTGGCACCTCATGACCCCATTGAAGAGTGAGTTTATATGCAGGTGTGTGGGGAATGGTTATCAAAGGCAAAAATATTGTATTTTTTTGGCACCCTACATCCCTACAGTGCTTTCACATAAAGAGTGATTTTATGTGCGGGTGTGTTGTGGATCATTGGAACATTTCCATAAGGTCGCACCCTACATTCTTGTGTGTGTTGGAGGAAAATTGAGAAAACTTGTGTAGGTGTGCAAGGTTGTGAAAAAAATATGTGTTTTCGCACCCGACATTATTTTTTTACTGGCAATATAATTTGACTTTTGAATCCTATGACATGGTTATAGGGGCTGAAATTAAATTCCAATCACTTCTCCATCCTTGTAAACACAATTCAGTTGTTGCCTCATGCCTCTTTATGATCTAGATATTTCTTTTTCTATAAAAAATATCCTCCTTGTTGCAGCTTCATTTTATGGGTATGGGTTGTGCCTTCCAACTATCAAATGCATTCTTTTGGTCATTTGTTATCACTTCATGATCAGATGTGTATCATCTTAAAATGGACACACTCCTCATTTAAAAACTTTTAGCTCCCATCCTTTATCGACTTTTTGGACCATGGATGGATTCATGCTCAATCACCTCTTTCTCTTGTTCTAACTCATATCTTCCACTTTCCCCAATGTAGTATTTGAGACCTTAGGGTTATCTCCCTATGAGGAAAACCTAGAACAGGTCAACCAAGTTGACCAATTCCCTGGGGGTTGTGAGCCTTGGGCTTAGTGTTGTCTTGGGGATTTAATTCTCAAAATATGGTTACCTTGTCGGCTTGCTTTGCTTTCCCACCCGGAAACTTGTATAAAAGGAAGCATGGGCACCTCATTTTTAGGAAACACACACAAGAAAGAATGAAATCAAGGAGAAGAAAAGGAGAGGAAAATTTTATGATAGCATTCAAGCATTCAAGTCTTCAAAGATTCAAGGATCCTTTGTGGGCTTGTTTCCTCTTCAAGATCTAGGATATTGTTGGCATCAAGGGAGAAGATCTAAATTGAGGCATTCATAATCTTCTTCATTCGATGCACATTTACATCCATGTCTCCATGAAGTGATTTTGGTAGATCCATAGCATTTGTGGAGATTTCCTACATTGCAAGTTCAAGATCAACATACAAACACAACAAAATCCTTATTGACAAGGGTTTCTATAAGCAAGGTGAATATTTACATTTTTCTTGTTTCTTTTATACATTTACATTTCAAATCAAGGTTGATTCCTCAATCTAGGGCTTGACCAAGGCAAGCCCTTATCCACCCCAACCAAAAACTTAGTTTTCTATATGCAGGATTAGGATATCAGAATTACAGATATAGATAAAGAAGTTGTAGACAAAGATCTATCAGAAAAAATTGGGTCGACTTTAGAAAAGTTCCTTAGGAACATGGTGACTTGGTTGACTCAATCTAGGGCTTGACCAAGGCAAGCCCTTATCCACCCCAACCAAAAACTTAGTTTTCTATATGCAGGATCAGGATATCAGAATTACAGATATAGATAAAGAAAGTGTAGACAAAGATCTATCAGAAAAAATTGGGTCGACTTTAGAAAAGTTCCTTAGGAACATGGTGACTTGGTTGACCTATTTCAAAACATAGTGACATGGTCGACCTGTTCTTGGTAGCCTAATATTTTTAGTATTTTCTAGGTTTTTATCCGTGATCACAGATCTGTAGTCAGAAATTCAGTTACAGGTCCAGAACAATAGTTTTCAGAGTAGAAAAGAATATTCCTCTTCAAACTTCAAGGTGAGTATTTCCTTATCTATTTCATATCTTTACTTAGATTTTTTTTCACATCTTAATTGGGATGATTGCTTACATTTAGCACCTAGATCTCTATTTCTTATCTTGCTAAATCAATTAGTTCAATTTTACAAGTGCATTTATACAACCTTAATCAAATCTTACATTGCATAAAAGATAACTTTCATATGTACTTCCTTAGCATTGGCATCCCTTTATCTCCTTGGGTTTTTCTAATCTAACTTAGGTTATATTAAGCCGCTCATTTTCTTGTATTTTGAATGTTAGTGTGGAAATGGTTAATTTATGAATACATCTCACATAGTTTACATTGTTAAATTCATCGACACCATTTTTAACCTAAAGATGTACACACAAAGATTAGATTTTTTGATCTAATATTTCTTTGATCTACTATTCTATAACCTAACTCCAGTTATATTAGAGTTAAAACTTCTTTTTTGTATTCAAATTTATGCCATCTCTTTAAAAGGAAATCTCTTGTATATTTTATAGGTTGTTCTTCCTTGTTCTTTTGCAATATTTTAGGCTCTACAACTGTAAATTTTCCTTTCTCTCCATTAATAAAAAATCTCTACTGCTACATTTTCTTGTCATTCAACTATCTTGTGCAGGTTTATTGTCTTGTTGACGCAGAGGCAACGTAGATACAAGCAGAATCAAGCAGAATTGAGTCCACTTGAATCCACAACAAGCCCTTGCTCAAAGTTACACAATGGAAGAAATATAATATCACATGAAATAAATGGAAACACAATGGATATGAGACAATCAACTGGCAGCAACAACAAAGAATTATATTATTTCTTTCAACATGCCCGACTGTGAGGCCTTCTGGGTTTCGGCCTTATACAATGAGAATTATGAATTAAGAATTACAGCTTGCATCCTATCTTTTTATCCAATGATTTATCTTGATAATACTTCCTATATATCACCCATGATCCTCTACTACATCAATCTAGACCCCTTATATAGCCAACTAAGCCACAAGTAGGCCAGTCAGGCATTTCATTACAATATAGGTCCAGTCTCAAGATTTAAACCAAAACTAATGCTAGAATGAATATAAATTGATGAACCTTTTGATTTAGGTCCTAACTTGACCAAAGAAGATTCATTTAAGTGTGAAAGGTCCCATATGAGCACATGAAACATTGCAAGAAGAAACACCACACGTTTCACCCAAAAACTGGCAGGAAATAGGTCCTGAGGCAAAATAGGCATAAATTTTTACTCATAATGAATTGGAGTTTGCGCTCTTGGGAAATGATATTAATTTAGGTCCACTTTAATTCCTTAAGTGAACAAAATAAAATTCCTTATAGATCAAGGTCGCCAACATGAAAAATCAGCACCAAAACTGCAGGGACCGCTCGGACGTGAAACTGGCAGAAAATAGGTCTTGTGCCAAAAATGCCATAACTTTTGACTCATAATGAATTGGAAGCTGTGCTCTTGGGGAATGATATTAATTTAGTTCCCCTTGAAGACCTTAAGTTCACATAATAATATTCCCTATGGATCAAAAGAACCAACATGAACAATCAGCACCAAAACTGCAGGAAAACACTATTCCGACAGCAAGGAAAATAGTTGTAACGTTGAAACAGTCCATCCAAACTTGATGTGCTCATAGGAGAAGGTTCCCAAATAGGTCCCCAACATTATGGAAGCTTCACACACTATGAAACCATCAAATGTAAAGAAATAAAGAAAACAACAGTAAACAGGTACAAAAATCAGAAAATGTTTTTGGCTGATGCAAGATTGCCAAAGACCCAAGATGCTTCTGCATCAGACACCTGGGGTAAATAAAGAACTGATGTCCACATTAGGCACTACTAATATTCTGAATTGAATCATAAAGATCCAACTCAGCTTGTGTAATCCATGAACTGTCCTCAACTGGCTTATCTTTCCACTGAACTAAATATTCCATGTAGTCTTTTGCTCTTGTACTCTTGCCAACTCTGCTATTCAAGATCTTCTCAATGCTATCCTTATTTTTCTTAGGATAATATAGATCATCTTCTATCTCTTCATTTGATTAAAATTACTCAAATATATCAGCAATGTTAAATATAGGTGATATATCCATGTCCTCTGGCAATTCTACTTCATAAGCATTTCCACTGTCAAACTTCTTTAGAATCTTACAAGGTCCAAACTTCTTCATTTTCAGCTTGTTGTAGGTACCAACTGGAAATCTATTCTTCTTCAAATGAATCATAACCTCATCTCCAACTTCAAATGATTTATGTCTCCTTCTCTTGTCTGCTCTCTATTTATATTTCAAATTACTGTCCTCCAAATTCTTTTTAACTTCATCATGTATAGTTCTCATGTATTTTGCAAAATGATCAGCTTCAACACTTCTTCTGGTCTTAGTAGGTAAATCTCTCAGCTCTATGGTTCCCTTAGGATGAAATCCATTAACAATCTCAAATGGTGTCTTCTTAGTGCTTCTATTCACTGAATTATTATATGCAAACTCTGCTTGTGCCAAAATCAAATCCCAATTAGCAGGTTTCTCTCCAACTAAACATCTCAACAAGTTTCCCAAACTTCTGTTCACAACTTCAGTCTGTCCATCTGTTTGAGGGTGAAATGTAGAACTAAACTTCAAATCAGTATTCATCTTCTTCCAAAGCATCCTCCAAAAATAACCAATAAACTTAGTATCTCTATCTGAAACAATAGATTTAGGCAAACCATGCAATCTTACCACTTCCTTGAAGAATAATTCAGCTACATGCAATGCATCAGATGTCTTCTTACAAGGTATGAAATGAGCCATCTTAGAAAATCTATCAACCACTACCAAAATAGAATCATTACCTCTCTGAGTTCTAGGCAATCCAAGAACAAAGTCCATACTCACATCTTCCCAAGGTCTATCAGGTACAGGCAAAGGTGTATACAATCCTAAATTCTGACTAGTTCCTTTTGCTACTTGACAAATTTTACAACCTCTAACCATTCTCTGTACATCTCTGTAAATCTATGGCCAAAAGTATCTTTCTAAAATCAAATTCACTATCTTATCAATCCAAAAATGTCTAGCAAGTCCACCACTATGTTTCTCCTTCATTATGTTCTCTCTCATAGATCCTCTAGGTATGCACAACTGAACTCCTTTAAACAACATGTCTTCTTGAATGAAATAATCAGACCACTTATCACTCACTATGTGTTCTTTACAAGCTTTCCAAGGCTCTGAAAAATCAATGTCAGCCTCATATAAATACTTCAAATCATCAAAACCAAGTACCTCAACTCTCATCTCTGTCAGCAAACTTCTTCTTCTGCTCAAGGCATCAGCAACCTTATTTGACTGTCCACTTTTATGCTTCAGGCAAATATTTTGTTCTTTCATTTCACTTGTAAATGTTTTATCATTAAACAAGCATACTTTGACTGTAGTATAGTGACCTTCATCAAACTTCTCTATCAAAGACAATAACACTTGTTTCTTTCCATCCATCCAAATAGTATATTGATTCAATCTACCATCATGCAAAGCTTTCCTATCATACTGCCAAGGTCTACCCAAAAGAATATGACAAAAATCCATAGGCATAATATCACACAAGACTTCATCATGATAATTCCCAATTTTGAATTTAACAAGGCATTGTTCACTTACAAGTAGTTTATGCTCCTTCTGGATCCAAGCAATATGGTAAGGCTTAGGATGTTTCAATCTCTACAACTGCAACTTGTTAACCAGCTCTTTAGATGCCAAATTATCAAAACTTCCACTATCAATGATTACCTTGCAACATTTGTCAGCAATCTTACATTTGGTTCTGAACAAACTTTTCCTCAAAACAAGTTCCTCATCAGCTTCTTCATTCCACAAGATCCTTCTTAGCATCAAGTTCTCACCATGTTCAGGTTCATTAGACATTTCCTCAACTTCTTCACAAGCCAAATTATTTCTACCATTACCTCCAGTCTTCTTTCCAGAGTTAGTACATTCAAAAGCTCTATGTCCTTCTTCACCACATTTGTAACAAGTACCTTTAAACCAAGATTTCTCTTCCCTTCTACCATTATTGTTATTCCTAGAGTAACCAGTATAGCTACCTCTAGAGTAATTACCTATTTTACCAGCAGGGTCATCTTCCCATCCTTTATCTTGTACTAAATTTTCAGATCTGCTACTTTCTCCGTTAGATCTACCTCTACTTCTCTGAAATTTGCCACCTCTTCCTCTCTGTCTTTGATCATGTCTTTTTGTCAATCTTTCTTTAGCCTTCAAAGAAAATTGGTATGCTTCTTCCACACTATCAATCTTCACATAACTAATCTCATCTTGAATAGATGTCCTTAGGCCATTCAGATATCTAGCCACCTTCTCAACTTCATCATCTACATGTCCAGATCTGATATCTAATTTGTAAAATTCCTCAGTATATTCTTTCACACTCATGTCCTTTTGTCTCAGATTTTGCATTTTTCTCATCAAACTAACTTGGTAGTCAGCTGGAAGAAACTTCTTCTTCATCTTTCCAAGCATCTTCATCCATGTTTTGATCTTTTCTTTTCCTCTCTTCTGTCTCTCAATTTGCAAATGATCCCACCAAAGAGATGCATTCCCTTTCAACTTTGTGACTGCTATCTTAACCTTCTTATTATCAAGAGTACCTTCATACTCAAAGTATTTATCCAACTCAGAGATCTAATCCAAAAGTGTATCGGTCTCAAGTCTTCCATCATAGCAAGCAACTTCAATTGCAAGTCTGGAGTTAGCCTTAGACAAAACTCTCAAAAGTCTTTCCTCATCTTGTTCAACTTCAGGTTCAGCATTAGGTGCTGCTTCTTCTTCTTCATCACTAACATCTTCAAGATGTGCTCCTCTTCTCTGGGTTGTCTCTACAGCTTCAAGCCTAGTTGAAATTTGCCTCAACATATCCATGATAGCATTATCATTTCCTCTACCATGAACCATCTTGACAATTAGGTTCCAACAAGATCGTAACCTTCTACAAGTTATAGGTCAGATCTCAGATCTGCCACCCTACAACCAAATCCAATAAGGTTCTCCATGATCCAATCCACAAGAAAGAACTTGCTTTGATACCACTTGACGCAGGGGCAGGGTAGATACAAGCAGAATCAAGCAGAATTGAGTCCACTTGAATCCACAACAAGCCCTTACTCAAAGTTACACAATGGAAGCAATATAATATCACATGAAATAAATGGAAACACAATGGATATGAGACAATAAACTAGCAGCAACAATAGAGAATTATATTATTTCTTTCAACATGCCCGGCTGTGAGGCCTTCCGGGTTTCGGCCTTATACAATGAGAATTATGAATTCAGAATTACAGCTTGCATCCTATCTTTTTCTCTAATGATGTATCTTGATAATCCTTCCTATATCTTTCCCATGATCCTCTACTACATCAATCTAGACCCCTTATATAGCCAACTAAGCCACAGGTCGGCCAGTTAGGCATTTAATTACAATATAGGTCCAGTCTCAAGATTTAAACCAAAACTAATGCTAGAATGAATATAAATCGATGTGCCTTTTGATTTAGGTCCTAACTTGACCCAAGAACATTCCTTTAAGTGTGAAAGGTCCCATATGAGCACACAAAACGTTGCAAGAAGAAACACCACACGTTTCACCCAAAAACTGGCAGGAAATAGGTCCTGAGGCAAAATAGGCATAACTTTTTACTCATAATGAATTGGAGTTTGCACTCTTGGGAAATGATATTAATTTAGGTCCAATTTAATTTCTTAAGTTCACAAAATAAAATTCTTTATAGATCAAGGTCGCCAACATGAACAATCAGCACCAAAACTGCAGGGACCGCTCGGACGTGAAACTGGCAGAAAATAGGTCCTGTGCCAAAAAGGCCATAACTTTTGACTCATAATGAATTGGAATCTGAACTCTTGGGGAATGATATTAATGTAGGTCCCCTTGAAGACCTTAAATGCACAAAATAATATTCCCAATGGATCAAGAGAACCAACATGAACAATCAGCACCAAAACTGCAGGAAAACACTATTCTGACGACAAGGAAAATAGCTGTAACTTTGAAACAGTCCATCCAAACTTGATGTGCTCATAGGAGAAGGTTCCAAAATAGGTCCCCAAAATTATTTAAGCTTCACACACCTTGAAACCATCAAATGCAAAGAAATAAAGAAAACAACAACAAACAGGTACAGAAATCAGAAAATGTTTTTGGTTGATGCAAGATTACCAAAGACCCAAGATGCTCCTGCATCACTTGTGTTGAGTGTTTCTTTTTTGTCTTTCTATTTTGTGTGTTATGTCAAATGTTCTCATGGATGTTGAGTTGTGAAAACTAACTTTCTTGCATCCTCTCATTAGTTCTAACCTACATATGAGTCCTAAGGGGGTAAAATAGAGTTGAGATCTATGTATTGGGTGGTTTATTGTTGTTTTTTATAGCTATAGGAAAGGAAAAAATACAACTCTTATATGGTGCATCACCCCATTTCCCTTTCCTGCATTCTCTTTCTCCCTTTTCCCTCAAAGTGCTAGCTTAGGTGCACCTTAATTGGAAGGAAATTTTCCTTCTCTATAGATTTAGCCTCACATGTGAAAGTCCCACATTTGGAGGCTAATTCAATGTTTCACAAGGTTGTTTGGGGGTCATACCCCAAGCATGGGTGTAAAATTTTGTGACAACATGAATCATAGATGATTTAGTTGCAATGATTATCTCACAATGGGATGACAAGTTTAACTGGGCTAAGGGACTAGAAATAGAAATG
The DNA here is from genome assembly GCA_027943335.1 of Chamaecyparis obtusa. Taxonomy (NCBI): domain Eukaryota; kingdom Viridiplantae; phylum Streptophyta; class Pinopsida; order Cupressales; family Cupressaceae; genus Chamaecyparis; species Chamaecyparis obtusa. The sequence goes on along the minus strand of BSBK01007015.1, from coordinate 145,652 downwards.
TATGTAATTGCATGATTCTCTAAATACCATGTGGACCACATGAATGTACATGTCAAGAGGTTTTCAAAAACATGTTCTTTATTTCAATGTCCATAGATTTGATCAAATATCAAGGGATGGATTCAGATAGGGTGGAGATAGGATAAGTGGGATAAAAAGGTGATAATGAATGTAAGATTTTGGTTCCTAAATCAATAGATTGGAAATTTATAAGAGTATGCCAAACTCTATGCTTAAACCCTCGAATTGACTTGGCCAACAAACAGGATTAACCAAATGGTGGTTAGAACCCTCTATATTTCAGGTTATGCAGGACCTAGGTGGGTACACCTTCTCACCAACCAAATCTTCAAGTTGATGATTTTTATAGAAGATTTAAATATCCTACTTGTGTCATACTCCTAATCTCTATCTCAAAATGACATGTACTCTTGAAATAGATTGATTCACTATCTGATTGCTTGATATCCTTCTAACTTCTATATTGTTTCTACATCTACTTCTCTAATTATGATTTAGACTTATCTTGACTCTTACTTCTACTTTTGACTCTTATTTATATCCTCCTACAACTTTCTGATTATAAAAGGGTGAATTGATTTTTAAAAATGAAACTTTACTCTGATTAGCACCTTATCTAGGGCTATAAAGTCAATATTTTATCCTTCTTGCCTATAATTCTAATTATTTTTCATGTGAGTGTGTATATGGTATATAAACATGCAAATATGTAATATCACTTAGTTCTTCTTTAACAATTCATTCATTCCCCCTTAATTATTGTGATTCACTTATATGAATTTAATCCTGTGGTGCAAGAACCATACAAATGAAACACACAAAGTAGAAAAGGCTACTTGATAACTCAAAAATATTGGTGGTACTATGATTTAAATAATTTTTAAGGAAACAACTTTAAGATAACTTAGAAATATTTTCTTGAATAACAACAACAAATAACTAAAAGAAGAGAAACTGGGATATCATCTATTATCTTCAAAGATTACTAAAATAAGTACACCTAGATCACCAAAAATATGTTCTTTTGCATATATAATATTCTATATATTATATCCTCCCTTGAACTTTGGTCTTGGTCTCTTCTTTACACAAAATTATGAGAGGTGACAAGCTTCAAACCATTACAATATATCATTTCCATTAGATAACTGAGAGGGGGGTGAATCAGTTAAGTCCAGTTATCCTACAACCCCAAATATTCCCAGATGTATATATCAAAACTTTCAAATCAATTAATCAACTCAGTAAAATATCATATGTGCCTTTCTCTTCATATACTGATTACCACTAAATTAAGTATTGTGTTTAATGATTTATCCAGTTATAGAAATGTGTAAAGTGAAATAACAATTCAACACATCCATACACATATATAACACATAGATTTTTAACGTGGAAACCCTGTTAGGGGAAAAACCACCTGGGACCGATAACCCAAAATAATTCACTCTTCTGAAGTGAGCTCAGTTAGGAGCCAACCCTATTAAAGGTTATAAAACACACTGTGAGGTGTGACCTGGTTAGAGGATTTATCACTAACAGTTCTCCCTTGACCAAACATTCACTATGGGATCAACAAGAGAATAGTCAACACTCATTGAATTTCATATTGAAATATAAAGACTGTTAAGTCCCACTCGGTTAAGAGATTTATCTGTAGCAATGGTTAAACTGATACAGTAATGATCTGATTCAAATACAACTTGATTTGTAGATTTTTAGATCTATGTTAAGCTCAAAAATACCTCTGATCAATAATCAATTCAACATCTTTATTTCCTCCAACTTTGTTCTTCTCGGTAATTGCTTTCTTTGTCGCTTGGTGTTGTCTATAGTTTTTCTCGATTCTATCTTCAACCAGTTTGATCAGTGTTTCATGAAATCAATCTTTTCACACAAAATCTCCTGCAGCATACAGACTCAATAATGAATTTCATGTCTCCTTATATAGACATCATAAACCATTTTATTTCCATACAAAGATTTTTCCTCTTAATCTTCACCGTTGATTTTGCTACTTTAATCTTCCTCGATAGTTGTGTCAATAACACTTTTCATTCTCCTTCATTCAATCATCCTTGAATTTTTTCAAACGTTTGATCATCATAAAAAACATTATCTTTTACCTCGGAATCACAAACAATTGTCCAGCTCATCATTTTTAGTCAGCATTCATAAGTTCCATTTATTTCTTTCACTCGATTAATAGCGTAATGCGTCAATGATAACTAGCTTGGTTAATACTATACTCGGTATACACTACACTTGCTCAGTGTATACAAAATTATTCATTTACCGACCACATAAACTTGTTCAGTCTTGATCTTCAATACATAATAGATTCATGTAATACCATCAAATAACTAACATAACATCATAGATGCATCAATAAGTTATCTAATGTATACCATATCCATGTCTTTCTTATCCATCTCATCTTCATTTAGATATCAAGCTTTCCTTTACCATTTTTCCTTCTTAAGATGTTTGTAACCATCATGATAAGTACATTCAAAACTAGTTCACATCAATGACAATACATTAACTAATTTAATTATCTTACACACACTTTAGTATCCCGGTGATCATCAATCACTTGTCTTTCAAATATTCATTCCATTGTCAAACTTTCCTCAATATATTCAATCAGTTGTAGGTTATCACATTTCACAGTTATAATAATATTTAATTGTGAACTTTTAACAACATTTGATAAAACATAAAACATAACCAATAATAACAATGTCACACAACATGACAAAAGAAATTATTTCTCTCATCTTTCTCTAGGGGCTTCTTCTTGTGTCTCTTCTCCTATCTAAATTTTCTTCTTTGGAGGTTCAAAATATTCCTCTGCCCACAGTGTAATCTAAAGACATGTAGGTTAATGAAAAGCAAGGATGGCATGCATGTGTCTTAGGTGATCCTTCCATTTCTTATCTGCTATTTCTCATGAAGGTAACTCCTACTAAAAATCCTAAGTATTTCTTGATGTCATTAAAGCTCCCACACACCCATCTTTTATTCCAACTCTATTCTCTACCCTAATGAATTAATCCCCATACTTATCACACATATAAGGTGTGATTTCACTACATTTAATTCATTCCTCATGGTTTTTTTAATTCAAGCTCAGCTTAATCATTATCTTTTTTTTCTACTTACATTTAATGCATGTCATCTCTGCACATGTGCTTTTCCAACTCATTAACTGTCCTAATTGATTTTTTTTGCCAATTCATCATACCACAATTTGTCTTTGGTGAAATAGTGACTTTTCACCATTTTGCCGTAATAGAAATTACCACTTACAAAATGGTGATAATTTCTTTATTTCATTACTATGAAAGTTGTCTCCCACAAAATAGGGAATTTTTTCTATTTCTCTTCAATGGAACTTGCTTATTGCGAAATAGCAAAATTTCACTATTTTACCATTTACTATTTGGGACTCAACAAAATAGTGATTAGTTCGTTGTTTCATTACTTACTTTCTTGGGTCAGAGAAATAGTGAAATATGGTAAAAAGAGTGTATTTTGTAATTTTAGGAAACATTATAATGATGTCAATGGTTCATTATGCAAAAAAAAAAACTTCATTAGCTTCTACCTAAATAAGGATCCTTCCTCACTTGATAAAATACAAAAGCTTGTGTCATGCCCATAATTTTTACAGGAAAAACAAACCAACTTTTAAAAAAAATGTTATATTACTCTTTAATGTTTGAATGTTGACTAATCGAATAATTAGAAATAAAAAAAGATTGGATAAGTAATTAATATTTTGAGGGGAATCGTGGTGAAGGTTAATGTACCTGCCAACATCCCTCACATGATAGAAAGTCAAACATAAATCTAGGGTTAACTAGCTTAGTCAAACCCTTGTCTAATCAATTAAATGATTACACCATTAAATACAATTAGCATTGATAATAATTAAATAATATTTACATTTTCCTCTCTACACATAAGTTTGGAAACCAAGTTGAAATTAATTAATTTATATATTTAATTAAAACTACTATGTGAAAATATTAATTTAAAAATTTAATAATATATTAATCCGGATATACTATAATATAATTTCACTAAGAATATATTTAAATCACTTCATCTACGCTCTCCACTAGAAGATCTTGGGTTGATAGAATTTTACAAAATTACTATCCCCTAAATTTCCTTGTTAAAATTAATACTTAAATATTCGTCACTAAAAGAAAAAGGTTAAAGATAATAAATAAATAAAATTGATTAATCTTCAACACAAATCAACCATGAGAAAAGATTGATTCCCTTCACTTTAATACATAACCCAAGTCATAAATTTAAATAGTTTATTTTCAAACTTAACACAAAAAAAAACAATTAAAAAAAGAGAATAAAAAAAAAACCACTAAAAAAAGGGGAAAAAGAAAAGAGGATTTTTTAAATGGGGATGCTTTTCCCACTAACCCTAATTTGAAATTAGGGTTAGGGTGAAAAATGCACCTTCCCAAAAAAATCTGATTTTCTTTCTTCCCTCTTCTTTTCTCATCCCCATTCATCCCCAAACCCTAGGGGAAGTTTTTTTTTTTTTTTCTTCCATTTTGTTGCAGGTAAGGGCTATGGAAGGAGGCAACAAAGAAAGAGAAGAATTTTTCATCCAAGGAAGTATATCCATGAGTTTATGAGCACACATATATACACATTATGTGTATATATGTATTCTCACATACCCATTTGTGCATTCCTCCATTAGAGTTGAGCACTCAAGCTCATTCGGCCATGAAGGTATAATCTCGTTTACTTTTTGTAAGTAGTATTTTTTTCATTCAAAATACTTTTTTTTTCCATGCTAAATTACCTAAGGGCACAACCCTTTATTTCTCTGCTATTATGTTGGTAACAATAGTATTTTTTTAAAATTTAAATAATTAAAAAAATGTAAATGTGGGGGGTATTAGGGAGCCAAGGGCTCGACCCCAACCCATGCGCCATGGTTGAGGGCCCGTGGTTGTGGCCATGCCACAGTCGTAGCCTCAACCGCGGCTGTGGCATGGCCACAGTCATGACCTCAACTGTGGTTGGGCCAACCATCGCCAACCCTACCCACGTGGGTTAGGGTTTGGCATAACCCAATTTTATTTTATTTTAAATTAGTTTTTTTTTAAAATAATGTAAGAGGCATTAAAAAGGTATTAATGGTAGGTTTATTCTTTTTTAAAATAACCACTTTTTTTAAAAAATAGAACAATATTGCATTTTTATTTTTTTTTTAAAGGAAAGGAAGTAATATGGACACAATATAAGTATATATTTTTTATAAAATATTTTAATCAGTCATGTATTAAATACAGTCATGATTAACATAAAAGAAATACAATTTTTTTTTAAGAATGAATATATATATATATATATATATATATATATATATATATATATATATATATATATATATATATATATATATATATATATATATATATATATATATATATCATATTTGAAATTTTATTTTTTGTATAAATATATATCTAAATATAATCAGCAGATTATATATGAATATATATTTATATATGTAAATATATATTTAAATAGGATCATCATATATTCTCTTTTTTTTTTTTTTAAAGAAACCATTTAATTGCTAAAATATGGAACATCAACAACACATTTTTTTTTAATTGTTTAAATGAAGATCCCAAAATCAATTCTCCCTTGAAGGTAACATCTTTTAAAAAGAAATATCTCAAAAGAACAACAATTCTAAGAGGATCATTTCTTTACTTTTTTTTTTGAAACTTCATAGCAATAAAGGAAACTAATTTATATAAATCTGCTTACAAACTGAATATCTTTATTTACTTAAAATCTATTTTTATCAAATGCAATGTCTTGATTGATTGAAATGGCAGCCCTCTACGATTTCAAAGATAAGAACAAATGCTTTAAATCTATTCACACACTTTTATTTTATTTTTTTGTAGAAGAGCTAGCTATTATAAACAAAATTTTTACATGTCTCATAAAATAGTATATTTAGCTTACTATTGAATATTCAGTACTTTATTTAAAATTTAAACTAGGAAAATCCTTAAAAGAGATATCTACAAACATTATTCTTTATTACAAGCTATTTTAAAGGGACCCTCAAAGGAATTTATATAAAAGAAAATCACACTACAACATAGGCAACAAATTTCTACATCTACAAACTCTTCATCCTTCATATCCATCAACAAGGAGCATAAATCTTCATTTCTTCATGAACCATAGAGCTTCAAAATTTGCAAACAAGAAAATCTTCAAGTAGACCATGGCATGCTCACCTCCCATCCAAGGCCTCTAAGAGGCCACCCCCAAGCTAGGGGAACCAAAATATAGATAGGATTACAACCAAGCACAAACAAAACTACAATAATGAAGACTTACTATCCACATGAAAACTCCCAACCCAAGGCTTACACAATGGGTCTCATTTTGACCCTTAAATTGGGGTGAAGTGGACCAAATACCGTATGGGGAGAAAGCCCATTACAAAATGAAAATAAACAAGCCCTCACATGGCTTTGCAAAACTAAACATCTTCTCAACCATTTCTCAACAAACCCTTATGTCCCCCAAGGCATCAAGCCAAAAGAAACTCCCTTATGGCCCCCAAAAATAAAAATGAAATGGCTACATGGAGCCCATACTTCCATGTTGGAGAGACTCTACACCCATGGGTTGTCCTAGAACCTTCACTTCAAAGGATACTCTTACCTCCCAAGGGTGAGTGGGCCTTGAGAATCCCTTACACGAAACTAGCATTACATTACAAAAGAAACACAATACCAAAATGAAAGAAAGCATAACAACAGCCATTTCTTTTTACAAGCTCAACAAGTCTATCGCTTACACATCTTCACAAAAACACCATAACATCAACAAAGAGAAATGAGAGAGAGCCACCAGCCTAGATCCAAGCTTAAGGAGGATATTTGATGAAGAGCTCCCTTTTTCCTAAGTCACTTCTCCCAAGGATTCTCCAACACTAGCAATGTCTCTAAGATAGAGAGTTGGTGTTCAAACTCTCCACAATGGAGAGTCCCCACTAAAAAGACCTCCACACAACTCCCCACAACCCCTAGGGATAAGATCTCCTCTCTCATCGGTTAGTCTTCCCTAAGACCCTTACAATCTTTCCAAAAATGGGTTCCTAAAAAGGTTGGCCAAAAAGTGGGCAAAGACTTTACATCCTAATGGATGGATGTACTAACCAAGACCTTGCTTCCAAAAGTTGATTTTCGGCCATTTTGAAAATCTAACTTTTGGAAGGGTCTTTTGGTCAACTATGGGTTGTCCTATGGTGAAAATTGACCCTTACCCATAGGTATACGAATTGGGCTTAGTAAAAATGACCCAAACACATCCCTAGACACCTTTCTAACCTCCCAAAAGTCCATTTTAGGATTCAATTCGAAAATCAATGACATGACTCTACCTCAAGCTCCCTAACCAAGGGATTCACATGGGGATCCTAAACGAGTACTTACCTAGGCTGGTGGGAAACCAGTTGTCAAGTGGAACATGTCATGGCCACATGTACATATTATAAGTGTCAGGTGACACAACACAATTTACACATCACAAGCCACATGGCATTTCCACTTGAGCACTCACATAACAAATTTACAATTACAATTTAACAAATTAAATTGAGACGTACAAGCTCATTACATTTACAAATAAAATACAATACAATGAGGTTTGGTCTTTCATTAGACACAACCTTGTCTTGCACTGAATTTAAATTGGCCTATGTTTGGTTCCCCGATATAATACCATGGTCTTAATCCCTACACACTAAATCCAACATTAGTAGTCCAAGAAATAATATATTAATCCACAACATATATAAAATAAACTTCATTCAAATTTTATAGATGATTTACAACATCACATAACAATTAAAATTCACTTCACATAATCAATTTAAGATTTTTCTCTCCTGCAATCATGTGCACTCATAAAATCCACTTAAGTAATTAACTTTCAATTCACAGTAGAAATCTCATCGTATTATAATCAAATAAACTCTGCATTTCCTAATTAATCATGTAAGCATATAAAATCCATCGCATCCTCACATCATTCATTAAATCAAAATAACCATAAATGCAAATCCATATTTGTATCATAAAATAGTCATCAATAATCCATCACCTAACATTTATCCTTCAATGAAATTCACAACTCATCATAATTTAAATCTCAGTTGTTATTTTTCCTAATATCTCACATTAGCATATATACTCAATTCAGAACATCGCAATAATTATCTAAATCAATCATCATGAGTATGGAAAATGTCATAAACTATAATTTACATCATCTAATGAAAACAATTTTCCTAGATCAAGAGGGTTAAATCTCCTAAACCATCCAAAACATTAATCCAATTACTAGGTATATCCTAATGGTCAATTGACAAAGCTATGTCAGGCTTGGGGTGAGGCCTCACAGCTTGGTAATGACTTATGGAAGGGGAATATGGGAGATAACTATTCAAGACCTTTCATTTTTACTTTATTCTTAGGGAACACTAAATTTGGTCAAAATTTATGGTTTCGATAGTGGATCTATTTGGGGATGTATTTCCCTTGCGAGTATAGAAATATCTCAGAAAATATCTGGGAGAAGCAGACCAAAAATGAGGCGGAGAAGTGAAATGGTTGAATATATACAATGGGATGGGTAAGGTAAATCCTAATCTATTGTGCATAGAAAGTTTCTTCTTTTTATGAAAATAAGTACTTCAAGAATAGTCCATGCACTTGAAATTCTTGATGCTCTCATGCCATATTTTGTAGGTAATAAGAATCCTCACCACATTTATCTATGATAAAAAATGTCCCAATCCACAAGGCTTCAAATTTTCTACATTTCCCTTTGTCCTAATTTCTAGCATTCCACATGAGAAACATGTCATCCACTTGGAAGTTTCTTTCTTTCTCCTTCTTGTTATGCAAATATCGAGATTATTTTTTAATCTTATCATTCTATTTTTTTGCTTCTGTCCTTATCTCATCCAGTTCAGCTAGTTGCCCCATTAACTCCTTCATGGGCTCTAGTATATCAAAATTCTCATGAAGCATGAATTTTTACACTGGTAACTTACTGTACATTGGAATCAATTCTTGTGCCCCAAATACTAACTCAAATGGTGATGTGTCAATTTCCTTCTTCACTATTATCCTATCTTCCGAGACAACCAACCTTAGTTTTGAATCCCATGCTTTCTTATTATTTTCTATCATCCTTCTTATTATCTTCAAAATGATTTTATTATTGGAGTCAGCCTACCCACTTCCCTGGGGATGATATGGTGAAGAATAAGAAGGGATTATTCCATAAGTTTCACAAAACTCCTTAAATTCCTCAAATTTGAAACACATCATGTTATCCATGATAAGTTTGACTGGAACCCTAAAGCGAGTTATAATGTGATCCATCAAGAAACTTATTACCACCTTACTGGTGGATTGCTTTGTTGGGATGGTTTCCACCCATTTTGTAAAATAATAAATGGCCACTAGTATCCACTTATATCAACCACTTGATTTTTCAAGGATTTCCCTTATAAAATCAATGCCCCATTGTTGAAATGGTGCTTCTATCTGCATAGGCATCAAAGTAGCACTCCTTGATATTTAAGTTTACTTGAGAACCTTTGACATGCTTCATAGAAAAGAGTCTTTAAAGATTGTTGACCAGTAATATCCAACCCTTAGTATTTTATGAGTTATTGTTTTGGCAGAGAAATGACCTCCACAAACCCCATCATGAAGTTCTTTTAAGATTTTATTTTCTTGACTCCCATCTAAGCACGACAACAAAACACCATCCTTATTTTTCCAATATAAGTCTCCTTTTAGAAAGATATATTTTGAGGCTTCCAATTTCAAATTCCTCTTCTAATTTCATTCAAATTATCAGGGCACCTTTATGTTTTGATAAAATAAACCACATCAGTGTACCAGGGAGTATGCTCAATACTGTATATTGCATTCATTTCATCTCCAACATTGTTTACTTGCATAGCTTACAAATTCACTTTAGCCTCAGTATTTCCAATCCTTGTCGTCTTAACAATTTGGTAATTTGGATATTAATGTTGAATTATTGGACCTAATTAATCCATCTACACCTCATGCATGTTACATCTTATTTCCTAAAAATGTTCTTGACTACGACATTAGGCACATATCCAATTACCTCTTAGCCAACCAATTATGGTCTAAAACATTTCACTGCCTTTACCAGGACATATGCTTATTTCTCATTAATATCATATTTTAGCTTTACAACCTATAAATACTTGCTAAAAAATGCAATGGGTTGTTCTAGACCATCCTCATTCTTCTATAACATAATAGTAGCAATAGTGTGATATGAAGCAAAATAAAATTTTTGGAAAGGTTTAGAGAAATCTGGGGATTTCAACATTGGTGCCTCCTTAATAGCTCTTTTGATATCTACAATTCATTGATTTCATCTTCTATCCAATCATATTTTTCCCCTTCTTTAACATTTTAGAGATGGGTTTCACAATCTCAACAAAATTGGAAATAAATCTTCTCACAAAATTAATTTTCCCAAAGAAGGATTGGATTGATTTTACTATTTTGGGAATGGGAATTTTATCAATAGAGGTAACTCTCTCAGGATCTATTCTCACTCCTTATAATACTATATGCCCCAACAATTTTCCTTATGTGACACCAAAATGGAACTTCTTTGGATTTAGTGATATTCCATATTCAAGAGCTTTTAAGAATATCTTCTCCAAGTGATTACAATGTTTGTCAGCTTTCTTAGAGTTTTTTTTTAGGTCATCCTGATAAACCACCATGATCACATTAATTAATTTAGAAAATGCCACATCCATCTCCCTTTGGAAAGTGGCTCCAACATTAGTCAAACCAAAAGGTATTCTTACATAAACACATGTGCCCCAAGGAGTGGTGAAAGTTATTTTATATTATTTTGACTCCCTCATCTTGACCTAGTTGTACCTTGACAATCATCCATCATATAAAGTAACTCACATCCATTCACCCTCTGTAGTAGGGCTTCCATATTTGGAAGTGCATAGTTGTCTTTTAATGATGAGATATTTAGGTTTATGAAATCCACATAGAATCTGATCTTTGCATTCTTCTTTCTCACTGGTACCGAGTTTGAAATCTAGGTGCTACTTTTATTTCAACTTTATCATCCTTGTAAAATAATTTTTCTAAGACCACTAGTCCTTTGGGAGTCTTATTTGTTTTTAATTAAACAACTTCCTCTCCAAAAATAGTCTCCTTTCCATAAATCTCCTCTACATAAACATTGAAATCTATCTCTTCATATTCATGTATTGATCTTCACAATGCATAAATTTCAACAAATTACTGTCATCCTCAAACACCTACCAGTTGCAAATTTTTTCAAGAAAAGAGGGTCAAGATTTAATCTTGACCATTGATATGCCACTCAATATCACATCATTTTGTTTTAATGCAACATTAGCCAAAAATACTGCCATAATATTTTTTGATTGGTCAATCAAGTCTTCTGAAAATATAATAAATAATTCAATTATATCTTATACTTCATTTATGTTTTGCATGAGTCTTGGATTCTTGGTGGTGTATTTGGATCTCACTTATGAAACGACTAGTTTAGAATCTCATATACACTAAGTAATTTGATTCCATGCTTGTAGGCAAGATTTAACCCTAGTAAGAGGGCTTCATATTCTGCCACGTTATTGGTGCACTCAAATGTCAAGAGAAATGAATATTTGGAAGTTTTTCCTTCTAGTGATATGAACATTACTCCTATTCCATTTCCTTCCTTGCTACATGCTCCATGAAAGTGCATTTTTCATACTTGATTTTGGCTCTTTTGGGCATGAGTGTAGATAGGCTCGGTGTTTGTCAACTTATGCTTTGTTAATTTGACTATGAAATTCACTAAATTAGTGTGAAAAAATTAGTTCATTTGATTTGGATCTATATCTTCAATTATATAAGATGATTTAGGCTCTCTTTATACCTTAATCTCCTTCCCATTCACCAGTATGGTAGCATATGATGATAAGTCCAATTGGACATGACTACCCACTAGCCTCGACATTATTTAGACAAAAACATCCCATAGTTTAGAGGAACATCTACCATAGTGATATTTTTCCTATGAGAAGCTTTAGGACAAGAAGCAATTTTAAATTCTACATCTTTCATGATGCCTATAATAGGGACATATTTTTTGTCCATAGCATATAATTTTTAATGGGTTGTATCAACCCATAATCCCAATTCCTTAATGCCCTAAAAAGGCATAATGTTAACAATTGATCTAGAAACAACCATACAATTTTTCACCAACCTATTTTTTATTAATAAAGTCATATAAAAAGGATCTAAATGGGAAGTATTTTTTGTTAATGTGGTACCCAAGTATAAAAATAGTGTTACTTCTTCCTCTTTCTTACTTGTTATTGGGATCTCATGCCTTTGTCCCTTACTTTACTCTTTAGGAACAACAAACAACCTCTTTTTAGTTTTCTCTCTATATTTAGGAAACCTCATCATCTCCAACAAAGGGACCTATAGACACCTAAAATTATCCTAACAATTACCCTTATTCTAGCCAATTAAATAGATATTTATTATTTATTTAATTTTAACCTTATTCTACCTTAAATAAATAAATTTACATTTATTTAATTAACTCTTTTTTATCCCCTATCTTTGATTGAATAAATTTACATTTATTTAATCCCATTTCCCCTCATCCTAATCCTCCATTTAATTAAGTAAATGATCTTGTTTACTTAATCAATCCCCTCTTAACCCACTTGGAATTAAATATTACATTTAATTCTATTTGAGCACATGGCTCCTAACTTTAATCCTCACCTAACCTCACTTCCCTAACCTAACCCATCCTTCTAACCCAAGCCAACCCACTTTTCCACTAATTAATCCTAATCTCCCACCTAATTCCATCCTAATCATTTGCACAACCTTAATCTAAGGATTAAAAAATCCAAACCCAAACCCAAGTCACATGTGACTCTTACACACTTTTCTCCCACATGTCATTGACATGTCACTTTCCAAGGCTTTGGTTCTCTCTTTCTCTTCCACCTTTTGACCCATGTCATTGACATGTCATTTTCCAAAGTTTCTCACACATGTGTGAGCAACCTTGGTTCTCCCATCATCTCACAACCCTTGACCTTTGTCATTAAGCCATCATTTTTTCAAGTTGCTTATACATGTGTGAGCAACTTTGGCCCTCTTACACCTTCTTACACCTTCTTACAATTTGTCATGGACATGTCACTTTCAAAGGTTTCTCACACATGTGTGAGAATCTTTCCCCCTTTGAATGGTCAAACCCTAATCCACATGACATCTACTTGGCCTCCATCTCATGGCCACCTCATTGATCCTGAAAAATCCTAGCCCTTCATCCCACTTGCAATCTCAACCGTCCATTTCCCTCAAATTCCTATTTATTGAGAGCTTCTCTCCTCATTCAACAAGCCTTTTTCATGCATTGTCATGCTGTAGGATTTGAGCAACCACATACCCTCAACAACCAAAATTATCAACACTTAGTCTTTTTTGGAGGTTTGCATATTGTATTGAGTAGATTAAGTTTTTTTCACATTGTTATTTCTTCTCATTTGCATGCTTATTTCCATAATATTTTGAGGTTTGCATGAATATGTTAGAATAAGCTTAGTTTATTTAAGTTTTTTCTTTTATTACATTTTTATGCAATACATTTTGGCATGCCCGGTAGGACCCACTTCATGGGTTCTTTTATAAACTAACCTTCTAATATGTGTTCTCTTGAGTGTTTTTGTGAGTTTTGAGCTTGTAGGTGGAAGGAGCTATTGGAAGTCAAACTTCTAAAAAGACCCTTGAATCAAGCCAACAAGCTCACGGTTGCATTTAGGAGTGCCAAGAAAGGAGTTTTGATATATTACTCCCTATACTTTCTCCATTTCTCTAATTTTAACTTTTAGGAAATATATGCATTATATATGTCTTAAAAAAAAATCTCTTTTAGTGTTGTTTTCTTTTCCTAATAATTTTAAAATCATTGTTTTTCTATTTGTTGAAAATATATTTTAGTATATATAAAGGATATATATATATATATATATATATATATATATATATATATATATATATATATATATATATATATATATATATATATATATATATATATAATAGTGAAAAAATACACACACACACACACACACACACACATATATATATTAATACATATTAAATATATGTATATATTTAATATATATTAATTAAATAATAATAATAATAATAACAAAATATTAAAAAAAAGGGGGTCCCGCGGCTGTGGAAACCACAGGCCCCGTGGGCTGTGGAGACCACAGTCCCAGTGGGCTATGGAAACCATACTCACCACGGGTTGTGGAGACCACAGTCCTCACGGGTTTTGGAGACCACATACCTCATGGGCCTGCAGTCAAACATTTTTTTAACCAAAAAAAAAAATCAATTCACATTTCAGTTTTAGTCTTTTTTTTTGTTTAATAAGTTTAATCTTTCTTTTTTTTTCATAGGATTTTAGTTCCTAGTCATATGGATGACCAGGGGCTCTGCTAAAACTTTAGTCCCCTCTATCCAGGCCTGTGGTCATGTGGGACCCATGGGCTAGCTTTCAGGGGCTTATTTAGCCATTTGTCTCCTTGCAACCCATAAAGGAGCTACTTCACAAAAATGCTTATAACTTCTACATACGAGCTTTGTTTTGGACGATTAAAAAAGTGTTGGAAAGATGATTCAATCCTCTATCTAGATATGCAAGCCATTTTACCAGATTTAATCTAGAAAATTTGGTGCACACATCCCAAGTTAACCCTTCTTTGCAAACTTCAAACACTCATAACTTGGGCATAAAAAAACATTTTTCAGCAAATTATTTTTTAAAATTCATCAGAAAAATTCAAGGAATCTAATTTTGTAATTATTTTTAGCCTTAGACAATATGTTTGAAGTGTTTTCCACACATTTTCAAATTGGGCTTAAAATAAACCTTTCACATTTGGGTTTAGAATTAAAAAGAACAAGTGTCTTTTAAACCCCATGGCCACGTACATATTCTCTTCTCTCGCACCTTCGGGTGATCTTGAGTGCAAAAGAAATATATTTTCTTGTTTTATTTTTAGGATTCCTTCTTGGGGATTTGATCACCTCAAGGGACAACCTCAACTCCCATGTTCCAGTGGAGTATAAATATCGGGAGGTGAATCGAAAGACACCTCTCTTGGAAGTAGAATCTTGTCACTCTTGGCTAAGCCCCAAATAACTTTATACCTTTGGGAAGTGAAGGTGGTGTTTTGGGTTACCGTCTCCTACCATCTGTGTGACATTATTCTCTTTCATCTATGGATTTGGGCCTCATGTACCTTGCGTATATCGAGGACATCCCCTAATTGAGCTTGTATATCCTAGTTGAAGCCTCAATAGGATTGTTGGTGTGTTTGATTGGCTTGAATGTTTAAAACCTTCTCCATTTTCATCCAAAAGGGGACACACCATCCAAATTAATCCTTATCAATTGTGCTTGTGTATAATTTCATTTGTTTACTTTGCATTTTAAAATCAAAATTCCAAAAACAATCATAAAATTTCAAAAATCCAAAAAAGCATAAACTTTTAAAATCCAAAAACATCAAAAACTTCAAAATCCAAAAAAAATTTAAAGTTTAAAAACCCAAAAACATTACAAAACTCAAAAACTCAAAACAAATCAAAATCATTCAAAAAACAACAAAAAACATTTTGTTAAGTTAGTTGTCTTTAGTCAAGCTTTCCACATCATGTCCACATCACTTCTTCCATCTATCGACTTCATCACCTTTTTCATACTTCTTATCCTAATCAACTTCTTAATCATTCTAACTCATTCCTCCAATCGTAATCTCTCCTAATCATCCTATTCATTCCTCTATTCTAATCATCCTAGTCATCATATCCTAATCATCCATAACATCCTTATTCATCTTCTTAATCCAATTCAATCATCCTTAATCATTCATCTACATCCTTAAAATTTCCTCCATATCCTAATCATTCTTCCTCTTCATCTCTTAATCATCTTCCTTCTTAATCATTCTAATCATCCTAATCAATTCTTCCAAGTCATTCCTCTTCTATTCCTAAGCATCCTAATCAATTCTTCTAAGTCCTTGCTATTCTATTCTAATCTTCCTAATAACTTCTTCTAATAATCCTAATCACTTCTAAGTCATCTTTATCATTCTTCTTAATCATTCTAATCATTCTTGTAATCTAATCCTTCTTCTACGCCATCTTTATCCTCTTCCTAATCATTCAATCAAGGTCATAATATTCATGTTGGTAATCCTTCACAAATCACATCTACTTTCTTAATCCAATTTCATTATTCATTTTCCTTCTAATCTAATCACATCATTACCTTTCTAATCTAATCCACTTGTCAACTTCATTCCAATCAAATCCTAATTCAATTCATTCCATTGTCTTCCAATATCCCCCACCTATCTTATAAATTTCTTTCATTCTTAATTCCAATCTATATCCACATCATCTTCTCATCCAAATTTTCATAAAATCTTCTACTTTGAACTTAGGAGCAAAATCATCATTTGGAATTTAATCAAATCTTGTCTTGATTGAACCATATCCAAGCATAATCAAGACTAATCAAATCAAATCTCATCTTTCATTCCTTAATCAATCTTAGGTTGAAAATTTTTAATCAAGCGTTACATAGACCCTCATCATTAGCAAACACATCTAATCAAATTATTGCTTTGAGAACATCAGTTTGTCTCAAGTAATTAATTCCATTAATCCTATCCTATTTTTCTTGGGATAAAAAATCCATCTCCAAGTAGAAGAAGATCATCATCCAAATCAATCCTTTGTTTGCACCATCATAGGGTCTTGTTCCACCTAGGTTTGTCTCAAACCTTCAAATCCAAATCAAAATCAAATCCAATCAATCAAATCCTTGAGGCCCCATCCTCACAATCAATAAAATCCATAGTCTAATCAATCTAATCCTTGAGGCCCTATCCTCTTAATCAAGCCAAAGCCAAATCCATAATCCAATCAAATCTAATCCTTGAGGCCCTACCCTCTTAATCAATCAATCCAAATCAAATCAATCAATTGAAATCAAACAAATCAAAATCCTTGAGGCTCTGCCCTCTCAAATAAAAAACAAAGTCCAAACTTTCTCCTAGTCCTAAGTTAATATTTCATCCATCCTCAAATATCTCACTTCATCTACTCCTAATTCAAATCTTCTTCTAATCCAAATCCAAACCTTCATTTCAACATCATGGATAAAGATTGGCTTCACACAAATCCAATCTCACATTCATCCAACTCACACATTCACCAAAATAATCCAACTCCCACTTACCAAGACAATCCTATATCCCCATCTATTCCACCTCAATATTCCATATCTAATTCCAATACATCTCACATTTCTTCTCCTTCCTCTACCTTTGACAAGGGAAATCCATCTCATCCTTCCACATTTACCCAAATCCATCATCTCCATCTCTCATGTCCAAAACCATGCTTTTCTTTGCATGGATCGACGAGATAACCGTGAAGTATAGATCCCTACCTCTAAATCAAGCTACCAATCTCCACAAGTTGTACACTCACCATCATTCCCTCCAAGTCAAGACACACCTAAATCTTCTAAGTCTCATGAGTCCTTCATACCTCCATCCACTCAATTTGAAGCTTCCACTTCCTCCACCCCATCACCCTCCCAAGTCCAAACATGTCACAAACTTGTTCCAAAGCATGCTTCTATGAATTCTTCTCCTCCTCTAGATCTCAAAATATCTCCATCCCACACTTCCCATCCATCTCAAGATACATTTATCCCTCTTAATCCACTTCATGATCCAATTCCTAATCAAGATCAAGACATCCCTATTACCCCATTTGTTAATGACTCCCCTTCATCTCATGAACCCATCCCCTCTACCCAATCCAATGATCCCCTTCCATCTTGAGCATTAACATCCACTTATCCTCCACTTCATGAAGATATTCCTTCTCTCCCATCCAATAATCCCCCTCCATGTCAAGATCAAATCACTCCATCTCATGACTCCCTCCCCTCCATTCCATTGTATGATATTCTTCCATCTCAAGATCCCATTATTCCTTCTACTCTGCCACCTAATCCTCTCCAAAGTCAAGATCAAAGTACTCAGTTATCTCCATGTCATGATCCTCCATTGTCTCAAGATCTTATTTCCCTCCTAATCCATCCCAAGATCCAGTCATCTCCCCTAATCCCCCTCATGATCCTAATCAGTGAAAACTTTAGTGGTGATTATTTGCCATTTGGTGAATGTCACTTGTCGGCAACCCATGATTTGGCAAATATATTGCCCATATGGGATTGACCCTATTGCCCCAAATTTATTAAAATTGGGTCCAATTCCCGGGCCCATCTCCCATCAATTTTTAAAATTTTTTCCATTTCTTTCACATTATCGCCAATGGCATATAATTTTTGGGCACGATATATTTTAAACACTCACCTAGAATTTCCAAGTGGCCCCAAATGGATGGCCTATTTTCGCCAATAGTTATATATATATATATAGGTGGCCCCAAATTTTCCTAGCATTTTACGAACGCATGTCTCAAACCTATGCCTTTTCGCCAACTTTATTAATCATAGAAAGGTATTGGAGGACTCATAATCACCTTGAAAATAACACAAGATGTGTTATAATTACCCAAGCTTCACCAAATATTTGTAGACCTAATACCTCCCACCCAATTCTCTCAAAAAATGATTAGTATAAATACATTCATAGATCAGTGTTATTGTACACAATTTGGCTCGGTTCAATTTGATCGATAGCGAAGTTCAGAGACTTCAGACTGTTGAGTCCTGACTGCATTGGCAAGTCATGACTACAATTGAATTTGAGGCAAAGGTAAGTGATTATTATTCTGCGACTATGTAAATTTGAGTTCATTCTTATTTAGTGGGGACCAGTTAGTGAACAGTGGTGACCAGGGAGACCTTAGACATGATTTAAGGGTGAATGAACCATATTTATATGTATTATAATTCTATTGTCACCTATTCAACAAGTAAACATTTTTTTTCACTGGTAGGCTAGTAGCCTGGTAGCCTTTATTTTGTTGAAGAATTGAGATGTCGAAGAAGAATAAGGGTAAGGCTCCCACATATGGGGAAAGCCAAGAGAGGCCAGAAAAATGGAGAACCTTATCATCGTACTTTGGTCATGGTGTTGGAAATGTTTCTGGCCAAAATTGGGAAGCTACTTCATCACAGGAAGATTTTCAAGATTCACAACCTGAACCTACATGACATATTGAAGAAGTCAGGAAACCTGATATCTCAGATCATGATGAGCTTGAAGAAGATTTTGAGTTAAATACCCCGACTAGCCATAATGATATAATCAACTTGGATGAGACTGAGAATGTAAGAGAAGATGATGGTGTAGGGAAGAAGAAAAGAAAATAAAATTCAAAGAATGATAGAGAATCAAAAAAAGACTAGATGTGGGATCTGTCAAGGAATTTTCAAGTAGAATGGGTGTCTAAGTATCCATTCATTGAACTAGTGGACAATCCAATTGAAGGTGAGCCTCCAGTAGAATGTAGATGTAAGATTTGTAGCAAGATAAATAAGAAGGAAAAGAGGTTGCAGCTAAAAATTGACACCATAGAGAAGCATATGGGTAAAGTTTACAAAAAGAAAACCATAGATGGAGCTCAAAAATTAGTGATAAGATGGAAAACAAAGGAGGAATCTCAGCATGTTAGGAATGAAGAATTATATCAATTTCAACATAATATAAATATGAAGCTTGGTGAAGTTAAAGGCTCTATTGAAGTTTGTTTTGGAAAAGCATTAGAAGTAGAACTAATGGGAAAAGTTGTTCAGTTAAGTGTTGTGTTTAATATTTTGAATAGAGGGCATCCTATGATAGACTACCCATCATTGAGTGCTTTATTACACTTTCTGAAAGTTTGTAACTATCCTAACAGTCACTAGTCAGTAAATAGTGGATGGGAATGGGCAAGTTATCTTGCCAAGGTTGAAAAAGAGGATCTAAAGGCAAAAATTAAAGAGTCAAATTTTATTGCATTGTCTATAGACAAGGTTACAGCAGTAGATAATACTTCCTAGGTATGCATGCATGTTTATACTGTACACAATTTTTTTCACCAACCTCATCTACCAACTGTTGCTAAAATGAAGGATAATGTGATAGCGGAAAATTTATTTGAACTAGTAAAGAGTTCTCTAATTGAATATGGAGGTATAAATGACATGATGATTGCCAAAAAGCTAGTGTGTGTTGGAGCGGATGGAGCTTCAGTAATGCAAGGCCACAGGGGTGGTCTTTGCACAAAGATACAATCTTCTTGTGCACCCTACATTACTCCCATTCACTGCATGGCCCACAAAATGAATCTATCTTTTGGAGTTGTCAGCAAGCATGCTCCAATACAAAAAATTGAAGTTTTAATCAAAGAGCTCTACCAATACTTCTATCGAAGTCTGAAATGATTGAGGGAATTTCAACACTTTGTTGAAGGACTAACCAAAGGGAACAAGCTTCTTAAGGATAATGATACTAGATGGATCTCTTTGGATGGACTAGCACATCAAGTTTTTTCAGAATATCAATCGTTGCTTGGTCTAATGAACTCAAGTCGTGATGAAGTAGGGAAACCAAAATTTCTTGCACTACTGCAAATGTTAAGTAATGTAGAGACACTCTTAACATTAGTAGGTCTTCTCCCCGTGCTTGAGGAAATGATAAATTTAATGAAAAAGGCCTAGCAAAGAGCTATGTATATTGCAGAATATGTTGCACTACGTAAATTAACATGCTTGACGCTCGATAATCTCTATCGATTATTTGATGATGTAAAATTTGTCAGTTGGCTGAAAATCATAGATTTGGACAATCTTGATAACTTTTTAAAAATTGGTGCAAATAGGGAGTTATGTGTAGAAGTTTATGGAGTTGAGATACCAATGCACTACTTTTCTAGGATCGAGTCCAAGGAACTAGGAAAGAACCCCAGGAAGCGAGTATCAAGTATTAAAAGGGAAGACTTTACCAAGATCGTTGAGTCTATAACAACTTCTATGAAGCACATTGCCTATGATCTTTCCACACATATTAGAGAAATATTTCCTGCAGTCAAACTACTTGAATCCATGGCTATTGTGTTTCCTCGATATTGGAGTCTGAACAGTTCAAAAGATTTTAAAACTAAGCTACTAACTTTGATAGATCATTTTTGCAAAACCAAAGAGTTAAATTGAGTAACTCTAAATGGAATTTTAGATGAATCTCATTTGAGAGACCAAATAGGTCATTTTTCAATAACAATGAGGGAACAATATAATATTATGCAGAACCCTTTCAAAGATGGATCGGTAACAAGGCTTTGGAAAAATCTAGCTGAGAGCAAAATGTTGATTGATTCAATATCAGAATATTTCAAGCTTGCTGATTTATGTCTGACCATGATATTGGGGTCGGTGGAGGATGAGAGAGTTTTCAGTGCTTTGGGATTCCTAAAGTCAAAGCTAAGAAACAAACTAGACAAGAATTTGGAAAATTGCTTGAGGCTCTATACATCCAGGTATGAAGTCAATACTTTTCCTTATGAAAGGGAACTAAAATTTTGGAAGAAGAAATGTAAGAGAAGAGGGTTGGGCAACATTTCAAACCAAAGTGGGAGTGCCAGAGACAATGATGTCATTGACTCATGTACTGGTACTGGTACTACTAGCAGTGAACATCAGTTAAACAGAGGTATGCAGAGTGAAGAAAACATATCGAAGAACCAAGGAATCTATGAAGTTGATGGTGATGAATCTGAGGATCCCAATAATGTTATGATGTGGCAGCTTGAACCATTGTAGAAGTAGAAGGTCCTAGGTATTTATTAAACTTTTTCTTGAAGTCTACTATCAGTTTCTGTATCTCATGATCAATCACGCATAATAGCATATTCCAATGTCAAAAACATGAATGTGGTTGATAATGTCATCAAGATTCAATTCCACAATTAATAATGGTTTTTATTTGCATTATTCAACTCATATGGTATAATTCTTGTAGATTTTTCATTATTTGTTTTGACAACATAGCAAATTGCAATTCACATGTTACAACTCTTAGAAATACTGATTTTCATTAATTTAATTACAAATATGATACAATGTAACAATTCATTCATTAATATTAGTAAGAACACAACTCTGTGATTCATTTTACAAAAGTTAATGAATCAATACCCATTGGCAATTTGGCACATTGCCCAATTTCAATTTCATTACCCTAAGCCAATGACCCTGAATTCCCTTTTATAGAAACAAGGGAGCAACAACAACTTCAGGTCAATTTTCCTAATGTGAAGTCTCAAAATCTAAATTAGTAAGACAACTACAAGTCTACAACATCTCTACAATTGTACATTTCTTCATTTGACAGGCTGATTTAGTAAATTAGCATTGGCAATAACATCTGCAAAATTCATCCTGTTCAAAAAACAAAGTTCAAACTTGTTACTTTAAACTCAATTCTAGTATTTAGGATAATATCAAAGATATATACTAAAGATATAGAGATGATTGAAACTAAAAGTACTTTCACATACTATGATTGATGAGATCAAGATGATTATGTTAGTTTCTTTAGTATGCTCCATTCTTCGTCAATTGGAAGGGTAAAATTTGTGATGTTATAGTAAATGACCTACAACCTCGTCAACCATCCATACTTGGAAGAGTGAGTTGAAAGCAATGTTCCTTCCAATATTGCATTCAAATTTGTCGATGTTTTGATGCAGTTTGCAATGCCTTCATGAGTTATGTCATGAGGAAGCTTGCCTAAATCAGACATCATTGTGTCCTCCAACATTTTTTTTTAAGATTCTCTTCCAACGAAATTCCTTGATGAGTAATCAGGACCAGGACTTGACAAACCAAGAGTTATCAATTTATTTGTTTTACTATTCATCTTAGCGAGCTTTGGCCTGAATAAGGAAAGAGTTTCGTCTGCTTTTGTTAGTTTTTGACATTTTTGAAAGATAGAGTTCACCTTTATTGTTGCACCAACGCAGTCCTGAATTCCCTTGCTTGCCAAATGCCTATCACTGGTTGTATTGATTTCTTGCAAAATTTGCTTTGCAATTTTCTCTCTCTACAAAAAATTTTGTTCTTCTCAATGTGCTCTTTCAGCTTCCCAAAAACATCTATAAGACTTTCATTCAGTTCAAACCAATCACATAACCTATCAGTAGACACCTTTATTTTCCCCCAGAAGAATTTTTTTATTTTGTTGACTATATTATTTACATGGTCATTCAAGTTGTTTTCATGATTTTTAATTGTATTATTTGCCTTCTTTAGGTCTTCTCTCATTTTTGAGAACTAGTGTTCACTATGTTGTTTTATTTTCTTTGCTTTCTCTTCCCACTATTTTGTTTCTACCATCTCATTCTCCAATTCTTTCTTTAAGTTATTGTTTTTCTGTCCCTCATTCTCCATGCTTTTGTATATACTTAATGAAGAGGATATTTTATCCTCAAGTTTTTTTTCACTCTGTTCCAATTTTTCCCTTAGAATTTTCAGTTCTACCTCCATATGTTCTTGTTGTTCAATTGCTTCTTTAGAGGATGAATTTTTTATCCTTCTCTCTAATTCTTTGCACCTGTTTTCTATTTTTTTCTCCTTTCCCTTTTCATTTGTCAGGTCTGCCTTTAACTTATCTATTTTTCCCTGAAGCTTTCCTTTCTCTCTCTCCAACTTCATCATTGAACTGTAGACCACTTGGTTGGTCATTTTCGACACATTTATCTTGTCCACATTTTAAATTTTGGATAAATCCATATGGAGGGTGCTAACTTGAAATTGAGATGGATCTAAGTGACTCAATAGTGGATTGTTATCTCTAGATGGGGGCATAACAACCATGAATTCGATCATATCTTTCTTTGGGTCATATGTGGAAAATAACTTGTTGGATGCAGGTTCTGCATCACGAGCTGTAGCAACTGCTTCCATCTTCAATGTCTTGCTATTTTGTCTATGCCTATTTTTTGATCATTCATAGTTAGTTACAAAATCATTGTAATGAAAATTAGGGTTTTCTGACACAACTGAATGTTTGAATGGTGAAATAAAACTTGCACTGGTGTACAAGCTTCCACCTATGTTGCATGTGGTTCTCCTAATTCCACCATGAGGATTACCAACACCTTGACCCATTACAAGTGGAGTTTTTGGACTAGTCTGAGGGTTTTGTCCTGAAGGTTGGGAAATTGTTGGACTCACAGTCACCATTGCCATTTTTGTACTACTACTTGTCATAACCTTTTGCTTCTTTACACTGCCTTGATCTCTAGGAACCATTGTTTTCATGTCCACCTGTAATGTCCTTTTTGCACCACTAGTTGTAGTTGTACCCATGATATCCATAGTTGTAGGAGTGTAAATTGATTTAGATTGAATCTGAGTGCTTGATTCAGATTGAATCTGAGTGCTTGATTCATATTGAATCTGAGTTCTTGATTCAGATTGAATCTAAGTGCTTGGAACAGATGGAACTGGATGTGAAGGTGGAACAAATGAAATTGACTGAGTAGTATTTTTTGTTGATGAATATGATGATTGAACTCCAAGCCAAAGGCCTGGTTTCTCACCATATTTTGGTGGAGCTGGTGGATCAAGTACCGACCAAGGCCCTTGTCCACTGGGACCCAAACAACCAAAACCTAGGTAGACCATTTTTTCTACAATATCTACCCCTTTGGTATATTGATCTTTTGTTGACACATCAACTCCTCTACTAATTGAATATACTTTAGTGGATGTGGGATTCATAGAATCCTGCTCATACTCATTATCTGGACTATCATCATCGTTGTGATATGTTGTAGCTAGATGCTCCTTATTCCAAAATTTGCTAAACATTTTATCCTCTTCCACCTCATAAAAATTTGCAGAGGTCTTTGGCTCATCGAGATTCTTCCTCATTTCCCAAAAATCATGAATTTTGGTTCGAGTCCAATTATCATCCATACAGTCATCCATTAGGTATTTTGGAATAGATTTTGTAGATGGTTGAGCAGCTTTCTAGTAGAAATTGTACGATGTAATGGCCTACAATTTTCCTTTTTGTTTGTGCAATGCCATAATTTTTTATGACAATTCTTGTATTGAAATATTATTTTCAGCAGCATATTTCTCCATCTCTTTTTTTACCTCATCCCAGGACTCCATGTTTTTAAATTTTTCTATCAATGGCATACTTTCATGTTGACATTTTCTTGTAGAGTTCCAATCCTCTCTAAGCTTTGTTCCAATTATGTTGACTAGTGGATCATATTGCCAGTGACTATCAACATCAAAGTGAAAAATTGAAAAAAAGGCTTGTGCCACTTTGAATCCTCTTCTCTCAAATGTGAACCCTCCAAATGAGAAAGGTAAGGAAGGAAATACCATTTTCTTTTGCTAACCATTAAAGAGTACATTTGTGCTCTCCATCTATCGTACATATTCCAATGCAAATACCCTCTCTGTTACATGTAATGGAAGTTTATAGGGTTCTACCACTGAACCGTAAAACCTTAACACAGTGTACTCTTCCATTAAGTACCAGTCAACCAATTGTATTTGACTTTCGAGTTGAATGCAATCTCTATAAGTAACAAGCAATCTAGGCATTGGAGTGCCTATAATTTTTTGGTACATTGGTGCCAAAAAGAAGTCGAAAAAATTGTTGTAGTTCCTTCTATTATCAATCATCCTTATCTGAGGTGTCCACTCATATATTGGATTTTGGCCCTGACTACAAAGCTTGTTTGTCTGAAATATTGCATGATGCTTTGCTAAGAGAAGATAGCACAAGTAGGTTGTGAATCTAAATGTCTTCTGTGAACCTCTTTTAATCATTAGTAATTGTTCTTGCATGCAACGAACAATGTGCTCAATAAAACAATATTTGATAGGTTATTTTTCAAAATGAATATGAAAAATTATTTCAAGAATGTTGGCATCCACTTGTTTATTACTATCCAATCCCAAACAAAATGCTAGCAAGGAAATATTGTCCTGTGCCCATGGCACAAAAATATCATAATCATAAAGAGGCTTATGATATGGACTTAGACTAGAACCATTTATTATTCCTCTGATATAAGAATCTCTCTATGTTGCATCTAATTTTTTTATAATCCTCTACCAGCTTTCCCAGGTCAATGTGCACATTTGAGTTTTGTTGTTCAAACCCTAGGTTCAACAGACTAGAAAATTCACTCTTGGTTATGGACAAAATTTCCTCCTGAGTATTTTTATTCACAATTGCTTTTCTATTTTCATCATAATTTTTGGCGCAAACCATAACAATTTCTAGGCAAGGGAATACTTGAGGTAACACCATGCGTGCTGACCCAACAACCCACATTACAATTTTATTTGTCATTGCATTTATCATGAAGTTAAATGAATAAAAATTTTAACCCTTATTTGGATCGTTCCACTTGTTTTCAAGTGCAAATCTAGTTTCCATTATTCCCTTATTTACATGAATAACAGGATCATAAATATCATGGAATAAATCAGTGAAACCTGGTGTTTTAAGCAGATTGTGGAGTTCTATTATTTGACTTGGCCTTTTACTCATAGTCTTATTCTTGATATATGTTTTGGCCATCGTGGTAAGTTGGTAACTGTTATCACTATTTACTCGTAGGAAAATTCAAATATTTATACATAGCTACAAGCCTACAATTTACAGGGGTGATTCAAAATTAAACCCTAATAAGCTAAAAAAATTTATATAATATAAATAGTAAAGTTGTAAATCAAGAGATTTGAAAAATTTAAAATGTGGGACGTAGGTGTTCATGATTTTAGTAGTTACCCATTACCCTTAGTTTCAATTTTTGTAGACTATGACTGGGAAGAGAGCTCAGAGACTTTGTTGCTTTCCTCATACCTCAATCCTCAACCTAGAAATTTATATTCTATAACGCCTTTCTAAATCTCATGCAGACTACTTATACTTATAAATGAAAAATTAGATTGGAAACTTAAAGCACAAAAATTGTACAATCTATAGTCATCACACTTGTCACTGACCATGTGAGTGGACACACATCATGAATCCAGAATGGGTTTGCAAAAATGAGTTTTCTAAGTCCCTTTCGACCTGAAATACAACTTCGGTCATTGATCTAGAATCATCCAATGGTCATAATATCATTGCTATCCACTATCTTATGTGGTGGCCCCGTGGGCCCCATTATCTCACCTAGTCACCTGATGGCTGAGTCACCTCATGAGTCAAACGTGTCATGTCATCATCAAATGACATTATTGGTAGACTGTGCGAGACTATGAGTGAAACATGTTTAGTGACACATGTCATGATTCTGGAACAGGTTTGAAAAGATGGGGTTGCATTTCCCTTTCGACCCGAAATACAACTTCGATCATTGATCTATAATCATCCAATGGTCATAATGTCATTGTTAGCCACTATCTGTCGTGGTTGCCCCATGGGTCCCATTAACTTACATAGTCACCTAATGGCTGACTCACCTCACGAGTCAGACATGCCACATCATCATCAAATGACATTTTTGGTAGACCATGTGAGACTACAAGTGAATGTGTTTAGTGACACATGTCATGATTTTGGAACTGGTTTGAAAAGATGGGGTTGCTTTTCTCTTTCAGCCCGAAATACTTCGATCATTGATCTACAATCATCCAATGGTCATAATGTCATTGTTAGCCACTATCTTTTGTGGTGGCCTTGTGGGCCCCATTAACTCACCTAGTCACCTAATGGTTGACTCGCCTCATGAGTTAGACATGTCACGTCATCATCAAATGACATTGTTGGTAGAGCGTGTGAGACTGCGAGTGAACATGTTTAGTGACACATGTCATGATTCTAGAATGACTTTGAAAAGATGGGGTTGCTTTTCCCTTTCATCCTGAAGTCCATCGTCGATCTGTGCTCATCCAACGGTAGTTATTTGCAACAGACATTGTTAAATGTTATACTATTATTTTTTCCTTTATAGATATTAATTAATAATGGATAATAACATTTAAAGTTATTTAATTGAATAGTAACAATTTTAGCCAATCAAATTCAAAATCACTATTTTTTTAATAATATTACATTCTAATAAAATTCAGAGGCCATAGTTAAGGTTAATTAGGTTAGTGTTTAGGAATTACGAGAATTATGTGGTCGCTGACTCACTAGGTCTCCCAAACATGAGTTAAAGTAATATTGTTTATTGATTATATAGTATACTTAAAGTTAAAATGATATTTTTTATTGATTATAACTTTAACATTGATAATTATAATCACATATAATTCTCATACCTTATAATTAGAAAACCATAAATTCTTTCTCTAACCTTATTAATTCATTTGTCCTTCAAAATTTTGTAAATCTTTCATATTAAATGTATGAGTGTGTGAAATTGGAAAAGTGTCATGACAGGTAACATTACCCAAACTTAATGTCAGTGATGAGACATTTCTTTTATTAACTATAACTGTCTACATTGTACAACTGCGATACATTTTAAA
Source organism: Chamaecyparis obtusa (assembly GCA_027943335.1). NCBI lineage: Eukaryota > Viridiplantae > Streptophyta > Pinopsida > Cupressales > Cupressaceae > Chamaecyparis > Chamaecyparis obtusa. Next base: position 116,903 of record BSBK01007015.1, on the reverse strand, counting down.
TATTCAGATTTAAAAATGGAAATATCATCGGCATCATTTGAATGTTTCCTTATTTCTACTAAAACATACTTACAAGTTACATCATACATGTCTAATACATAGATAAAGCAAGTAATTAAAATATTGCAATCATAGTGACAGAGAATTGAGAAGTCTAAGAACCATTTTTTGTACCCATAAAACATAAATTGAAATGAGCTTGCAAAATTTTCATTGTTTTTTTTCATAAAATTATAATTACATTATTAGGTTCCAGTATTAAGAGAAACCTACTATAAACAAAAAACCCCAAAAATGTGGTATGTTTTTATCAAAAAAAAAACACGAGTAGTCCACTACTAATTTTGCCCTCTGGCTCCATCTAAGTAGAATTTTGCAGAGAGGATTAACTGCGAGAATTCATTGAGCCACCCATATTGCCTCACTTGAGCCTCCTCTTCGTAAAGCATAAACCACTTACGGAGAAAATACCTGGCAATCAACACCCATTTCCTATGGCACTTATACTACCCAACATTCAGGCCCAACAAAAAAGGTTGCATGGCCACATTCTGGCCTGGGAGGAGAAGCTTGGGTATTTCACTTGCCCAAGGGATCTCCACCCCTATTTCTGCATACACAAAAACATTAATGTTGTCCCCCATGTATTCTTCTTTAAAAACCCTCCTCGGCAGCATTAACATGTCCACCTTCTCTCCTTTGAGGTCGAGAAGAGATGCCAAAAAATGGGATGTAATGTTTGTGTTGACCCGGTGCCTATCTTCATTGTGTAGAAACTCTCTACCCAACACCATTTTAACAACCTCTATTACAAAAGGCCCACTCTCCTTACAAATTGATTGTAAGGTTTCATCTGAAAAGGAACCCAAAAAGGCCTTTTGGGCCTCCTCAAATGTGCATCTAAGCCTAATTGGAGTGTCCATCTAAAACTTTAGAAACCTTAAAAACAAATTATTTGCAGAGTGCAGACTACAAACTAATGACCTAAACGAACAATTTTTCTAGCAAACACGAATCAAGGAATAATGAAGCTAGATTGTCTATAAATAGACCTTGAATCCTTGATCGTAATTACTTAGTAATAAATTATTCTATCTTTAATGGTATTAAATCCATTGTCCTTAATATGCCTCTAAATATTTCATGTAAATCTTTCCCCTAAATGCATGTGTGTGAGAGATTAAAATTTTTTCCTTAATCTTTCATATTTGGCAATAAATCTTTCCCATAAAAGCAAAAATGTCAGAAATCTGTTATATCATATGTACAAATTTGGAAGTGGTGCGTGACAATTAAAGAATGTCGCTTGTCACTTACAAGGTATTTATTTCTTATTGAGTTAAGAGGTTACAAGTTGCACTATAGGACCGTATATATCGATACCAACATGTGTACACTGTAGTCTGTAGACAAGTTGACAACCCTAATTTGATATGTGTCAACATTCTAGTGACCTCCTGGACAACTCTATTTTCTTCAAGAAAGTGGAGCCAAAATTAAACTTTAGCCATTGATCTTGGATCATCAGACAGTCTCAAATAATACATTTAACATTATAAAATAATGTATGTATGTTAGGTATGTTAGGTTAGGTTAAATGTCCGTGTTATGCCCCATCTTTTGAAAATCACCAATAAAATATATTTTTCCCATAATTAATGAACGATTGGCTAATAAAATAAATAAATTTTCAAACAGTGCATAAAATTTGCCAATACAATTTTTTTTTCCCTTCAAAAGAATATCATTCGCCTCATATATTAGAATTTTTTACTTCAAAAGAAAATTATTTACTAGCAATTTATGAAATTTTCATTCGGCAAGAGAAAAGTCACCAATACAAACTATGAAAAATTGTGGATTTGAAAAAAAAATCGCTTGCATTAAAATAAATTCCCCCCTAAAAGGGGGTTTCTTAAAGTTATCCCTGATCCTAATCCTCCACAAAATCCCATCACACCTATCAAATCCATACATGAACTCCATAGACTTGGACTTGCATCTTGTGTTGCAAATACTAATAATCCCATTAAAGAAAGAATGTCTCAAGATGTTGGTACCCCTCTTACTCCTTCCAAATCCCAAATTCCTCCATCCCAATCTAAAATTCCATATTCCAAATCCATTTTGGGCCCTTATGTCCAAACCTCCATCCCCCCACCCTCCAAATCTATTTTGGGCCCCTATGTCCAAATCTCCCTCCCTTCCTCAAATACATCCATTTTGGGTCCTTATATTCCCAAACCCAATCCTTCATCCCTTCCATCCATTTTAGGTCCTTACATACATCCATCCCCCATATCCAAGTTCCCCTCACATCCCTAAGAAAGATCCACAAAGGCACACATCCTTGAATTCCTTCCAATATTCATCCTTCGTAATTCCATCCATACACTATTTAAATCATTCATCCTCATGCACCCATACCATGGCTAATGGAAGCAAGTTGGATGCCAAAGTCCAAAAAAAAAGATGCATCACGCCAAAAATCCACACAAACAAATAGAGGATCAACATGTCCCATCTAAAAGACATGTTCAAGAAAAGAAAAATATGATCCAAAAGGATGAAAAGTTCAAAAGGCTACAAAGGCCCCAAATCAAAAAAATTCCAAAATCATGTGGATTCCTGGGATACTCAATGAAAAAAAAATGCATCTCAATTCAAAATCCAAATTGGCATCCAACCTTGCTAATCCCAAAAGCTTCCTCCTTACTCATCCCTCTAAAAATCCTCTACTTTCCAACTCCATTACCTCCTTCATCTATTTTGGGTCCTTATATCCCAAATCCATCTTTTTTCCTCCAAAATCTCCTCCTCCACCTCTCCACCACCCTTCAAGGTGTGTGAAAATGGTGATCTTTTCATCTCTCCCATCCATTTATGTACAATTCTTTCATCCTCCCATCATTATTCCTCAATCCTACCATACTTATCCACTCCTTTCATCCAATCTTGCATAATTACCTATTCTCCTTCCCCTAGTCCATTTCCTCTAACATCTAACCATCCTACCAACATCTATGAGAACATATCCAAAATGCCTTGATACAAAACACACAACACAATATCATGACACTCAATGCTCGAGTCTTTCCCTCCATCTCCCTATCACATGTCTATTATCTTCTAAAATTAACCTCTTCCATCCATTCACTTATCCTTGAATCCCCTTGTACCCTACACTTGGGGGCAAGCTCCATCCATCCTATGCTACCATATATGTCTTGCATAAATCATATCCACCATCCATCCTCCTATATAAGTCCATCCTCACCCTTTCTTATCTTTGATCTTGACTATCCTATTTATCCCATCCATCCATATACACCATCCATTTTCCTTACTTGTTATCCATCTCCTCTTCATTCCCCTACATATGTCCATCCACTTGTCTGTATTTGATCTTGACATCCTATCCATACCCTCTGTCTCATAATCCTTGTCATATTCACTTCCTCCATCCTCCATCCATAAATATCCTATAAAGCTCCATCCTCCTTTCCATGCCTTTGATCTTGATTATCCCATGCCTTCCCTCAATCCCATTGTATGCTTCTATCCACATCCTCCCTACATTATACATTGTCAATTTCCCTCTATATCTTCCTTATCATTATCCTCTTTCTTATTTGTACCCCTCATCCTATCCATCCACCTCCCACTTTCATCCCTTTTCCTTCATAAACCTAGACGGACCAAATCACACACAAACAAGAATGATATCCATGCATGCTTTGGTACATCCCTTCCTTCATTCCCTCCATGCATATTCATACCCATCCCTTCCATTTCATATATCCTTTACCCACCATCTTTATGTTCCTTCTCCTACCTCTCGTATGGGGAATTTAACTCCTTTTCCATATCATCCTTGGATCCTCATCTCCTTTTTCCCTACCTTTTTCATCCCCCATATCCTACCACTATCCATTCCCTCAATCTACCTTCCATCCATAAACTATATTCACCCCCCTTTCTTCTACCATTCCTTGGTTCTCCCTTGTCATTGATCCCGATCCATTCAATCCCCTTATCCCTCTTCCAACTTCCCTCATAACATCCATTTGTCCTTTCCCTCTCATGTCTAATCCATTTCTCTTTCTTCTATCCTATTCAATCCACTTTATCTTCTAATCTTCTTCCATCCCATCTACTTCTCTTCTAATCTACTCCATTTATTCACATTCTATTCCTTATCCATCTTTCAATTCAATCTCTCTATCCAATCCTTTCATTTCCAATTCATTTTTGTTCTTTCTAAATTCTTCAGTCACATTCCTTTATCTTCTAATCCCACTAAATCAAATTCTTATATCTTCTAATCTAATCAATTTCCCTTCTTCCCATCCATTCACTCGAATTCCTCTACTCTCGTCTTATCCTCTCATTTTCCCTTCTTCCTATATTCTTCTATCTAATTCATTTCTCCTCCAATCCAATCCTTTCTAATCTATTTTCTCAATTTACCTCCTTCCTATCATCTCCAATCCAATTCATTTCTACTCCTATTATCTTATCCAAATCTTCCAATCCAATCCAAATCATCTTTCCCTTCACTATCCAATCCACTCATTAATAAATTAAAAAATACATAAAATCATTAAAAAAAAATCCCAAACTAGTCCAATCAAGTGCAATCAATACTAATCCAATCTTGTAATCTTGTACATTAATCCTTAATCAACCTATCATCTTGACCTAACTCAGCTGATAATCCATTGATCCCAATTTTAATAAAATCATCATCATGGGATGTATCCTTCCCAAATCCTTTGGATGTGCATTGTTCTTATCATTAACTTTTCCATCCTCAATCAATCATCATTAATCAATCCATCAATTGATTTTCAGCTTGACTAGGGGCAAATTGTTGGTTTGCATTCAGTTTGTTGTGCATGCTTACTTTTTGCTTGTCTGTATTGTTATTTTTTTCATTTATCATGGTCTTTGCATCTTATTGTCATAATTACATCATGATCTTCCATATCATGGTGTCATAGGCATATCCTTGCGTTTGACCCCTTTTTTTATCACGTACTTGACACATTGTCATCTTGTTTCCTCATACCTTGGTGCATAGTGTCAAATACAACATCAAACTTAGGTTGCTCACACCATTGCAGCATGACTTTCTCTATGCTTCCTTTATCCTCCATAACCTTTTCCCCTTCCTTCTATACTCCTATTCTTTTCGAGAGCACACCCGTGTTCTCCAAACCCACATGTCCTCTCGAGGGGGCATACCAATCCTTCCTCGTCATCCTTCCTCATCCTTTTGTGACTAGGGCATCATGCTACTAGTTTTATCCCTTTTATCCACTATGTTTTAATCTTCTTTGATCTAACATGACTTCATGATGCTACATCAAAGAGGGGCAAAATGTAGACACCTAAAATTGTCCTAACAATTACCCTTATTCTATCCAATTAAATAGATATTTATTATTTATTTAATTTTAGCCTTATTCTACCTTAATTAAATAAATTTAAATTTATTTAATTACACTCATTTTTATCCCCTATCTTTGATTAAATGAATTTACATTTATTTAATCCCATTTCCCCTCATCCTAATCCTCCATTTAATTAAGTAAATGGTCGTGTTTACTTAATTAATCCCCTCTTAACCCACTTGGAATTAAATATTGCATTTAATTCTATTTGAGCACATGGCTCCTAACTTTAACCCTCACCTAACCTCACTTCCCTAATCTAACCCATCCTGCTAACCCAAGTCAACCCACTTTTCCACTAATTAATCCTAATCTCCCACCTAATCCCATCCTAATCATTTGCACAACCTTAATCTAAGGATTAAGAAATCCTAACCCAAACCCAAGTCACATGTGACTCTTACACACTTTTCTCCCACATGTCATTGACATGTCACTTTTCAAAGCCTCAATTCTCTCTCTCTTCCACCTTTTGACCCATGTCATTGACATGCCATTTTCCAAAATTTCTCACACATGTGTGGGCAACCTTAGTTCTCCCATCCTCTTACAACGCTTGACCTTTGTCATTGAGCCATCATTTTCTCAAGTTTCTCACACATGTGTGAGAAACTTTGGCCCTCTTACACCTTGTTACACCCTCTTACAATTTGTCATGGACATGTCACTTTCAAAAGTTTCTCACACGTGAGAGAATCTTTCCCCCTTTGAATGGTCAAACCCTAATCCACATTTCATCTACATGGCATCTACTTGGCCTCCACCTCATGGCCACCTCATTAATCCTAAAGAATCCTAGCCCTTCATCCAACTTTCAATCTCAACCGTTCATTTCCCTCAAATTCCTATAAATTGAGAGCTTCTCTCCTCATTCAACAAGCCTTTTTCATGCATTTTCATGCTGCAGGATTTGAGCAACCACATACCCTCAACAACCAAAATTATCAACACTTAGTCTTTTTTGGAGGTTTGCATATTGTATTGAGTAGATTAAGTTTGTTTCACATTGTTATTTCTTCTCATTTACATGATTATTTCCATAATATTTTGAGGCTTGCATGAATATGTTAGAATAAGCTTAGTTTATTTAAGTTTGTTCTTTTGTTACATTTTTATGCAATACAAGACCAAGACCTTCATCCATGACAAGAATTTGTAATGTCAAATGATGATGCATTTGAAACTAGTGCAGGCTTCACCAATAAACAATTTTTTCTGGAGTCTCATTTATATGTGGTTTGACAAGTTTAGTACTATCAAATTTTGGTTTGGTTGTGCTTGTTTCATATTTCTTGTTGGTTGTGGTGACTAGTTCCTTTTGTTTTGGACTATTTTCCTTTATAAAAAGTCTAGCAAGCTTACCTTGATTTGATTTTACAATTGTGTTCCTTAAATTGTAATTACTCCTAGCCTGGACTACAACTACAATAGTCAAGGCTCTTCTTTCTTCCTTTCTGGGTATTCTTAGCCTAGGGACATTGTCTTCTTCTTGATCTAAAAATACATGTTGCATGTAGCACTATTGTTGTGTCTCTGAGAATCCATATCAAGTTCATAACCATCCTATAATGAGTCATAATTATCTTCTCTGCTAAAGTGCTCAACTGATAGTGTATTAATTGACTTGTTAGGATCATATTTATCATATCCTACATTCTCTTCCTACAAAGTTTGATCTATAATACATTGAAGTGTGGAATATGATAAATTACATGAAATATACCACATACTCTCTTCTACCATATGGTTTCCTCTATTAAGTGGATCGGTTGTATCCTTATTAGATTTAGTCTTGGAATATCTGATTTTTCATCCTTCCAATTTCTTTTGTATGACATATCATGCAAGATTGGCCTATGATTTCTATGAAATTGAGACTTTTCTACCCTAGCAAATTTTAGTGATAGATCTTTCAAATTATTCATGACCTGGTCAAACTTATCTTCCTCTTTATTTTGCTTTGGTGCCTTAGGGTTATGCAACTTAACATAATCTCTTCTCCCCACTTTACCAATAGCCTTCCTATTATTTTCTATTGTGATGGTTTCTTTACATGATCTTGTAGAGTATGGGGATTTTTGGACCTAATTTCATAATTTTTCTTTCTCTCAAAGGTATCTATGTTAAATACTAAACATATTTCATCAACAAGTTTCATGTTATGAGGTAATTTATTCAACAACTTGTTGAATCTCTTATTAAATTCTTCTACAGACTCATTATACCCCCTTTTCACACTTGTTAATTCATGTAGGAAAAATTAGGGTTCATTGTGGTCTCCATACTCTTCCAAGAATATTTCCTCAAATTATTTCCATTGAGAAATAGATGCCTTTGGAAACCCTTTATACTACTCCTTGGCATCATCCATCAAGGATTGTACAAATAGCTTCATATAAATTTCCCCATGCAGAACATCATGATTCTCCATTGTAATTTCGAATGCTCTTATATGACTCTCTCTATTTTTGGTATTACTTCCACCAAACTTAGGACTGTTATTTTTTGATTCCCTTAGTATGTCATGAGGGGCTCCTAGTATCCTTGTAAAATATAGTTGCATGTATCTATCAATATTCATGAGGCCTCTCACAAATGCAAGTGGATATGGTTGATATTGATATCCATGATTTTGTGGAATGTAATGGTATTGACCATGGAATTTATTGAAATTTTGGTAATTTTGAGGGGGTAGTTGTGCATTGTATTGCTAATCATTTTCATAGTGGAGTGGGTGATCAAACTGGCCATAGTGGCTTGTCTAGTAGTCATTCCTTTGTGGGAAATGATGATTATTGAAATGTGAAGGTTGGAAATTTAATATTCCACCTTGGTGATGGCCTTCATAAATGGAATTATTATGGAACTTATAAAGATTCCGATTGGTCTCTCTTCTTTATTTTTTAGCATTTCTTCTTAGTTCATTCTCGAGTTTCCTTCAATCTTGATTAGATCTCTGAGAATCGTGCTCAAAGGTATCAACACTAGGTATATTTATCTGATTTATTATGTTCATTGTTTCTTGGGGAAATACAATATTTTGTGACATTACTTTCAACTTTCCCATGGTAGCCAATAGGTCATGTAGTTGGTTTTGGAATTGCTGCTTAATTTGTGCCTTTTGTGCTTCTAGGTCATTTGTCTAGTCACCTCTTGAATTTCTTATTGATGTTTTAGGAGATTTAAACCCAAGAGGGGTTTTCAACTTGTTATTTAAATGTCAAACTTTTGAAGCATTCTTTCATTATAATCCCTATTCACATGAGTTAACAAGTGTGAAAAATTAGGGTTCATACCTTCAGTGTCTTTGTTTATTTGATCACACCACAACTATGTTAAAGAAACTAGGATCTGAGATAGCGTTTTATATTTTTATTTATAAATTAGTTATCTGAGGTTCATTGATTTGAGTACTAGTGAATACTATAATTATGTAATCATATGACTACAAGAATATATATATATATATATATATATATATATATATATATATATATATATATATATATATATATAATGTTTATATATTTCTCTGATATTCCAATCTATGATTTATATAACACAATACTAATAATCTCCAATTTTGATGACTACAAATATAGAGGAAATAGTCATTGGTAATAACAGATGTGATGGATAGTAATATTGCCTTGTGATTGATATGAACTCCATTGCATTTGAATCATTATATATATAAGTTTGAATAGTCATGTCACCATAGAGACATGACTCTATGTGACATGACATGTTTCATAACTAAATATAATTAACATAATGAGTTTGTTAATGGTTGAACCTAATATGTGTGATATTTAAGGTAGATCCGATAATAATAACTTGGGCACTCATATTTGATACAAGCCTGATAATATTATTGGTGATTAAAGTAACATAAACTTGTTACTAATTTGGGCAATACAACAGATGGAATTCGATGACATTACTATCATATATCAATACTTGAGGATGAGGTAAAATAACCACAACATATATACATGTATGCAGTCCAATCTGGGATGATCATATAATATATTAAATAGCTTGTGATGTCAGTATGTGAAGGAAAACAAACACGTGCATATTATATGTATATACATATGTATATGTATGTGTAAATACATTTCATATACTGACATCAGATCCAACTGAAGCTATACTTTAACACTCCCTCTTAGCGAGGGAGGATATGATCAATTTATCAATCTTAATAATCTCATATTTGAGTTTGCATAAAAAATGCTTATCAACAAGTATCTCCTTTTAAGATTATCTTATTTTTGGCACATTTTGGGACAAGAACATAGTCTATCAGATAATCAATCTTGATCTCAAATGACAAGAATCGTGATCTCTAGCTCACTCTAGGACTGAAGTAGTATGTCATGATTAACTTATTGTCATGACTTCCAGCATAATTTGGGACAACAAGTTAATGTAGTCTATCATGAAAATGAATCAAGAACTTAAAAACAACACAAGTAAACATCATGATTTCTAGCTCATCATGGGACAACAACTTAATGAAGTCAACCATGATGCTTTTGTTATCATAATAACAGCCACAATCTAGGACAATAACTTAATGAATTCACATGATAATAGATCAATCTATTTTGAAGGTCATCACCTTACTATAGAGACCAAGTACACCCAAAAGAAAGATCATCATCTTTCATAAAACAATACACATGTGCATAAGAGTAATAACAACAAAAATATATTTATATATATATATACTAAACAAAAATTGAGTTTTAATCTTAGTAGTTACATTTAGCCATACCAATTTTACCTCTGAAATATTCCACCTTTAATTTACAAGAGGTTTGGTAAATATATCGGTCGTCTGCTCTTCAATGCTGATATATATCAATTTGATAATATTTTTGTCTACTGGTCACATCTCTGATATAGTGATATGGAATTTCTATGTGCTTGGACCTATTATGGAAGACAAGATTTATAGAGATTTTAATGCAGCTTTGATTATCATAATGGAGAATTGTGGGGTTCAAGGGTTTTCCAAATAGTCTAACCAATAACTTATATAACCATAGTACTTCTTGAGATCACATAGATGTTTCTATATATTTTACTTCAATAGAACTCTGAGCAATTATAGATTGCTTCCTACTATACCAAGATACCACTGCAGATCCAAGACTAAAACAACATCTTGTAGTGCTCTTTCGATCATTAGAACTGTCATTCCAGTTAGAATCTGAATATCCAAGAAGTTGTAGCTCAACATGGTCATATTTTAGACCAAGTCCAATAGTGCCTTGTAAGTATCTCAAAATGTGCTTAGCTAACATGAGATGAATCTTTTTAGGTTCACACATAAATTAACTTAATGTGTTTGTAGCATAACAAATATCAAGGCGAGTATTGACCAAGTACATTAGAGATCCAATTATCTATTTGTAATATGTAGGATCAGTAGCTTCAGATTCAAATGCTTCACTTTTGAGATTAAGAAGATTTGTTTCCATTGGTGTGGACAATGGTTTGTAATCCATCATGCCAAATTTTCTTAATATATCAATAGTATATACTTGCCTTGATTTAGGAAGATATAGTTTTCCTTCTGCCATGTACTTCTAACCCCAAAAAATAGTGTAGGAGACCTAAATCTTTCATTTCAAATTCACATGTAAGATCTTGTTTACACTTTACAATAAGGTGATCTTCACCTATTATTAGAAGGTCATCAACATAGAGAACAAGCATTATCATATCACCCTTGGATTCTTTGAATTATATATTAGGATCAGCTTCATTTCTTGAGTACCCCAATTTGATAAGATAACTATCAATTCTCTCATATCATGCCTCAAGGGCTTGTTTAAGACCATAAAGAGCTTTCTTTAGTTTACATACATGTGTATTCCAGTCATAGATAACAAACCCTTCTTGTTATTCCATGCATACTTCTTCTTTAATGACACTATTTAGAAATGTTGTCTTTACATCAATCTGATGTATTTTCCACCCTTTGGAAGCAGCAATTGTAATGATGGTTCTGAAATATATATATCGAGCAATAGGATCAAATGCTTCCTCTTAATCAATTCCATCCTTTTGCGAGAATCCTCTGGCCACAAATATGGCTTTGTGTTTTTCAATGTTGTCATCAAGTGCTTGTTTAATTTTGAATAACCATCTTGAGGAGACAACTGATTTATCTTTGGATCTCGGTACAATATCCCAAACATGATTTTTTAAGATGAATTGATATTATTCAATCATGGCATCCTTCTAGGCTTGAGAATTTAAAGCTTCTCAACATCTGAAGGTTTTGATTTAGTGGGCTCATTTATATGAGTGACATAACATGAGTGGATTCTCATCTTCTTAGTTTCTCTAAAGATTTCATTAGGAGCCACATTGTTTTCTTCAATCATTTTTCTTACCCATAGAGGTCTTTTCTTGTTGGGAGGATTTGAGTCATACTTAGGGTTAGTTGTTGTGGGTCCATGATCTTCAGTACAACTCTCCCTCTCACTCATAGAATTTTCATCAACCTCGGGAATAGAATCATTATTAGATTCTTCTATATATTTAAAAGTCTTATATGCAACATATTCTTCAAAATTGATATCTCTACTAATTTCAATTATCCTTGACCCTGGTATATATACTCTGTAGGCTTTGGAAGAATCACTATAGCCAACGAATATGCATTTCTTCCCTGAGGGTTCTAGTTTAGTTATTTTCTCCTTAGGGATATGAATGTATATAGGGCAGTCGAAGATCCTTAAGTGACTTAGATCGGGTTTGTTTCCTGAGAAGACTTCTTTAGGTGTTACATTCTCTAGGATTACATGAGGGCATCTATTTTGAATGTATATGAATCATTTGTTCAATCTGGCATCTATTTTTATGCAATCCTAGAGAATGTAACACCTAAAGAAGTCTTCTATTTTGCATGAAGGATTCTATTTTACATTCTCTAGGATTGCATGAGGGCATAGATTTTTATGCTTTTTTCATATTGTTTTAACTGGCTCATTTTCAAGCATAGTCTTGTGTTTTTTTACATATTCCTCCAATTCAAGTTCTCTAAGAACAATCATGATTCGTATTCTCCAAGATACAAAGTTTGATGATCCATCAAGTCTATCTTCTAATTTGATTCCTTTCACCATGTTTGAACTTCTAAAAAATTTGAAAAGTTTAATAGGAACTTGAGAGAGATATCACAATTTGCTTTAAACTCTATCTACCAACTTGACTCTGATACCATGTTAAAGAAACTAAGATCTAAGATAAAATTTTATATTTTTTTTTATAAATTAGTTATCTGAAGTTCACAGATTTGAGTACTAGTGAATACTATAATTATGTAATCATATGACTATAAGAATATATATATAATGTTTATATTTATCTGATATTCCAATCTATGATTTATATAACACAATACTAATAATCTCCAATTGTGATGACTGTAGATATAGAGGAAATAGTCGTTGGTAATAGCAGATGCGATGGATAGTAATATTTCCTTGTGATTGATATGATCTCCATTGCATTTCAATCATTATATATATTTAAGTTTGAATAGTCATGCTACCATAGAGACATGACTCTACATGACATGACATTATTCATAACTAAATATAATTAACACAATGAGTTTGTTAATGGTCGAACCTAATCTGGGCGATATTTAAGGCAAGCCTGATAATAATAACTTGGGCGCTCAAATTTGATACAAGCCCGATAATATTATTGGCGATCATAGTAACATAAACTTGTTACTGATCTGGGAAATACAATAGATGCAATTCGATGACATTGCTGTCATATATCAATACTTGAGTATGAGATAAAATAACCACAGCATATTATGTATGTTGTCCTATCTGGGCATGATCATAATATATTAAATAGCTGGTGATGTCAGTATGTGAAGGAAAAAAAAATATATATATATATATACATATGTATATATATGTGTAAATACTTTTCATATACTGACATCAGATCCAATTCAAGCTATACTTTAACAAACTAGTTCTATTGAATTTAACTTTTATTTGAAAACACCAATAAGACAAAATAAATTTGGACAAACACTTCACATATAAATTCTGATAGTCAAATTGCAATGTAATGGAAATAACTTCTTCACATTATGACTCTAGATAGCTTCTATTTTCTTGAAAGATAAAGGGAAAAGGAACTGATCAATTTAAAGAACTTGTCCATTGCTTGGAAGAAGAAAAGTATTGATGTCTTTATTAACTGAACATGAAAATATATTACATTGTGTTATGATTGATGATATATTTATTCAATCCTGATTTTGCTTTTATAGAGCTAAGGGAGCGCTTTCAGACCGTAAAAATATTTTCCAATAATAATGCTTTCATTTTAAAAAAATCTATAAAAAACTCATCTTTTTTTTTTGAATGAATTTTTTTTAACTTTCCATAAACAGCCACCTGTTTCTCAGTAGTTTCTAGTTTTCCTAAATAAGATCACTTTGGAAGATAATCTCTCTTTCATAGTTTACATTTGTTCTTTATTAGTACTTGTTGATAGGCTAAGCAAGTACTATTGTAATACATTTTGGATTTCTTGGTTTAACTTTTAAACAATGTGTATGGACCAATTAGAAATTATTAGGATATTTGTTATTTTATTATATATTTCATACTTTGTATAGTGAAATTGTAATATCTTTAAGTTTATAATATGTAAAAATTATTTACTGATATTTGGTTGGCTAAATTATTTGAACATTGCTTTATTTTAGGCAAAATTTGTGCATTAAAAATTTATTCTGAACAAATGAGATTGATCTACAGCTTTCATCACACCAAACTCAAAGTAAATAATTTTGTATTATGTTAAAAATAGAATTGTTACTATAAATATTTATTTTAAATTTAAATTATTTTAAAAAATTATGATAAATTATAAAATTATATAAATTATATTTATAATATATGATTATATATTTAATTTTAATATGATTTTTTATTAAATTTAATATGTACAACAAATAAATTATAATTATTATATTTTTTCAAATATATATTAACTATTTCATAATCCAATGCACCTATCTATTATTCAAACAATAACCATTATTAATACAACCTATTTAATATTTTAAAGCTTGAGACTCTAAATTTCATAAATCTGAAACAATTTGTTATATTCTACATTTTATTCTATTTTAAAAATATTATTCTAAATATAAATTATAGTTAACAAGTATTGTACATGACACTTGTTGTTAATGCTTTCCCTTTTACTCAACATAAAATATTTTTAAAGTGAATATTTTACACAAAAATAAACATTCTCTATCTTCATTTTGTAGAAAAATAGTTGCAGTGTACTTTTATCCACTGCATTCACCTTTCCTCATTGTGGAATTATTTATACCGCTAACAGAGAATATTTTTAGCATGTCACATGGTCAGAAAATTATCTTCCACTTCAATAATGTAAATATATTCCATCGACTCCTTAACTTCAGGGTCTCATCCCTATTTTGTTGATGTACTCCGGAAGAACTTCCGAAGATGTCCCTTGTTTGCATTGAAATGAGGGAATAAGGGTCACTTGTTTGTGCTTCGATAAGACGTTTTAGATGTCTTACTGATTAAGTGTTTAGATGAAATTTTACGTTTAATGAGACCACTTTTATTTTAGCTCGATGTTATCAGTTACATCTATTACTAAATTTCTATGAAATTTTTATCTTCTTATATCAAAAATAGATTTTGATAAAATATATTGTAGCCTCTTATCGATGGGATTGGAAAGTATTTTATTGGTGTCTCCATAACCTGTGGTACACGTTTGGGGAAACTGCAACTTATTATGATGCTTTCATTTTAGTAAACCATTTTGTGATGGATGTTAATAACTTGTTATTATGATGCTTTCATTTTAGTAAACCATTTTATTCATTCATTGATGGATGTTAGTAACTTGTTATGATGCTTTCATTTTACAAAACCATTCTGTGTGCATATTTCATTTGTGTCTATCGATGTAACCAATAAAAATATCTGATAAAAATGGACAGTCATGAAATTATTTTGCCTTTGACTTCATTTATCATGGCCATTTGTGACATGAACACCGCTATTCCTGACTTGACTGATGTCTGTAATAATTTATTTCAAGATTTTAAGGTTGGCATGTGTTGGGAAAGGTTGTAAAGATCAACTTTTACGCCTGCCAACTGTGTCAATTTTGAAAGTTCTCCAAAAGATTTTCACAGAGATTCTTCAATGAGTTTATTCAAAGTTCGTGTGCTTCATCACTGCTTCTATGGTATCAAAAAATAGTTTAATAGATGTCCATAGATTTTTCTGAAGCTTCTGCCTCTGCTGACAAGCATACGCTGGAAAATTTAATTAAATCTACCCATGTTTGATTGATGTCTTCAAAGGCTTTTAGCAAAATCTATTTTGTGCATATCCTACAATCATTTTAAATCAGTCAGCTTTCTATAAAATCGTTCTTGTGCATATATCTGCAGTCATCGTGCTTCAAAGTTGTCATCGTATCAAAGCCAAATTGGATGCTGGAGAAACACTTTGGCTTTACGCCTACAAATCATATCTACTTTTAGATCCTTTTTCATTTGTTAAAACACTTTGTACATGTCTTGCAATCACTGTATTCTTTGAGACAATTTTCTCTGTTGCATTACTTATCTGAACCATGTCCTTCCAAAATTAACTTAAAAATCAAACAAAAGAATATCACTTCCTCAACTGCAAAATTACTTAAAATATATTACAGGCCGTGACTGATAAATCTGGTCCCTTTGTCTGCTTTCCAGCACTCCGAAAGCATTAGAAACATTGCCAAAATGGCCTCCAAGGAAAGTCAAATAGTTTGGACAGTCATTTAGAGATTAAAATTATCATTTATGATTCACTTTCAGCTTCAAAATATGGCCTGAACTGTTTGCGTGGGAATTCAATTCTGTTGTTTGTATGGCTCATTAAATTTTGAAAGCTCCCATTTTGGCACGCACGATGAAAGTGATGGTGGTACTTGAGGTGAAGATTATTATGTGGTAGTTGTTTCTCACCAGTTCTGCATGCTTATCTAACAAAAGATTTGATAAAAATCCACTTTTATGTATTGATGGATGCTATACTATTCAACCATTTCTGTTCTGATTAGTAAATTACTTTACATTCCTTTTGATAGAAACCCTAAGGGCCCGTTTGGGTGCTGGAATACCAAATGCCAATTTCAGTCAATTCTGAAAGATGCTGCAATTCTGGAAGATACAAATGTTGAAAATGATTTCCGGAATATGAGCTGACCCGTTTGATTCACCCGGAAGATGACTATGTCTGTATATATACACATACATATATACATATGCACACATGTGTATATATACACATGCACACATGTGTGTATATACACATATGCACACATGTGTGTATATACACATATGCACACATGTATATATATACACACATGTGTGTATACACCCACATACACACGTATACACACACGTGTGTTTAAATATACACACGTGTATATATACACATATATACACACATACATGTATACACATATACACACGTGTATATATATACACAAATACACACATGTGTATATATATATACACATTTGTGTATATATATACACATATACACACATGTGTGTGTGTATACATATATGTATATGGGTAAGAATTTGGAGTTGGGTACCAATTCCGCAGAAGTCTACGGCATGAAAAATTTGGAATAAAAAACGGGCCCCCGATTTTTACAAATTGGGTGCCCGTTTAGGTTCGGGAGCCCGATCCATTTTCAAAAATCGGGTGCCCATTTAGGATCGGGCACCCAAACCAAACAAGCGCCCGTTTTGAACAAATTAGGCGCCCATTTCTAATATCTATTTATTTATTTTTTTAACCGATTTCTTGTCATTTTCATCTTCAAGAAAACGGGATTACGTTTAGCAGTGCTCAGGTGCCCGTTTTAGCTTCCCCTGCCGACCCCATCTGCCATTTTTTTTGTGTTCCAGGTACATACTATTATTTTTTTATTTTTTTTATGATTTTTGTTATTAACAATTGTAGTTTCAAGTTATTTTTAATTTAAAAACATAGTTTAATGTTGTTTTCAAAATTATTATATAAATTTAATTATATTTTATCTTTCAAGTAGTTCTTTTTTATTTTAATTTACTTTGTAAATTACCGTACTAAAGTAGAAAACTCGTAAAATTTAGGTATACAAATTTAAATTACAAAACCCTAGGTAGTAAAACAAAAACGTAAACCTATACAAAATTAAATTACGAAACCGTAAACTTAGAAAATCAAAACATAAATTTAGAAACTCTCTCTCTCTCTCTCTCTCGTAGTCATTCCTCCTACCATTGTAGACCAAATCAATTCATCTAACACCTCTACCTCTAAAACTAATTGTGATATACATGAAACCTAAAAGCCTGAACCTTTCTATATTTCTCTACTCCTTAATGGTCTTAAATTGAGCAATTGCATCATAGATTCAGGAGCACCCGATAACATTATGCCGTCTTCAGTTTCTAAAGCCCTTGGTTTGACTCTGACAAAAACTTTTGGAAGATGTTATTCGATGGATGGTAAACAGGTGCCCTTAATAGGTCAAGTAAAAGATGCCCAAGTTGTCCTAGCTACTTATCCAAATAAGAGATTAAAATTGACAATTCTTGTGGTTGTTATTCCAGCAAGTTATGGAATGCTTTTGAGTAGGAGCTTTTGTCGGGATATGGGTGGAGAAATTAAGATGGATTGGTTAGAAGCAGTCATCCCTGTGGGAAAGAAAAAAGTTAAGTTGGAGCCAGAGGCAAAGAACAAGTATACAGTCCTTCCTTCTGATGATTTGAAAGCTCAAATTTTATACCATGAGTGCGAATTTGGGAATTATCTAATCTTATATGATGAGTCTTCCCCGGTTTCAATGGTTCAAGATGAGATTTCTCAAATTTGGTCTATGGAATTTGATGGCAATTGTGCTAATGTTGGATCTGGGGTAGGGGTAGTGCTTAAAGGCCCTGATGGAGAGTATTTACCTTTTTCCTTCAAGCTAGATTTTAAGAACACTAATAACACTGCTGAGTATGAAGCTTTGGTGTTGGGTTTGCAGGAGGCAAAAGCTCGTGGAATTAAAATTCTTGTTGCAAGAGGCAATGATGATTTGATAGTCAAACAAGTGAAAGGTTAGTTCACAGTAAAGAATGAACGGTTAAAGCATTATAGAGATTTAATTTGGAATGAAATTGAAGCTTTTGATGCCTTTTCCATAGAAGCCATCCCAAGAAGCTTAAACTCAAGAGTTGATTCCTTAGCAGTATCGACCTCTTTATTACTTCCTCATCCTGATTTTAAAACAAACACCTACAGAATAGAGATGATTTACAGACTTGCAATTCCTGACAATGTTGAACATTTGCAAGTATTTGAAGATGATGCTAATATAAATGATTTTATGGCATGTGTAGAGGTTTTTGCATCTACTTACTTTTAAGGTTTGGGTGAAAAATCTGAGGAATCTGGTTTCAAAACACAATCATCAAAGGAAGTAGTTTAGTTAAAAGGCAACAAGATTCCTAAAGGCCTGATTTCACTTGAAAATTTATTCTCTAGAAGAGATGATAGCTACATCCCAAGAAAAGGAGGTCTACACTTTGAAGTTTTGAAGGAGTGTGATAAAATTGATATTGGAGATGAGGCACAACCTAAGTGGAAATCTATGGGTTAGACTTTATCTTCTCAGGAAAAGGAAAGACTCCAAGTGTTGTTGACTACCTATACAGATGTATTTGCATGGAATTATAATGACCTAAAAGATTTTAGAGGTGGAAGTTTTAGTCATAATATACCCCTTAAACTAGAATCTAAACCTTTTAGGCAAAAGCTACGTAGTTATAACCTCAAGGTATCAGAGGCCATACTACATGAGGTAGACAAAATGTTGAAGGTGAGAATCATATACCCTATCCACCACTCAACATGGATTGCAAATATTGTCCCGGTGAGAAACAAGAATGGTGAAATAAGGATTTGCGTGGATTTCTGCAACCTGAATCAAGCTAGCCTAAAAGACAACTATGTGTTACCAAAGATGGAACATATTTTACAAACTTTTGTCGGTTCTGAAATCATGGCAATGCTTGATGGATTCTCAAGATACAATCAGGTTAGTGTGGCAGAAGATGATAAGCACAAAACTACTTTTACTACACCTTGGTGAACATTGCATATAATAGAATGCCCTTCGGTCTGATAAATGTTGGGGTGACTTTCCAAAGGGCTATGGATTCTTCTTTTTCTAAAATGAAGAATTGAATCGTTGTGATATACCTTGATGATCTAACAATTTATTCTAGGAGGCGAAAGCATCACCTCAGAGATCTTTGATCTATTCTTGAAAGGTGTCGAGACCATGGTATTTCTCTCAACCCCAAAAATTCTATCTTTTGTGTAACGTAAGGTAAGTTGTTAGGTCATATTGTTTGTAAGGAAGGAATCAGAATTGATCCTGAGAGGGTAAAATCTATTCAGCAGATAGGTCTTCCATCAACTAGGACTGGGGTAAAGTCTTTTTTTGGTTAGATTAATTTTTTGCGAGCATTTATACCAGATTTCTCTGAGTTGACTAGACATATCGTGAAGATGATGAGTGAAAAGTAGCCTTTCAAGTGGACTAAATCTGGTAAAAAAGCATTCAATGAAATCAAAAATGTTGTGGCAACTACTCCTTCTTTAGTTTATCCTGATTATAAAAAGGATTTTATCATTTATTGCTATGCCTCTGATCATTCATTATCAGGAATACTGACTCAAAAGATTGATTTTGAGAATGAAGCACCAATTGCTTTTAGGAGTACCCCTCTTAAAAATCATGAGCTCAAGTATTCAACCATTGAAAAACAAACTTTTGCAGTAGTCAAAGTTGTTAAACAGTTTAGATTTTATATTCTACATTCACATTCTATGGTGTTTGTTCCTGATTCTATTGTAAAAAGCCTACTCACCCAACAAGAAATGGCTATGAAAAAAAGGGCGGCATGGGTAACTAAAATACAAGAGTATGATTTGACAATAAGACCCTCTAAATTGGTTAGAGGAAGGGGATTGTGTAAATTCATAGCTGAAAATTCAAAAGAAGTTGAAGAACCTGGGAATGAGGTATCTCACGCATTATTGGTTAGCTTAACTGATCCTTGGTTTTGTGACATTACATATTATCTAACCTATGGAGAATGCCCTGCATGGCTAACCCTAAAAGAAAGATGTAATTTTAGACTCCAAGCAGCCAAACACATGATATGGTAGGGTACGTTATTTAAAAGAGGCGTTGACAGAACTTTCCTCAGGTGTGTAGATAAAGAACAGCAGGCACAGTTATTAAGAATTTTTCATGAAGAAGCCTGTGGGGGGCATTTTTCTTCTTCAATCACTGCTTTTAAAATCCTTCACAACTGTTTCTATTGGTTGGGAATGTTCAAAGATGCCTATGCATATGTCAAAAAGTGTGAGAAGTGTCAATTATTTTCTAGAAAACCACAGTTGTCAGCGTTACCCTTGAAACCAGTTGTTGTGGATGAACCCTTCAAGCAATGGGGACTAGATTTTGTTGGCCCGATTAATCCTCCATCAAGTGTCGGTGATATCTACATTCTAACAACAGCTGACTATTTCACCAAATGGGTTGAGGCTATTCCAACCAAAAAAGAAAACTCTCAGGTGGTGTGTGATTTTTTGAAAAATAATATCTTGGTGCATTTTGGAGTTCCTCAGAAGATTGTAATAGGTAATGCTACATATTTCTCATCGCAAGAGTTAACTCTTTTTTGTTATGATCATAGTATTTCCTTGTCCCATTCATCATATTACTTTCCACAAGGTAACAGGCAAGCGGAATTAACAAGAATCTGGTAGCTATTATAAAGAAATTCGTAGATGAAAATGGTAAAAATTAGCATAAAAAGATTTTTGAGGCTCTTTGGGCAGATAGGATCACCCCAAAAAGAGATATTGGCATGGCACCTTTTGAATTAGTGTATGGAGTAGGTGCTCAAGTATCTCTTCCCTTGGAGTTGTTAGCAATAAAACTGCAAACTACTATTGAGGATCAAGCTTTCAGAGATTCTTTAGAGAAAAGAATCATGTATTTGCATAAACTTGAAGCAGACAAAGAGGCACTAGTAGATAGAATCACAGAACATCAAGTTAGGGTCAAGAATATCTTTGACAGGAAGGCTCGGCCTTGAAAATTCATGAAGGGAGATGAAGTGTTACTCTAGGATAAAAGAAAAGAGCCTAAAGGAGCTCATAGTAAGTTTGAATCTTTGTGGAAGGGACCTTTCCTCATTAAAGAAGAGTTGGGATCTAATGCTTTTAAACCGGCCTATCCTGATGGATCCATCTTGTCGTTCTCTTACAATGGCCAAGATTTAAAGCTTTTGAAGCTTTGAGTCTCTCAATGTGTAAATCTTTGTACATATTAGGTTTAGGTGCTTTTTTGTCTAGTTTTTTGTGTGTTGGTTTCATCCATTCATTTTTGCGTAACCAGAGTTCTGAGTTCTCTGGCTTTTGTCAAAAGCAATCCCTAGTCAAAGCCGATGTTAGTCCAAGTTTGGTACTTGTTCTTATTTTCTTTGTTTTGTTCTTATGTCGGTTGGGTTTCTCCTTTTTGTCATTTTTTTCTTGTTTTATGTCCATCTAAGTTGCGTCATTTAAAAGTTGTTCATCTTTTTAGTCATGATTTGATTTTGAGCCTTTAAGTTATTGGTAAACAATTTTTTCTTGAACACCTTCGAACACGCTTGAACTCTGTTCAACCCTGTTCAAGGTTGTTCATAACGGATTCTTTAATTTTGAAAATATGACACATTCATCAAGAAAATGAAGGTAATCTATCATCTTTCCAATCATAAGAAGACCTGACACATTAATTATGGATTTGTGACACATCATTGCAGTTGAATTACCAAGTGGCAAAATCTAGAGGATCAAAGTTCTTGAACTACATTGAACAGTCTTCAACAACCTTGAGTAGTCATGAACTTTATTCTTTCATGTTCAAAATATACCCAAAGGATATTTTGAAGGAAAAGGGAATCTTGTGACAACTCGGCAGCGGAACCCACAAGAGGTTATGCATTTAATTCTAATAAATGGCAAGAGGGTTTGCACGTCTAAGATGTCCAAAAAATCATTATTTTTACTGACATAAGGAATTGTGTAATTGATAATTATGGATTACATGCCTAAGTTGTCAAATCAAATCTTTTATCATCACCTCCTTAAAGATTTGTAATAAATGATTAAGTTCTCATGTTTCTCCTATTTAAGTTGAGTTCTACGCCCAAAGTCCTAAGCATTTTGTTGTTAATAAATTGGCGGGTGGAGGTAAGGACTTCGGAGCTCCTATGATCAGTAATTTCTGCAAAAGTAAGGTGATTCTGGCTATTTTTCTCATGATATTTTCAAACTTACTAAGCAGAATAGTGAATAGAAAATTTAAGGCTCTGCAATTATGAAGTCTACTTTTAATCTATTTGGGAATATATCAATTTTGGTGTGTGATGGTCCTATAATATCAGACACGGATTTGGAAAATTATAATGTAGAAAGTCTACCAGCACGTCTTCTAAATTCCCTTAAGGGTACTCTAGCTTTAGAAATTCTACACACAGGGTTATGCTCAGCCGCAACTTTCCCTCCTGCTTTTGTATGCCCTGAGTTAATCCTTGAATGTATAAAAAATTATGACACACGGACAAAATCTATTAAAAAGAAAGATGGTAGTGTCCTTATGTCCGTAAATAGGGAAATGGTGTCTTTGGCATTGCAACTCACAGAAAAGACCTTCTCTGCCTTTTCTCCCGCACAGTCCATCGTCAAGTTTAATGAAAATAGAGATGGAAACTGTACTTCTGTGGCTAAGAGCTGGCTTCTAAACCCACAAAGAGGAGGTTCACAATTACCCAAAAAGTTCAATAGGACTCATGTACACCCCTATATCAGTGATATAATGGTGATGCTACATAGAGTGAAAGGATCACAAGTATCTTATCTCTTCTTAGAGTGGATGTATTTCTATGTTCAAATTATCTTAGAGGGAAAACAACTCCTAGACTGGACCGAATTAATTGCTAGCTCTCTCAAAGAACAACTCAAAATGTCTAAATTGACTGGTAGTGGTTTCTTCATGTCCTCTTACCTCATGTATTGTTATGCCTGCAGCAGACAATGGAATGGAATGCCACATAAACCTTGGGTCACTAATATGTGTGTCTATGAGTATTACCCTATCTTACAGAAAGATAATTTTGTTAAAAATTATAGAAGAGTACATGATACATTCATGGGAAAAATCTGCTTTGAGTTAGTCAGAATCTATGTCAAGAGGATCAGCCCAGAAGCTCAAGAGTTTGTCACTAAATATGGGAGCTATTATATTCAGTTTCTTAGGTTTACCTACATCAGGGTTGGGGGTTTTGAGGATTCATCTAGGAGATTGCCTAGGTATGCTTTTGATTGTTTCATCCTAGGTGAAGTCTGTAGACATTTTACCATTGTTCTAAAGAGGTTCCTCCCTGAAGAAGAATAGGAAAAGGCTTTCCCTATCTCATTAGGCAAATTTTCATGTGGATCAATGGCAAATGTAGTAAGCATAGGGAGTGACCTTCATCATTTTGGTTTCAAGTATTATACTGAAAGATCCAAATTTCATAATAAAAACTACACCAGTGGAAGCTTAGGGCTTAGGTCACATATGTTCCCTGTACCTCATCTAGAGGACTTCTGGGAATATTTTTGTGATGAATCACAAGTGGAAGAAAGGGGGCATAGTAGGCTATGCATATCTCAAATCCAATCTATGAGACTGCAAATCAATGTAGAAGGGGTAACTGATGATGGGTCTAATTTAATTGAGCCCAATTTAATGAAATCAATTGAACAAGGTGATCTTATCATTAACTAGTATGAAGAAGAGGAAGATGATATTGAGAAAAGAACTCAACGTGGGATTCATCTGACTAAGGAATGGTTGTTAACAAGAAGAAAGCAGAAATAGCCTAAATCAATAACAGAAGAAGTTAGAGTTACTTCTTTACCTTCTCCAATTTATGTTTCTAATCCATCTACATCAATTGAAAATGTAGGGCTTTTAGAAAAGCAACAAGTTAAAAGTACCTGAAAGAAAGCTATAGTAGATCACTTACTAGTGGCTCCTTCATAGAGGCTGATGAGATCAAAGACTATCTAGGATAAAGAAAGATATGGCTCAAGAAAATATGTAGACTATTAATTTAGATGAGGACAAGTTTGAAGATGTGAATTATCAAATAGCTGAAGAGGAACAG
Organism: Chamaecyparis obtusa; assembly: GCA_027943335.1. Classification (NCBI taxonomy): domain Eukaryota; kingdom Viridiplantae; phylum Streptophyta; class Pinopsida; order Cupressales; family Cupressaceae; genus Chamaecyparis; species Chamaecyparis obtusa. The sequence continues at coordinate 92,079 of BSBK01007015.1, read as the reverse complement.
GTTGACAAAAATCTTTTCAATCTTGATGATGTGACACTGGAAATTATTAATACACCAATGAAGACTCCTAAATAGCCAGTTGGGTCTGATACCACACCTAAATGGTTGGCCACTTCTGTAAGTAAAAAATGTAGCCTAGTCCCTGTTTCAGATCCTGTCAAAGATATCGTTAGCAAGTATGTTCAAAAAACCCCAAAGATTTTTTAAAAAAAAAGTGAAAAGAATGGCCAAGATGTTTGCCAATGCGAAATCAAGGAAGTGGACTATCAAAGTAGCCACTTACAGACCAAAAAAAGGAGAACAGGAACTCAAAGCTGAGGCTTTCGAAGTCACAAAAGTTGAGTTGGGTACCATGGATCGTGAAGGTAAAAACCATTTGTTCAAAGAAATGGCTTGGAAAATGTTTTATACTTCATGGTAGCACGATAAAGAAAAGAAGGAATTAAAGCAGACAATTGTGCCATTGTCTCAATTTATTAATACTTTCTGTAGTTTTGATGCAACTCCCCTGATTTAGTCTCCCTGAATTTTTGACCCAAACTCCACTGAGAGCAAAAATATGTTGAATCAAGTTCAATGTGGCCAAGCTTTGGTGTCTTTAGTGGATGAATAGGTGAATGAAGTCATCAATAATGGTCTCAAATACATCAAAGATGCTCAAGCCATTCTCCATGATGCCGAAACCCTGATAGGAGAGATGCAAGCACAGCGATAGGTATGGGACAAAGAAGAAGAAAAATGGATTTCTACTATGTCAAAATTTCTAGACATTGAGAAGTATGGGTTCATTAAGTTTTGTACTGAAAAATCAGTGAAACTCCCTGAGGAGTCCACTTTCTTTATCCTAAGAAGAAATATCAGCTGGCACACTACTACTATTAGGAGCACCATAGCTGAAACTAAAGACTTTGAAAATGAGATAAAATGGCTATAGAAAATGATGCTAAATGAGTTGAAGGTAATTAACTTCGCTCATGTATATGCAGCCAGTTATGGTGAGTAGGAATTAAAAGTAGATCTGGAAGTTTTTGAAGCTACTATGAACAAAATCAAGAAAAAGGTTAACCTGAAGGCTTTGGATTTCACCCAAATGGCTAGAATTGAGTCCCTGTTATATATGTGCATTGATCAACTCCCAGTAATGATTGAGAAGGTTAAAAAGCTAAAATGGACCAAAGAAGGCTCAATGACGAGGATTCTAAATATGAAGATTCCTCATTTGTCGCTCGCAAAGGAGCTCATTCAGGCGTATAAACAATGGGAGGTGACTCATTCTGTTGCAGATGAAGGAGAAAATCTCATTGGTAGTGAGGAATGTGATGTTGACAAGGAGCCTGATTTGGAGATTTAGTTACCTTTCTCATTGCATGAAAAAATCTTAAGGACATGTGTCCTTTCTACTTTGGTTGACCTATTAAGTTTTTAACCGAGAGGGCGGGTTTTTAGGGAGACATCTCGGTTTGCTAAAAATATAATTAGGATAATAGCGATAACGAAGGTTGTTGAAATTTTTTGGAAAGGAACTAGTTACTTTTTCTATTTTAGTTTAATCTCTCTGAAAAACATTAGATGAATCGGGTTTACTGTTGAAAATTGATATATTTACCTATTTTTTGCCTATTATGCAAAGATGATGAATATATATGTGGTTATATTTCAAATCTGTGCTATTTGAAATGAATGGATGGATGTTCTATGTCAACATTTTAATTCATTTTGTATTGTGCTGAGAAAGTTCCAACAGTAGCTTGAAACATCAACGGTCTTTGTCTGGTCTTCAATTTCACGATTTATTCTTTAATATTATTATCCCTGAAGTGATATTAGTAGTAGAAAACTGTGAATTTTTCTACTATTGTTTATCTTATTTACTTTTGTGGAACAATGTCAGAAAAGCTTATCATCTAGGAATGATATAGCAACATTTTGAGGCTTTCAGGTTAAAAGCTAAAATTGCAAGTTATTCATTGACATTTATTGGAAATCAATTCTAGGGAGTTGTACCCGAGTTAAAATTCAAAGGGAAGTGGTTTAGAAAGAACACTTACCCAACTGTTAGTGAATGTTTATCTTTTAATGGGTGATAGAGTAATTGTTGTAAGAAAGATTTAATGAAAGGCAAATGTGTTTACTAACAGATGTCTACTAGCTTTTGACCTTGAGTTGGATTTATCTCCATCTCTACCAGCGTTGTCTCTAGTTGACTATTTTTCTCAATCTTGTTGGTTTTTGCTTCTCTTTAACATTGTATCTATTGTAATGTCTTTGTATAGGGTTTCAAGTCCCTTCAAAAATTGATTTTCACTTAATCAAAAATAATAGAAAATTATTATTTAGTTAGACAAATATACAACATTTTTTTGAAAAATGTCGTTTGTCTTTTTATTATTTAGAACATGCCTTTGTCTAATTATGTTACATGTTGTCTCCCCATTGCTTGCAAAAATTCTATTTTTTCTCTCAATGTATACTAAAAATACACTCTATTTAATGCTTTCCAAAAGTTGCAAATTAAGAATCAATACAACCAACACTAGAAAATTTATTATTCATTTTGACAATATAAATCACAAAATTAATAAAAAAGCCTTTTGCCTTTTCATTATTTATAGCACACCTTTGTCGAGTTTTGTTAACTATTGTCTCCCCCAATTTTTGCAAACATGTTATGTTTTGCCTCCCTATGTGGATTGAAAATGAACTATGTTTTCTCTATAGGAAATGGTCTTCATCTGCTATTGGTTCGCTAACAAATCTGGCTAAAATAATTCTCACCTAAAATGAGATTCCCACCACTTCATCCATCGTTCTTCACTTGATTTCTTTTTCTTTGGCCTAGTCGAAAAAGTTACTCCATGTGGTGTTACTTTGGTGATTACATTATGACTGATGCAACCTAACCATAACGATCACCAACTGCTAGTAGATTGTGGATGCAAGTTGCACTATCCTAATACCATGATTATTTTTTGCCATATATAGTTAATGCTTTTTTGGTGGTCTATTAGCCTTTTGGTAATTTTTCCTAATGCCATCTGGTAGGACCCACCATATTCCACCAGACCATCACAGCACCATCAGCCATAGCAATCATATATCACGACATGATATGGCATGGCATGTCATGGTACAATGGTGCATTTTATTAGGAGCATAGCTACATCCTAAAAGAGAGACAAATAAAAGTAAAAGATAAACATAAGGAATGATAAAAGTGTTGAAGTAGGGGAAAGGAGCTAGTAGCCACACACCCTAACTTTGTGCACCTATAGAACCTAAATGGTATGTCATATTTTGATGATTTGTTTGGTCTCTATATGTGATTTAATTTCTTAAAGCTAAGGTTTCATCTTTTGAGTATTCGTGGATCTCTTTGTAGATACCTTCAGACATAGAGTGATCAAAAAATGGCCATTTCAAAGTGTCTCCTGGAAAGCTACCCCTACTACGCAAATAGCTGCCAATCGCATATCCAAAAATAATTCACTAAAGCCCCAATTAATAAACATAATAACATAATTATAACATGTTTGATATGTGGCCCCACTCACTATGTATGCATAATAATTAGGAATGGGCTTTAATATAAAAACTTATCCCCTTATATTAATCAAGGGCCCATATTATAATACCCCATGAATGACCCAACTAAATTAACCAACACCCTATACCTAAACACTTAAACATGTTCGATGCTCACTATATGCCACGTACGCAACCAAATCGGGTCCATTTCCTACCCACCATAGAGCCCTAAAAACTTATATTTATCTATCATTTCATTTCATTCTAGAAGTTTCTTCTCCCATGAATGCTTCCCATGTACTTTCTTTCTCTACATGCGACGAGGGTTTCAGTCCATCACTCATAGGTAGCACCTCCACTGTTGTCTATTATTTGATTGCTTTTATCAAAATGGTTCTAATGATTTGTGTTTACAGTTTCTTATTTGTTTCAATAATTTCTCCATATTGAATCAAGGGTTTCAATTGGTCCATCTCTTTTTCTTATCATACTCTAAAATTATTAGATGGAATCTAAGAGAAATAGAGTACATTATCGATATTATGATGAAATCTACTAGTTTAATGATTAAATATTATTATATTCACTTGATTTTACTATTTCCTATTGATGCAGGAGCATCTTGGGTTGATTTAAATCTTGCATCAACCAAAAATAGTTCTTTGTTATTTTTGTTCTTCTTTACTAGTTGGAGAGATTATGCCCATTGATCGTCATTTGTTCAAGATAGCATGTACGATCATAAAGTCTTATTATAGACCTATCTAGGATCATATTCCTATGATCACACCTCCTATTATTCATGGCTATTTGAATTTTGATCCATTTTTTATTTATGGGTAACGTATTCATTTCTTTCCTGGACCTATTTAGATATTTGATGTGCAGTCGTTGATCTTTGGATTTTGACCAATGAGATCGTAGTGTGTGGTTTGTGGATCTCCTTTGAATCATTTCCTATGATTGTGCATCTTGTTGTTTCCTTTCTTGTATATTTGTTTCATTTTGGTTAGACCTATTTGTTTGTACACTTTTCCTTCTTGGAGAATGTAATTCTCTCTTGGCCGACCTATAGAGGCATTTCCTATATGTAATAATTGGATGTATCTTGAGTGAGTAGTAGTAGTTGGTTCATGGAACCTCAATCTAAGACTTTGGAAAATCAGAATTAGGATTGAGTTCTATTCATTGTATATGGTCGTAACTGCAAAGGCTTGACAACCTGTCATGTATGTTGTTTGATCTTTGAATGAATATATTGGATCATGCATTCTCTCTCTACTTTTGCGTTGTTGCTTCCCTGTGTTACTCTTAGCTAAGAGGTTGGGCATCTCCTTTAGGGATTCTCCCTCCTTGGCACTATGTCACCTATTTGTTCCAACCATTTCTCTATAATGAATTGAGGGTTTGAGTTGGTCCATTTTTTTTTATATCATACTATGAAATTATTGTATGGAATTTGTCAAAGAAATATGGTACATTGTCAACAATATGATTAAATCTGGTACTTTAATCATGAAGTGTTATTGTATTCATTTTACTCTATGGTTTATTGTTTGTTTCAACCATTTTTGTGTATTAAGTCGGGGGTTTCAATTGATTTAGGGTTTTTTATATCACACTGTAAAATTATTGCATCAAATGTCAAAGAAATAGGGTATAATATCGATAATATGATTAAATTTAATAGTTTACTCATGAAACGTTATTGTGTTATTTTTCATTTGAGGTTTCTTGTTTGATTAAACCATTTCTATGTATTGAGTCAAGGGTTCGTGTCAGACCATTTGTGTTTATATTATACTATCAAATTATTGCATGGAATGTTAAAGGACTACTAGGGTACAATGTCAATAATATGATTAAATCTTCCAATTTAATCATGAAATATTATTTTATTCATTTTCTTTTACAGTTTCTTGTTTTTTTCAACCATTTCTCTGTATTCAATCGAGGGTTTCAGTCCATCCACTTTTTTTCTCCACATTGTCAAATTATTATATGGAATGTCAAATAAATAAAGTACATTGTCGATAATATAATTTAATCTACTAGTTTAATCATGAAATGTTATTGTATTCATTTTCTTTTTTAGTTCCTTGTTTGTTTGAACTTTTTATTTATATTGAACTAAGGGTTTCATTAGTTCCATCTATTTTTTGTATCACACTATCAAATTATTACATGGAATGTCAAATAAATAGGGTACATTGTTGATAATATGATTAAATCTACTAGTTTAATCATGAAATGTTATTGTATTCATTTGATTTTATAGTTTCATTTTTTTTCAACAATTTCTCTATATTGAATGGAGGGTTTGATTCGGCCCATCTATTTATTTTTATCATACTATCAAATTATTACATGGAATGTCTCTACATTGTTAAGTTTACATTGACTTTATGAAATTCTTTTTACTTATTGAGTCTATGCATTTCTCTGTAATCATCGAATTTATGCATTGCTAAGATTACATTAACTGTATGTATTCTTAAGTTTACATAGACTATATGTATTGTAAGCTTACATTTATTGAAAGCATTGTTAAGTTTACATTGATTGTATGCATTTGTTTTATATTATACTATGACATTATTACATGGAATGTCAAATAAATAGGGGACATTGTTGATAATATGATTAAATATGCTAGTTTAATCATGAAATGTTATTTCTTTTATGATTTCTTGTTTGTTTCAACCGTTTCTCTGTATTGAATCAAGGTTTTGAGTCGGTCCATCAATTTTTTTCATCATATTCTCAAATTATTACATGGAATGTCTCCGCATTGTTAAGTTTACATTGAATTTATGAATTTCTCTTTACTCATTGAGTCTATGCATTTATCTATAATCATAAATTGTATGCAATGCCAAGCTTACATTGATTGTATGCATTTTTAAGTTTATATTTACTACATGCAATGTAAGTTTACATTTACCGAATGCATTATTAAGTTGACATAGACTATATGTAGTTGTCTTATATTATACTATGACATTATTACATGGAATGTCAAAGAAATAGGGCAAATTTTCAATAGTATGTTCAAATCTACTAGTTTAATCATGAAATGTTTGTATTTTCCATATGTAATCTTTTACTTTACCTGCAACCATTCTTTGTTTGCATGCTAAGAGTGTTTCAAGCTACCACTCTCAAGTAGCACCTCCAATTGATGCTTAAATCTATGATTTTATTCAATCATGCATGGATTTAAGTAATTCTAGAAGATTACTCAAAGTTGTACTTAATTATGGCATGAAAATATCCTTTTTATTTCATTGTTCCCTACTACTTTGAGTAGTCCTCTGAAATTAATCATATGCCCATGTTTAGTGGGATCTTTAATAATTAACATAAGGTGTTGAATTATTTTATTAAATCCCATTCATAATGGTAATGCATACATTGTGAGGGGGGGCCACATTCAAAAATGTCAAAGAAATAGGGAACATTATTAAATCTGCTAGTTTAATCATATTCAAGAATATGATTAAATCTACTAGTTTAATCACAAAATGTTATTATATTCATTTTATTTTATAGTACAAATATTATGCTTATGTTTTTAATTTGTCTTTGGTCAATTTTCATTAAGGCATTGAAAGCTCCCTATAATTAGGGATGTCGTAAAATCTTTTGAGAATAGAAAGACTTTTAAGCCACAACTTGCTATACAAATAAGATTATAAATAGTTGTTTGGCTTTTGGAGATCCTTAGGTGATAATGATTAAGAAGAATCAACACAAATGAAGTTGACATGAACATAATTGAAGATATGGAAGTAGTGACTTACAATCATTTCTATTTTCTAGATATTTTACAACATCCTTAATTACTAGGTGCCTTTCGATGCCTTTCTAGGACTGCAATGCACATTTGATTTAGGATTGCAATGCACTTTATATTCTATTTCTTTACGAATTTACATATATATATAGGACTAAAATATATGTTTAATTTATTTATTTCATACTCTCACAGTATGCATTAGTTAGAGGCATTCAAATTTCATATTCTCACATTACACTATTTTCAATTAGTTATTTCATGTTTTCATAAATCAAGACAATGTTCATTGTATATGTTACTTACATGCCTTCAAATTGTATTTTTTTGAGTTAGTAAGGTGTTCACAATATTCATCAGTCTAATTCATATTTTCATATATCAAGTTAATATTTTTAGTGGGAACTTGAGGTTGGTATCTGATGATACCATTTACTTCATGATTAATGACACCTAAAACCTACACACTTACACATGTTATATTTATGTCTTATTTTTTTTATGAATTACATACACTTAATAATTATATTGGAATGCATAGAGTCAATGTTTACAGAGAAATGCATATACTCATTGTTTCAAGATAAAGGCATAAAATCAATGGCAAATTCAAAATGCATATAGTCAATGTAACATTGTACATATACTCAATAACAACTTAAGGATGCAAATTGGACAACTTAAGAGAAATGCATATGTTATGTATAAAATTAAATTGATTCATATTTATATGGTTGTAACAATTATAAAGTAAGATGTGTATGTTTACATTGTGAGTGGGGCCACATTCCAAACATGTTATATTTATGCCTTATTGTCATTATTAATTGGGGGAATAATGTGCTCTAAAGTTTTTCAATAATATCTATTTCAGATTTCTATACTCATGTATGTACATGTATATATGCATAGATATGGATAGATATGTATGCATGCATAGATATGCAAGTATGCAAAGATATGTATGCATGTATATGCTTGTGCGCATGTCTTGTTCACCACTATTACATATGAGATCACCAATAAACAAAATAAATAATGAAAAATTGAAATACAAAATTGAATTGATGAAGCCATCACAGGAATCAAAAATAAATGGCAAGAAAGTGCAATATGATATGACCGATTCTTTTACACTATTTTCAAATTCAAAATGACCAACCACACAAGAATTCATAAATTGCACATTCCAATTCTTTTATAAGGAGCGATTTCCACCATCAATTTCATTACACTTCATTGTAAATTCTCTCGATTTGTGCAGATTGTTTACTATTATTTCATATCCTTGAGCACATAATACTATTTTTCCTTAGCATTTATATCCTCTTAGAATTTTGTGCATGTAATATTTGAATGAAAAATTTATATTGGATTGTTACTTCCACCATTTGTTACAAAAATTTTGTAGGTATGCGAGGTAGTAAAGAGTTCAACAAGGTTTGCGGATGAAATCAGGTCCATGCAATTGTGTTTCTCAACACTCCAAATTGAATTATTTCTCAAATAAAAAGGTGCAGTGTGCACCACATGCTCATTCAATCCGTATTGGTCACATTTTATAACAACCACCCAAATGAACAAATGGTGTTTCAAGGCCCAAATGGATGGTAGATTTTCTTAGGTGGCTCATGCACATAGATTTCCCTTGTGAAATCATTTTTCCATATGGGTCGTTCATATAAGTTGTTTATGAATTATGTTGACAATGTGGGTGAAATGCACTATGGTAGACACAATGCACATAATACTATTTTTGGATTGGATTTTATATCCTCTTAGAATGTTGTACATGTAATAATTAAATGATAAATTTATGTGGGATTTTTACTTCCACTAGTTGTTACAATTTTTTTGTAGCTATGGGAGGCATTGAAGGTTCAACGAGGTGTGTAGATGACATCAGGTCCTCTAATTGTGTTTCTCAATACTCCAATTTGAATTGGGAAATCTTCAATTTACAATGTGATATTATTTTGTTTTACATCATAATATACATGTAAAGCTATAACACATGACAACTACATCATAAAATGTGTAAGCTACATACAACTAAAGTATTCTAAACTTTATTAAGGTTGTGAACCAATGGAATATTTTTTTAATGTTGATTACTAATGTCTGAAAATATTATTATCTCTTTAACATTGTTTTTTATTAAGGAAAAAATAGGTTTTGAAGAGACCCAAAACCCTTTTCAAAATTCTTACATAATATATTCAATTAAGTTTACCAACATGGAGTGGACATGGAAGCAACAAGATAGGCAGAAAGCAAGAAAAGAAAGACAGAACCAGCCCACCCCCAACAAATGTTGCTCCTCACCTTTGGTTTTTGTTGTCCTTGATGCCAAACACAATAATCTAGTTAGTGAATGGTAGTGATATTGTGGTATATCATATGTGGATTCATCTAATATGATTTATATGGTTTTTTGAATATCAATATCAGTATCAGTGATGTTATCTTTCATTTTACATGGTCGTCTTATCATGATTTATATACACTTTGACTATTGGTTATAATGATGTTATTGGTTCAGGTATATTGATCACATATATAGTTTGGATCATCATTATATTAAGGATACGCATTGACTTCATATGTATTGGTTTATATGCAGTGATTAAAGGCATATTCAAGTTTCTTTTTTATTTCAAAAGAAGGAAAGTTTAAGGTTTGATTAATCCATATTAGGATATTGACATTAAGGTATAAATGTTTAAAGTTTAATACTGGTCAATGTTATGACCATGACATGAGTATATTTGTTTTTCTAAGAAGGCCTTTTTGGTTGTCCCCCTAGCAAATTTTTGATATGGTACTTAGTGATGTGATCAAAACATCACTTAGAACTACATGCTAAGTGAGTGTTGAAATGTGGCATTTAGTATAAATTCAAAGCATAAACAATGTCATTTCTATCGACATGTAAAGCATAGAGGTAAAGCACATTATTTGGCTTTCATTTTGGAAAACCCTAAGCTCTGTCGAGCTAGGGCATCATAGCCAGTGTAGAGCATGGCAATTTATAGTTACTATTTTTCTCATGACTACCAAGAATGTGATAGTTGAGAAGGAAGATTTTGGTAGTTGTTAGTTTTTTTGGTGAAAAATCTAAAACATTGTGAAGTAGAGAGAACTCCAAGATTTGATAAGGATGTGCATTCAAAAGTTTAACCAGGTGTTTTTGATTCCTTACCATGTTTTTCTTAAAGTTATTGATTCTCTAGTTTGTTTATGGTTAACAGCATAACCATATAATGGATTCTTGTGGGGTTTTTAGTTTTATCTGCTCTTTTTGATTAATCATATATATGCAAGGGTTTATTCAGGGATTTATATTATTAAATTGGTTTATTTATCTCAACCCTAGTCAAGGCTCTTTGTATGTCCAAGAATATATAATATTTCTTCTTATTCTTTGAAACCCTAGTTAAGTTTTTTTGTGGGTAAGGGTTTGTTGATTCTTTCAAATGTGTATTCTTTTCATTTTGCTAACCCCAGTGATGAGACTAAAGTTTTTCTTTGTTTTATGTTATTTTATGCTTTATTCCTAAACATTCCCAAAATATTTGTGTGACTTTTTAAGTGCTTGAATTTGTATATGTGCTATAAGTACAGGCAGATCCTCAAACATATGGGTAGAAAATAGTAGACACACCTTGCTAATAATATATATATATATATATATATATATATATATATATATATATATATATATATATATATATATATATATATATATATATATATATATATATATATATATATATATATATATATATATATATATATATATATATATACTGCAATATTTCATATAATTATTTTAATGTGTGTCTTAATATTTGGATGAAATTGATTAAGTTGAATACTTGAATATGCATGCATACACTACTAATCTGCCAGGATTAAAGGAACAACTGGAGAGAAAATCAGGTGCATTGACGAAGAAGTGATGATGTTTTGGCCACACTAAGAAGAATCATTAAGACAACCATGGGATATGCCTGCAAAATTGAAGGAACGAATGTCTCGGGGAATATAGGGGCACAACCATGATAAATCTCCTCTACAATCAATATTATGTTGAGATGGTTGTTCGGTCTTTATGATCTTCTGTTGGTGATTGACGTGTTCTCCTTCCTTCATGGATGAATCAGTCAAAATTCATATGAATGTTAAAATGTTAATCCTCTATATATAGGGATATAATTGATGGAAATCTAGTTAGACAAATGATTGTATTACTGTTGTATTGAGAAACAAGTTACTCTTTGATCTTGTGTTCCATTTTTATGTAATCTATTTTTCTGAATATATGAAATGGAGTAATTTGAATTATCTTCTCTGTTCATAGTTAATTACAACCAACCAAGGTGGCCCACTTGGGAGCTGGAGTAGATTAGAGTAGAGAAAAGTAGTTTAATTATTTTCAGTATTTGAAGTAGCATTCACTGCTTACTCCTGCAACATTATATATGTGTTAGTTCCTACAACATATACAAAGATAGCCATAGTACATGTGTTGGAATGATAGGATAGGTTGGAGTTAAATTTATGATTGTTTACATCAGTTTAATTTATTTAGCTATGTGTTTTACTTTCCTGCAACAATAGCCTAGTTCTTTCCATGCATTTTCCTTTCCTGCAGCTTAAGTAAGATGACTTTATGAGAGGCTTAGTGCAAAAACTATGTTGTCCCATTTCAAGTATATGTCCATGGGTTGACAGTTTAAATGCACTATGTGAGAGGGAAATAATACCTAGTCTGAATACACTATTCCTAGGGAAAGATTTGGTATGATTATTATTACCTATTATGGGGTTGTTTATTTTTAGTGCCATTGTCGGGGATGGTGTCAAGACAAGAATCCTATTGAATCATTTTAGATAGTTCCCTATTTTCTAGGAATAGTTTGTAGGACTGGACTTTCTTTACAAGTTAATTTAACCACTTGTATGCATCGAAGGGGAAGAAGAAGAGATGTCCATGGCAGATTTCTCCCAAGAGAATCACTCAATTTAAATGAAGAGACTACAAAAATTGAATTACCTTTTGTTGATGCAAGTCCAAAATTTCCTCCATCAACTTCATTAGTAGAGGACCCATTTGATCCATCTGACCTTCGGCCTTTTGCTGAGATTTTGGCCAGTTTTCTTGCACACTCCAACCCAAGTGCACCAGTTGCTAATAATAAACCTCTGAGCATAAACACTTCCCAATAGAAACTTCAATTCCAAATACCTATAGTAATGGCTCAACCTACATTTCCATTTCCACTTCCTAGACTTATCAATAATGCTAATCTTAAAAACATACCCACTGCTACGTTTCCAAAGTTTTATGGCTTAATAACTGAGGACCCTAACACCTTATTTGAGTTTGACATTCTTTGTCAAAGTTTTTACTATAACACTGATAGTCATAAACTTAATTTTTTTCTAGCCACATTAAAAGAGTCATCCCTAAGATGGTTTATGGAACTAGGGGCTAATGCAGCAACTGATTGGGATGGGATACGGAGCCCATTTCTGCAAAAATATAAAGAATATTTCAAAGGGGGTGATTTGAGAGGGGATGACATCTTTTAAATCTCACAAAAAGAAGATGAGACTCTAGAAGACTACATTTCACACTTCTTATACAATCTGCAGAAGAATCCTCAACATGTATTGTAGGAGGATTCACAAAAACCCATTTTTTTTAGAGGAGTAAATGACAACTGTCTCGAAGCACTGGACCTTATGGCTAGAGGAGATATATCTCAATCTTCTTGGGATGATCTCAAGAAAATCTGCTTGAACTATTCAAGATCAGCAGTAAAGAAGGGTAGAGGATTCTATCCAACACTTGCAAAAGGAAATAGTTTTGGTATATCAAAGATGGAAATCTCAAATTTGTTGTTAGATTTCAAGAAAGGCACTATCAATGATGTTGCCACCCACCTGGATACAATGCAAGCTAAAAAGAAGCATGAAGAAGCTGAGTTAAAGTTAGTTGAGTACTACCCCCATTGTAGATAGCAAAAGAAGGATTGTTGATGCAAACTGGTAGCAAATTTGGAAACACAACATATTCCAATTGAGTTCAAGCTGATAGAGGGAGAGGGCGATCAAGTCTTCTTCGTTGCTCAACGTCACCCATGGGCTCCGAGATAAGGTATTCCTTAAGACCCATTGTAATCTTTCAATAGTTATATTAGCCAATGGCAAAACCAAAATTCCCAATATCCTTCACAGTCCTTCTAACCTGTGTGGAATAATGCATGGCCAGATACTCAACCGAACCAATGGTATAACTCCCAGCAACCCCAATGGCCACAGCCAGAATCTCAAAATCAATGGAAAACACCACAGGGAAATTAGAAACTATATAATCAATGGAGGGGACATCATTAATGGCCTAATCATAATCCTAGATATCAATCATTACCACCTCTGGTTCCTCAACCGGCACTTATGCCACCTCCTACAGCCACAAGTTCTCCTCAACGACTAACACAATTACCTTCTCAGCCACAACCAGATCCTAATAATAAGTAACATCAACCAGTCTACAATACTAAATCCCAACAATAACCTACTTATGCATTAGACACAATTGACATCCATTTGAGATTTGATACTACTCTGCGAGCACCAGAACCTCTTGTTATAACAAAAGTACTAGACACTCCTGCAGCATCAACACAACAACTAGAAGCTACTTTGCCAAATCCAGCCTTACCAACTAAGATACCAGGCCAAAATGATGCTCAAATACAAGCTAATCATCCATTTCCTCAGAGGCTTAGGATGGAAAAACCTATGCTCCAAGAAGACGCACCATTTGATATCCTTGACTAGTTAAAGAACATGCATATCCAAATCCCACTATTTCAAGCCATCAAAGATGTTCCACTCTATGGAAAATCCATCAAAGAAGCATGTCTTAAGAAACTTGGAAGAAAGAAAAAGGATCCCCAAATAGTGCATGTCATAGGTCAATTGGTTGATATAATTTTGGGAAAGATTGTGATTCCTAAGTACTATAATCTAGGAAGCCCAGTTGTTGATGTAATAATTAATGGCCAGTTAGTGAAGAATGCTTTAATAGACCTAGGTGTTGCTATAAATTTCATGACCAAGGATACTATGCATAGGTTGAGTATAGAGGGATTAAGGACAACTCCAACAGTTTTACAACTTGCAGACAATTCTACTGTCACTCTAGATGGTATAATTGAAGATATAGTAGTCACATTGGATTCTTGGGAATACCCTACTAACTTTATGATACTTTCTTCCAAAGTAATCATTGTTGGTTATCCAGTAATCCTTGGAAGACCATGGTTAGCAATAGCAGAAGCTAATATAAGTTTTTGATCGGGAAATATGACCATCTCTGATGGCCAAACCATCAAGAAGTTAGCATTATATCTTCTAGCCCAACCAAAAGCATATTTAAACAATCCTATTTGGCCAAACTTGGGAGATGAGGAATAAGAAATAAACTATGTTACTCAACCGATGATGCTACATAGAAAATATTTTTTGAAATTGCAAGAATATGATGATGTCCTTCAAAGTATCCTTACAAATGATTGTGTTACAATAGGATATATTCCTCAAAGCTCAATTATGCAATTGACTACCTATGAAAACTATGTCATACCAACAGAACTTGAAATCATCCATCAATTATTACCTTGTGAGATATCAACCAGCCCTATATCAAAAGCCTCAATGCTAGAGCTAACAACTACTGTAGAACTTTCACCTAGCTATAACCTTCATGTTAACAATAAATTATCGCAGCAACAATTAAAATTGTTAACACAACTCCTATGTAAACATGAAAACGCTTTTGCTTGGGAATATGGGGATATGAAAGGATTAAGCCCAAAACTTTGTACCCATAGCACTTACATCAATGAAGGAAGTCTACCTCTACGTCAACCATAGAGAAGGATCAACCTAGCCCTTAGAGAAATTATGAAAATAGAACTACAAAAACTACTAAATGTTGGTTTCATATATCCAATCTTAGATAGTAAATGGGTTTCACATCTTGTGATAGTACCTAATGTTGCCCCATTTTTCATCCTGTGCCCATGCTATCAAAATGGAAGGATTTGATGTTATAGTCAGGTCTGGTTATGTCTGAGTCTAGGTCTAAGTCTTTCTTAGGTAGGCTTTCTTTGCCAGGTTTCCCTATCATTGCTTTTCCTTCTCTGAACCGGGTGGGTTGTTTTAAAGATCTTTTTAACATTGGGTAGGTTATAGACCCCAACCTGGCAAAGAAAATGGTGCTCTATTGATGATCTTTTCAACAAGAAGAATGATGTTTGAGTTTCAGACATTCAAAAGAATCAAGAGAAGACTCTTTATGTGATGACTGTTATGGCAGAATCGGCTAGCTATGATGGAGCACATGCAATGAAGCCAAACTTTATAATGTTAAGGGGCATGTGGATAAGTATTATGGTTATTGACTGTGTATGTTTCAAAGAAGTATTGAAAGTGTAATTCAAGGCACAACAGAGTTGAGTTCGTGCTCATCCCATATATCTTTTATAGTCAATTAAGGTTAATACTTCGCATGATTGAAATGCATATCATGATTCTCTGAGTCCTCACGAGCTCACTGCAAAAAATGGCAAGTGATTTGGTTAAAAAATGACAAAGTTACAAGCTGGCGAGAATGTAATAATCAAGATTCTTCATCAACGACCCCCGCTGGAATCCACATGTGCCAATGGTAGAGCGGTCGCATGATCACATAGATTAAAATAATACCATGCAATCATGCGACAACGTAAATCGGGCAAGTGAACAATGAACCTATCAGGACCCACGATCAACAATAGTGCAATCCACGTGTGCCAATGGTAGAGCGGTCGCATGATCGCATAGATTAAAATAATACCATGCAATCATGCGACAATGTAAACTTGGGAGGTGACTATGCTGCCCGGACCCACGTACGCCAATGATAGGAGGGACTAAATGGATGGGCTCGCTAGAATCCATGTGTGCCAATGGTAAAGCGGTCGCATGATCACATAGATTAAAATAATACCATGCGATCATGCGACAATGTAAGTTTGGGAAGTGATTTGCTCTGCTGGGACCCGCATACGTCAACAATGCGTCCACGTGTCAGGTGGGACCAAGAATTTCTCCACAGTTGTAAGATGCTCATTGATGGCTCACACTTTGCCGTGATGGTGTCACTTTTTCTTTGCGGAAAAATAGGATTGTGACGCGTGTCAGTGCATAAATAAAAAAAGGATTAAAAGATTATTGTCTTAGAAATATTCAGCATGTAAGTTGACGAAAGGAGAATGTTGAAATAGATGAGTTTTTGGTTATTCTGAAGGTGACTGTTAAGTTAGAACAAAGAATTCTTTTGTCATGGCATACCAGGGAGAACAGGTGTCGATGAATCCCAAGTCGATGTTATAATCAGATGTTATATCAAGGCAAAGAGAAATGCAATAATACAGGGCTTGCTGGGCATAATGGTTTCATTATATATTTACATGGTGATTAGTCAGAGTTCAATAAACTCAAGATGGAAGCCAGTGTTATTATCTCTGTCATGATGATAACTTCTTAGAAAAATGACACCAGAAAGGAGGTCTAATGCAATGTGAATAATTGGTTTATAGGAGAAGTATCTTGTCAATGCATGCAGATGTAACGTACCATCTTCAAGTTCGAGTTGACTGGTGAGAGTCTGTTCACTTCACCTTCTCAAGGAAAACCATATGCAGAAGTAGATGAAAAGTCATGATCTTTGGGCTTTTCTATTTGTGAATTCGAAAGTGTTCTCTAGTCTTTTCATATTTTTAGAAACCGAATCACTTCATATTCCCATGAAGATCATACATTGTAATCTCTATATAAACTATGGAAACAATGAATGAAGGGGTCGACAAATTTTGGTGTGAAGCTAATTGGAGAGTCAATTAAGTTTAGTGCCATTATTTTATTGTCCACTTTAGTCATTTGTATCTGATGTTGGTTTCATTGTGTTGAAATGAAGATGAGGAAATAAACAAAGTTTTGTTTTGTTGTTTTCAATTTGGCCAATCAATAAGATAATCAGAGAATTATAACTGGTTGTGGAATTGCATCAGCATCTTCAATTACATTTCATAATTTGCATTTTTCATATTGCTGTGTTGGGAAATTCATAAGATTGTGAAGATCATCGGCATAGCATCTTTACATTTAAATCCTGCCTGAGATTTCACTTGCCTGGGTGAAACTCGGTTTCCTCTGTTGTTCTTTGGTTAAGAACATACCTGTAGTAGGACTTAGAATTAAAACATAATTCATTGAATATTTTTCACATAGGGAGCTGTACCTCAATTCAGAGGGAAACTAGATATTCTCAGAAATAGTTTCCCAACTGTTGTGTAAAGTTGTTCTTCGTTATAAAATTGGGCAAATAAAAGGAGGATAAAAAGAAGGACAATCTATTTACCAAAAAAAATTTGGCGACTCCGCTGGGGAGAAAAATAGTCACGTGATCAAAAAGTATTTGAAAATATACACAGAGATTGAAAGAAGGTCAGGGAGTGAGTTACAAATAGCATTGGTAATCAGTCACTCTGGAGCAATCAAGATACTTAAGGAGTGATAAGGAAAAAGGTGAGGAGGATCCAACTTTCTAGAATTTAGAAGCACTTGGATTTCCCTTGTTAGAAGTACCTCGTCGGAAAGGTGGGCATCAATCTAGAAGTAGGCCTTCATCACCACCAAAGGTAGTAAGTTTGTTCTCCACAACTTGTCAAGTATTAACTTTGCACGGTGTTGTTTCCCCACAAGTTATAAATTTTCCATAATTTTCTTTGCAAAATAAACCGAATATGGTTGCACCTTGGGCAGTTGCTACTGGGCCACTCAATTTCATAGTATATCATCCTCTTCTTGCTGGTTCCCAGAAGAGCATACCTAAATTTGCAGGAGATGGGAAATTTAATACGGATGAACATATAAAAGCATTCTTCGCAGCTATAAATATTTTGGGAGTTAATCATGAAGATGTTGCAGTCCGATTATTTGTTGAAACCCTTACTGAAGCGGCTGCAGATTGGTTTTATCACTTAACTGATGGAGCTATCACAAGTTGGAACACCATGAGGACAGCTTTCGAAAGTCATTTTAAAACTGCTGAAGATGAACATGCTTTGTTGGCTCAATTAACATCAGTAAAGAAACTTCCTTCTATGAGCATGAGAAATTTTGTTGTCAGCTTCAACAAGATTACCGATAGAATTCCAATAGCAAATAGACCCACAACGGGTAATCTGAAAACATTCTTTATCAGTGCTATGCCTCCTGAAATTAATTTTGAATTAAGAAGATCTAGACCTGCAAATTTAGAGGCAGCTCAAAGGACTGTTGTAGAGTTAGAAGATGACATGATTTCAGCAGGAAGGTGAAAGCGTGAAATTTAGAATAGAGCTAGTACTAGTGGAACCACTTCATCAGAAGAAATGATTCAAAAGTTATCTAATGAGATTATTACGTTGAAGAGGCAGCTTCCAAAATTCAATAATTCATATCAAAGAAACTTCTCAGGGCAAACTGGTGATAATAATAACAAACCTTTGCAATTGCCTGGATTACAGAAGAGGTTAGCAATAGAAGCTCCACCTAAAAAAGTGAATGGATGTGTACTTCACTTGACCACTAATCATGACAGTGAAATTTGTCCAGATGTGATCAGTAGAATGCAATTTTTGACTATCAATGAGCCCAGTTCTCCCCTATCCAATGATGAGACTAAAACATGCTCAAATGGCGACTTCGGAAATTTATTTTTAGAGTATGTATTAGACTCAGAGAAGCAGGGAGAATGTTATGCCACCATTAATGGACATAATTATAATGTACTCACTAGAGGACAAAAGGCAAAGGTGGTTGCTAATTCAAAAGATGTTCCAGCAAAGCAAAGTCAACTAGCATCTAAAACACAAGGTACTAATCAAGGGGTGGAGAATTTACAATCCAGTAAGGAGTGCAATTCCTTTGACTTTATTCAGTTTTGCAAAGATTCTAAAATTTAGATTTTTGACATTGATTTTCTTAAATTGCATCCCAGTGAGTTGAAAAGATTTATTGAGTATTGTAGAGATGAAAATATAGAATTAAACCATGCTGTAAATTTTGAATTAGAGGATGAAACATTGACTACAAACCTTTTCAATGAAGTTGAGAATTCTGTCCTAGCCACTTCTCCTGGACAAAAACCAGAACCATTTTATGTTTCATTGTTTATCAATGGATGGAAGTTAAGCAATTGTATCATTGATTCTTGAGCTTCGGATAATGTGATGCCATATATAGTGGCTAAAGCTCTAGGCTTAACACTCACTAAAGCCAATGGCAGATGTTACTCCATGGATGCCAAACAAGTGAGTTTGATAGGACAAATCAAAGATATACAAGTTGCATTGGCAGCACACCCAGAAAAGAGAATACTTCTAACCATTCTAGTTGCAGACATTCCGGTTAGTTATGGATTGTTGTTGAGCAGAAGTTTTTGCAAGGATTTAGGCAAAGAAATCAAATTGGATTGGTCCCAAGCAATAATTCCCATTGGTAACAAGAGAGTGAAATTGGAACCTGAGGAGAAAGCTAAATTTACAGTTCAGAAATCAAGCAATCCAAAGGCCCAAATTTTATATCAAGAGTTGGAGTTTGGAAATTATATGCAGTATACAGAAAATGATGCTGTGGAAAATGAATTAAAAAAATCAGAATCTGAAAATTCTGGAGAAGAAACACAAATCTGGACATTAGAATTTGATGGTAGCTGCTCATCATCCGGTTCTGGTGCTGGCATTGTTTTAATTTCTCCAACGGTGAATCAGAGCCTCTAGCATTCAAATTAGAATTTAATAACACTAATAATAGTGTTGAATATGAGGCATTACTTCTTGGCATCATAGCAGCTAAGGAGAGAAACATTAGAATTCTAAAAGCTCAAGGTGATGCAGAGCTGATTGTAAAACAAGTGAGAGGTCAGTATTCGATGAAGAATCATAAGTTGAAAAATTACCGGAATAAAGTTTGGGATGAAATTGAAACGTTAGATGCATTTTCTATTAATTCTGTCCCTAGAGAAATGAATATGAAAGTAGATTCTTTGGCTGTATCAGCATCCTTATTACTTCCTCACCAGGATTTTAAACATAAGAAATATCAGATTGAAGTCATTTATAGGCCATCAATACCAGACAATATAGAAGACTGGCAAGTTTTTAATGATGATAAAAATCTGCAGTTGTTTTTAGAGAATGTTGAAGGTCTTGATGAAGAAGAAAGAAGTAATAATGATTCTATGGAAAAAGATAAACATGAAAATTTAGAAATTGTATAGTTGAAAACTAATGCAATTCCACCTTATTTTGTGTCTCTAGAAAAGTTCTTTAATCGGCATGATATATATGTAAAGAAGAAAAGAGCAGAGAAAGGGCCAACTATAGGAGAATTTGAAAATATAAACATTGGAATAGAAATGAATCCAAAAATGATAAATATTGGAAAATGTTGTACACTAGAAGAAAGAGAAAGGGCAAAGGAATTGTTTCAAGAATATCAAGACATCTTCGCCTAGAGCTATGAAGATTTAAAGAGTTTCATGAGTGGAAATTTCAAACACATGATTCCTCTGAAACCAGATGTTGTACCTTTCCGGCAAAAACAAAGATGATAATTATAATCCAAAGGTAGCAGATGCCATTTACGGGGAAATTGATAAAATGTTGAAAGCTAGAATTATTTATCCAATACATCATTCTACATGGGTTGCAAACATTGTGCCTGTAAGAAAGAAAAATGGTGAAATCAGAATATGTGTTGACTTTCAGAATTTAAACCAAGCTTCTTTGAAAGATAATTATGCATTGCCAAATATGGATCACTTACTACAGATAGTGGCCAGAGCCGAGATGATGTCTATGCTAGACGGCTTTTTTGGGTACAATCAAATTGAAGTCGAAAAGAAGGATCAACACAAAACAGCTTTTACAACTCCTTGGGGTACCTTTGCATATCATAGAATTCCATTTGGTTTGATTAATGCTGGTGCTACTTTTCAGTGAGGTATGGATGCTTCTTTTGCTGATATGAAGAACAAAATAATTATGATTTACCTTGATGACTTAACAGTGTTTTCTAAGAAGAGGAAGGATCACATAGATGATCTGAAGAAAGTGCTACAGTGATGCAGGGAGCATGGTATATCTCTAAACCCAAAGAAGTCAATATTCTGTGTGACAGAAGGAAAACTATTTGGCCATATTGTGTCACAGGAAGGAATAAGGATTGATCCAGAACATGTAAAAGTTATTCAGAGATTAAGCTTGCCTTCAAATAAGACTGTTGTTAAATATTTCTTTGGCCAAGTTAATTTTCTTAGAAGATTTGTTCCTGATTTTTCAGAGATTACCAAATGTATTGTAGATATGATGAAAGGTAATGCTGTTTTCAAATGGAATGAGCAGGGAAAACAAGATTTTAATGAAATTAAGGAAGCAATTGCTAATGCACCAGTCCTAAGTCATCTGGATTATAAAAAAGATTTTATTATATACTGCTATGCTTCAGAACACACATTGTCTGCAATTTTGATGCAAGAAAATAAAGAAGGAATTCAAGCACCTATAGCATTTATGAGTATGCCTTTGAAGGGACATGAATTAAGATATTCTCAATCGAAGAAACATGCGTATGCTATGGTCAAAGCTCTAAAAAATTTCCTCTTTTACGTATTGCATTCTCATTTTGTGTTTTTCATACCTGATATTGCTGTGAAAAAGTATCTTAACACAACAAGATGTTGGCTGCAATAATAGAGGTTCATCGGTTGCCAAAACTCAAGAGTATGATATTGAAATTAAGCCTGCAAAATTAGTTAGAGGAAATGCATTATGTAAAGCCATAGCAGATAATTTGGAAGAAGAACCGACAGCTAATCAACTGGTTTTAAATGTAAGCCTTCAAGATCCTTGGTTTGAAAATATTGCATATTTCTTAACTTATGGAGAATGTCCGGAAGGATTGACAGCCAAACAGAGAAGGGATTTAAAATTAAAAGCTGCTAAATATGTGATTTGGGAAGATAAACTTTACAAGAGATCAATTGATGGCACATTTTTAAGATGTGTTGATAAGCAACAACAGGAGCAGTTGCTGAAAACTTTTCATGATGAGGCTTGTGGAGGACATTTTTCTTCTTCAGTCACAGCTTTTAAAATTCTGAGGCAATGTTATTATTGGCCTGGCATGTTTAGAGATGCATATCATTGGGTGGCTAAATGTGAAAAGTGTAAAATGTTTTCCAGCAAACCACAGTTAGCAGCACTTCCATTAAAACCAGTTATCATAGATGGTCCATTTTAGCAGTGGGGCCTTGACTTCATTGGTCCAATAAATTCAGCATCTAGTGCGGGGCATTCTTATATAATTACAGCTACTGATTACTTCATGAAGTGGGTTGAAGCTAAAACAACCAAGAAGACCACTTCTGAGGTAGTGTGTGAATTCATAAAGGAGAATATTATGGTAAGGTTTGGAGTTTCTCATAAATTGGTAATGGATAATGCTGCTTACTTTTCATCTATTAAAATTACTGATTTTTGTTTTGAGTATGGTATCTCAGTCACCCATTCATCTAATTATTTCCCACAAGGAAATGGTCAAGCGGAGTCAAGTAATAAGAATTTGATCAATATTGTTAAGAAATTGGTGTTAGACAATCATAAAAATTAGCACAAAAAGATACATGAAGCACTATGGGCTAATAGAGTGACTCCAAAGAGAGCAATCGGGATATCTCCATTTGAGTTAGTGTATGGAGTTGAGGCAAGCCTTCCATTACCACTAGAGTTGGCAACATGTAAGTTGAGGATAGTCATAGAGGATGATATTTAAAAGGATGGTTTGGAGAAAAGAATCATGTATTTGAGCAAGCTAGAAGAAGAAAGGGAAAGAATGGTGGATCATATTACTCAACATCAAATGAAGGTGAAGAACTTGTTTGATAAGAAAGCTAGACCCTGTAAATTCATGGTTGGATATCTTGTTTTGCTATGGGATAAGAGGAGAGCTCCCAAACGGATGCATGGGAAGTTTGAAACATTATGGAAGGGTCCCTATACTATTGACCAGGCTTTTGAAAAGAATTCTTTCAAGCTAGCATATCCAAATGGAGAGGTACTTCCCTTGACCTATAATGGTCAAGATCTAAAGCTATATCAAATGGTTAATTGAAAATAGGTAACCCCTGTTCTATAGTATAGTTTTGGTTTCGTTCTTGTGTCTATTTTCTAGTTTAGTTTTCCTACTTTCTTTAGTTAGTTGTAGCTTCCTTGCTGCTTTGTTTCCCTTGTTCAGTTTTGTTGTGTTGCTGCCCTTTTCATTCATGTGTGAAACCAGAGATTCAAGATTTATTGCTTAAACATGGGAATGTTCTGTTAGGAATAAGGTGTCTCAACCTTGGATAATTCCTATTCTTATTATTTGTTTTGTAAATGTATTTTTTGAAAATAATGTAATTAAGTGTGAGTGTACATGTCTAGTTGGCATGTTGATGTGTCACTCCATTTGATGTGTCGGCATCTTGTGCGTAAGGAGATCATGACTAAAATGGTCATGACGGATTCCTATGACGCGTAAGAACTATTTAAGGAATGTGCTATGACAGGTGTAAGAGCATCTTATGACTTGGGCCTATTTGGGTGCCCAAGAAGAAGTGGTTGGTGTGTGTAAGAGAATATGCCAAAAATAGGTTGGTATGACAGATTCTCTTAGACTTCTCTTGTGACCGTTATTTTTGGTGGATTCTATGACAAGCTGTCATAGTCTATTCTAGGGATGGATGCCTATTCTTGGGATTGCATGTAACAACTGTGTACATGTGGCTTTGTGCATGGGTCTTGGTGGTTGTGCCTATTTTTGGGTCCAGAGGAGTCTATATATATGATGCTACTCCTATGGGAGAGATATAACAAAATTTTAAGTCTTGTTGGCTTTGTCTCTCATTTCCTGAAATAACTTGCATTGCAAGTGTATTGAAATCTTTGTGTTGAAGATAATACATTGTGCAGGTTTTAGAGTGCTGGGGTTTTTTACCGAAAGGTTTTCCCCATGGTATATCATTGTGTCATTCTCTATTTTTTCTGTATGTAAGGTATGTGGTTGCAATATCTTTGTTAAAGTAGTTAACGAATCTGAAACTGTAAGGATTTATAAGAATTTGCACAATACTCTCCTATAGAGATTAGCGTAGGAAGTTGTTTCCGCACCTGAGTTTCCTTACAAGTGGTATCAGAGCTTGATCAACTTTTGATCCTAGTTGTTGGGTAGGGTTTTTTGAGCTGATCTCAAGTTTGAGTGGGAGTTTTTTGCAGAGCATTCTGAATCTTATTTGTAGATTGAGATGGCAAGTTCATCATATGGAAGAATGGAGGTGGAGAAATTTAATGGCACTAATTTTGAGTTGTGGAAACTCAAGATGGAAGACATGTTGGAAGATCATGACCTATGGGAAGTGACTTCAAGTGCTACAAGACCAGCAACTATAGCTCAAGCAGATTGGGATATCAAAGACCGTAAAGCTAAGGGTCTCATAAGACTCTGTTTAACCGATGCAGTCCTTCTGAATGTTCTAGATGAGAAAACCGCAAATAGTTTGTGGGAAAGACTTGCAGTCGTGTATCAGGCCAAATCTCTAGTGAACAAGTTGTTCTTGAGGAAGAAGTTGTACTCTCTATGAATGGAGGAAGGTGGATCCTTAACGGAACA
This sequence comes from Chamaecyparis obtusa, assembly GCA_027943335.1. Lineage (NCBI taxonomy): Eukaryota > Viridiplantae > Streptophyta > Pinopsida > Cupressales > Cupressaceae > Chamaecyparis > Chamaecyparis obtusa. The sequence goes on along the minus strand of BSBK01007015.1, from coordinate 66,947 downwards.
TTTAAATGCATTTAATCTGCTGGCTCCACAATTGACATCAGCTGGTGTCAAGTTAGAGGAGGAGGATCGTCGCTACACACTTTTGTGTTCTTTACCAGATTCATGGGACCATCTTGTGATGGCTCTTAGAAGCACTTTAGTCACCTTCAAAATGGATGATGTGGTGTCTTCGCTACTATCAGAGGAGATGCGGAGAAAGGCTTTCGTTTCAGAAAAAGAAGCCCTTGTTGTTCGTGGGAGATCCACTGAAAGAGGGAAGAAAAATGATAATAAGTCTGACAATAAGGGTAGATCCAAATTCTGTGGGAAGTCAAAGACTTCCAATAAGTCCAAGGCAAAATGTTCGAACTGTGATAAATTTGGGCACTTCCGTAAAGACTGCAAAGAGCCGAAGAAGAAGAAGAAAGGTTCAGATTCAGCTTCAGAAAGATCTCAAGAAGATGGTGATGCATTCATCATAGCTTTGGCAGCCCATGCATCTGATGATGTGTGGTTGGTTGACTTGGGTGCATCTTTTCACATGACCTCTCATCGAAACTGGTTCTCAAAATATGAAGAGTTTGATGGTGGAAAGGTGTACTTGGGTGATGATTCTCACCTAAAGATAGTTGGACGCGAAAGGGTCACTATCAAATTTCCTGATGGATGAGTAAAGGGAATCAACGGAGTTATGCACATTTCGGGTTTGGCATGAAACCTATTATCTGTAAGTATGCTGAATGATGTAGGTGTGCAAGTTGTTTTTTCGAAAGAAGGATGCAAGATGATGAGAGGATCGATAGTGCTTGCAAGGGGTACTAGGAGAGGTACCTTATTTCAGCTAGATGCATGTATTCCTCTATGTCATAGTTCTTCATCCTCACCATTTGAACAAGCAGTGAAGAAGTCTGTGGCTATTGGTTCCAATGGTAGTGCAAACACTTTGGAAGCTAAGCTTCTTGCAGAAAAGACAATGTTGTGGCATATGAGATTTGGCCACATTGGTGAAAAGGGTCTCAAAACCCTGAAAAATAAAAATCTCGTTGAGGGGTTAAATGATTGCAATCTCGAGTTCAACTTTTGCGAACACTGTGTTTATGGTAAACAAAATCATGTTCAGTTTTACTCTAGTTCTCACAAATCTTCTGATGTTTTGGATCTTATTCATTCCGATGTATTTGGTCCTATAAAAGTTCCTTCAATCTCCAAGTCTATATTTTTTGTATCTTTCATAGATGATTACAGTAGAAGGACGTGGATTTATTTCCTTAAAAGTAAGACACAAGTCTTTAGTTGGTTCAAGGAATTTAAAGCTCTTGTAGAGAATCAGACTAGTAAGAAGATTAAGTGTGTGAGAACTAACAATGGTGGTGAGTTTTGCTCAGCAGAGTTTGAACAGTTCTGTAAAGAATAAGGTATCGAGAGGCATAAGACAACTCCTTATACCCCACAGCAAAATGGAGTTATAGAGAGAATGAATAGGACATTGATGGAGAAGGCTAGGAGTATGCTTAGTGGAGCTAGTTTAGAACAAAGGTTTTGGGTCGAAGTTGTGGCCACTACTTGCTATCTGGTTAACAGATCTCTTACATCAGCCCTTGTTGGTAAGACACCCATGGAGGTGTGGTTTGGTAAGAAGCCTTCAATTAGACATCTTCATGTTTTTGGTTGTGAAGCTTATGCACATGTTCCAAAGGAGAAAAGATCTAATTTGGAAAACAAAGTTGTTAAATGTATTTTCATCGGATACAGTGCTGGTGTGAAAGGATACAAGCTTTGGGATCCCGTGACTAGTAAGGTGTTGTATAGTAGAAATGTTATTTTCAAAGAGCTAACATCTTCTCCTATTGTGCTACAACCAGATGAAAAAGAAAAGGAAAAAGATGTTGTTTAGTTGCCTCCTACCCCTGAGAAGACTGAACAGAGAGACCATGTTGGGTCTAATGATGAGGAGAGCTCTAGCAGATCTGATAGTTTGGAAGAAGAGGAAGAACAACCTCAACCTTAGCCCTTGAGGAGATCCATGAGAGAAAGAAAGCAACCAGAAAGGTTTGGTTATTCTATGTTAGATTCCAGTTGTGCCTTTGCTTTGATTACTAACACTGATGAGACTAGATCTGTGAAAGAGGCTTTGGGCATGGAAGATGTAGGTTCTTGGATTGAGGCTATGGATGATGAGATGGCTTCATTGGAGAAAAATAAAACTTGGGACCTTGTACCTTTGCCTAAAGGGAGAAAATTTGTTGGCTGTAAATGGGTGTTCAAGAAGAAATTCTATGTAGATGGCAGTGTTGAAAGGTATAAAGTTAGATTGGTTGCAAAGGGGTATTCACAGGTAGAGGGAATAGATTATGGTGAAATATTCTCTCCTGTTGCAAAGTTGACATCCATTAGATTTCTGTTATCTCTTGCTACATCATATGATTTAGAGATAGAACAGATGGATGTGAAGACAGCTTTCCTTCATGGTGATTTGGAGGAAGAGATTTATATGTCATAGCCTGAGCACTACATTGTTAAAGGTAAAGAATCCTTAGTTTGCAGATTAAAGAAATCTCTATATGGTTTGAAGCAATCTCCTAGGATGTGGTACCTTAAGTTTGATGCCTTTGTGTTGTCAATTGGATTTGTAAGATCAAAATTAGATCATTGTGTTTATTTCAGAGTTGAAAATGATCACCTTCTTATTGTTGCATTATATGTTGATGATATGTTGCTGTTTGGGAAGGGTAAGGGTATGATTTATGATTTTAAATCTCAGTTGTCAGCACAGTTTGAGATGAAAGATCTTGGGGTAGCTAGGTACATCTTGGGTATGGAAATCAGTAGAGACAGGTCTAACAAAAAACTTTGGTTGAGTCAGAGTAAGTATGTGAAGTCTGTGTTGGACAGGTTCAGCATGGCAGATTGTAGACCACTATGTGTTCCTATTTCTATGGGAACAAAGTTATCTGTAGATGATTGTCCAAAATCTCCTAGTGAGGTGGAGGACATGAGTAGAGTACCTTATGCTAGTGCAGTTGGTAGTCTTATGTATGCTATGGTCTGTACTAGACCAGACATTGCCCAAGCAGTGGGAGTCCTAAGTCAGTTTATGGCTAATCCTGGACGGGTATATTGGGATGCAGTTAAATGAGTATTTAGATATTTGAGGGGTACATTAGATTACTCCATATGTTATCATGGTAACTCTTTTGGATCTCCGCATTCAGTTTGTATTCGTGGGTTTGTGGATTCAGATTGGGTAGGTGATATTGACAGCAGGAGATCCACCAGTGCTTATGTGTTCACTATGTTTAGTGGTGCCATCAGTTGGATGAGTAAGCGACAACCTGTGGTTGCTTTGTCCACTACAGAAGCTGAGTACATGGCTGCTACTCATGCTTGTAAAGAAGCCATTTGGCTTAGAAGATTGTTTTCTGATGTTGGTGTTGATGCAGAACAAATTACTATTTGGTGTGACAGTCAGAGCGCTATTTGCCTTGCAAAGAATCCAACTTTCCATGCCAGAACGAAGCACATTGATGTGCAGTTTCACTTTGTGAGAGATATGGTGGAAGATGGAAAGGTAAATTTGGAGAAGGTAGATACTGTGAAGAATGTTGCAGATGCATTAACGAAACCAGTGGGCACTGAGAAGTTCAGATGGTGTTCGGAGTCTATGGGCCTTTTGGCCTATAGCGGTTAAAGTTCCTGTTATGTTCCTGTTGCTCTTACAAGGTGTTCGACAAGTGGGAGAATGTTAGGAATAAAGTGTCTCAACCTTGGATAATTCCTATTCTTATTATTTGTTTTGTAAATGTATTTTTTGCAAATAATGTAATTAAGTGTGAGTGTACATGTCTAGTTGGCATGTTGATGTGTCACTCCATTTTATGTGTCAGCATCTTGTGCGTAAGGAGATCATGACTGAAATGGTCATGATGGATTCCTATGATGCGTAAGAACTATTTAAGGAATGTGCTATGATAGGTGTAAGAGCATCTTATGACTTGGGCCTATTTGGGCGCCCAAGAAGAAGTGGTTGGTGTGTGTAAGAGAATATGCCAAAAATAGGTTGGTATGACAAATTCTCTTACACTTCTCTTGTGACTGTTATTTTTGGTGGATTCTATGACAAGCTGTCATAGTCTATTCTAGGGATGGATGCCTATTCTTGGGATTGCATGTAACAACTGTGTACATGTGGCTTTGTGCATGGGTCTTGGTGGTTGTGCCTATTTTTGGGTCCAGAGGAGTCTATATATATGATGCTGCTCCTATGGGAGAGATATAACAGAAGTTTAAGTCATGTTGGCTTTGTCTCTCATTTCCTAAAAGAACTTGCATTACAAGTGTATTGTAATCTTTGTGTTGAAGATAATACATTGTGCAGGTTTTGGAGTGCTGGGGTTTTTTACTGAAAGGTTTTCCCCAAGGTATATCATTGTGTCATTCTCTATTTTTTCTATATGTATGGTATGTGGTTGCAATATCTTTGTTAAAGTAGTTAACGAATCTAAAACTGTAAGGATTTATAAGAATTTGCACAATACTCTCCTATAGAGATTAGCGTAGGAAGTTGTTTCCACACCTAAGTTTCCTTACATGTTCAAGTCCCTAGTCGGAGCCAGCTATTGCCCCATTTTTCATCCTGTGCCCATGCTGTCAAAATGCAAGGATTTCATGTTATAGTCAGGTCTAGTTATGTCTGAGTCTAGGTCTAAGTCTTTCTTAGGTAGGCTTTCTTTGCCAGGTTTCCCTATCATTGCTTTTCCTTCTCTGAACTGGGTGGGTTGTTTTAAAGATCTTTTTAACATTGGGTAGGTTATAGACCCCAACCTGGCAAAGAAAATGGTGCTCTATTGATGATCTTTTCAACAAGAAGAATGATGTTTGAGTTTCAGACATTCAAAAGAATCAGGAGAAGACTCTTCATGTGATGAATGTTATGGCAGAATCAGCTAGCTATGATGGAATAGATACAATGAAGCTAAACTTTATAATGTTAAGGGGCATGTGGATAAGTATTATGGTTATTGACTGTGTATGTTTCAAAGAAGTATTGAAAGTGTAATTCAAGGCGCAACAGAGCTGAGTTCATGCTCATCCCATATATCTTTTATAGTCAATTAAGGTTAATACTTCACATGATTGAAATGCATATCATGATTCTCTGAGTCCTCACGAGCTCACTGCAAAAAATGGCAAGTGATTTGGTTCAAAAATGACAAAGTTACAAGCTGGCAGGAACGTAATAATCAAGATTCTTCATCAACGACCCCTGCTGGAATCCACATGTGCCAATGGTAGAGTGGTCGCATGATCGCATAGATTAAAATAATACCTTGCGATCATGTGACAACGTAAATTGGGCAAGTGAACAATGAACTTATCGGGACCCACGATCGACAACAATGCAATCCACGTGTGCCAATGGTAGAGCGGTCGCATGATCGCATAGATTATAATAATACCATGCGATCATGCGACAATGTAAACTTGGGAGGTGACTATGCTGCTGGGACCCACATACATCGATGATAAGAGGGACTAAATGGATGGGCCCGTTAGAATCCACGTGTGCCAATGGTAAAGCGGTCGCATGATCGCATAGATTAAAATAATACCATGCGATCATGCGACAATGTAAGTTTGGGAAGTGATTTGCTCTGCTGGGACCCGCATACGTCAACAATGAATCCACGTGTCAGGTGGGACCAAGAATTTCTCCACAGTTGTAAGATGCTCATCGATGGCTCATGCTTTGCCATGATGATGTCACTTTTTCTTTGCGGAAAAATAGGATTGTGACGCATGTCAGTGCATAAATAAAAAAAGGATTAAAAGATTATTGTCTTAGAAATATTTGGCATGTAAGTTGACGAAAGGAGAATGTTGAAATAGATGAGTTTTTGGTTATTCTGAAGGTGACTGTTAAGTTAGAACAAAGAATTCTTTTGTCATGGCATACCAGGGAGAACAGGTGTCGGTGAATCCCAAGTCGATGTTATAATCAGATGCTATATCAAGGCAAAGAGAAATGCAATAATACAGGGCTTGCTGGGCATAATGGTTTCATTATATATTTACATGGTGATTAGTCAGAGTTCAATAAACTCGAGATGGAAGCCAGTGTTATTATCTCTGTCATGATGATAACTTCTTAGAAAAATGACACCAGAAAGGAGGTCTAATGCAATGTGAATAATTGGTTTATAGGAGAAGTATCTTGTCAATGGATGCAGATGTAACGTACCATCTTCAAATTCGAGTTGACTGGTGAGAGTCTATTCACTTCACCTTCTCAAGGAAAACCATATGCAGAAGTAGATGAAAAGTCATGATCTTTGGGCTTTTCTGTTTGTGAATTTGAAAGTGTTCTCTAGTCTTTTCATATTTTTAGAAACTGAATCACTTCCTATTCCCATGAAGATCATACATTGTAATCTCTATATAAACTATGGAAATAGTGAATGAAGGGGTCGGCAAATTTTGGTGTGAAGCTGATTGGAGAGTCAATTAAGTTTAGTGCCATTATTTTACTGTCCACTTTAGTCATCTATATCTGATGTTGGTTTCATTGTGTTGAAATGAAGATGAGGAAATAAACAGAGTTTTGTTTTGTTGTTTTGAATTTGGCCAATCAGTAAGATAATCAGAGAATTATAACTGGTTGTGGAATTGCATCAGCATCTTCAATTACATTTCATAATTTGCATTTTTCATATTGCTGTGTTGGGAAATTCATAAGATTGTGAAGATCATCGGCATAGCATCTTTACATTTAAATCCTGCCTGAGATTTCACTTGCCTGGGTGAAACTCGATTTCCTCTGTTGTTCTCTACTTAAGAACATACCTATAGTAGGACTTAGAATTAAAACATAATTCATTGAATATTTTTCACATAGGGAGTTGTACCTCAATTTAGAGAGAAACTAGATATTCTCATAAATATTTACCCAACTGTTGTGTAAAGTTGTTCTTCGTTATAAAATTGGGCAAATAAAAGGAGGATAAGAAGAAGGAAAATCTGTTTACCAACACCTAAGAAAGGGGGCAAATGGAGAATATGTGTAGATTATAGAGAGCTCAATAATGCAACAAAGAAAGACCATTTTCCATTACCATTTATTGATCAAGTGTTAGATACATTAGCAAGAAAAAAGTACTTCTCATTTCTTGATGGCTATAGTGGATACAATAAAATTAGCATTGCACCTGAGGACCAAGAAAATACAACATTCACATGTCCTTGGGGAACATACGCCTACTATTTTTAACCATTTGGGTTATGTAATGCACCTGCAACATTTCAGAGGGTTGTGATTAGCATTTTTGCTGACATCCCACATGACTGCATGGAGATTTATATGGATGACTTCACTACATTTGGAGTCACATTTGAAGAAGCCTTGGATAATTTGGAGAAAGTTCTGATCAAATGCAAAGAGTATAATTTATGTCTCAACAGTGAGAAATGATTCATAATGATACAAGAAGGAGTTGTATTGGGGCACTTCATCTCAGAAGTTGGAATACAAGTGGATCCTACAAAAATAGAGGTAATTCTAACATTGCCTACACCTACTAAGAAAAAAGATGTTAGATCCTTTTTAAGACATGCTAGATATTATAGACGTTTTATTCAAAACTTTAGTCAAATAGCCAGTCTGCTATACACTTTTCTTACAAAAGAGGCCAAATTCATATGGACCCCAGCTTGTAAAGAGTCATTCCTACAGCTTAAGAACCTTCTTACAAGAGCACCATTACTAAAAGGCCATGATTGGACTTTTCCATTCCATATACATACTGATGCATCTGACTATGCAATAGGAGTTGTCCTAGGCCAAAAGTCTAAAAAACTTGAAAATGTTATTTACTACATCAGTAAAATCTACATGGTCCAGAGTTAAACTACACAGTCACATAAAAAGAACTATTAGCAGTAGTCTATGCTCTAAACAAGTTCTGGCACTATGTAACAAGATATCCAATATTTTTTCATATTGACCATGCTGTAATAAAATATCTTATCAATAAACTTGCCATTCTAGGCAGGTTAGCAAGATGGCTTCTTCTATTATAGGAATTTGATCTCACAATAGTAGACAAGCCAGGAAAGGCCAATTTAGTAGCAAACTATTTATCCAGATTACAACATGATGATACAGATACCTCATTAATAGATGACACATTTCTAGATGAGCATTTGTTCCACATTGTTATCAAGAGTCCATGGTATGCTGATATAGAAAACTACATTGTAGTCGATAAGATGTCTGCACACTTTTCTCCAAAGGATAGAAAATTGATAGTTGAGAAGAGTTTTCAGTACTCATGGATTGATAAAACATTATTTTACATTGGCCCAGACCAAGTCATGGGAAGATGTGTATGAGAAGATGAAACCTATGACATCTTGCATGCATGCCATAATGATCCTTGTGGAGGACACTTTGCAACAAAGAGGACAGCAATGAAGGTATTGACAACAGGCTACTATTGGCCAACACTTCACAAAGATGTAGCCAATTATACCAGAAAATGTGAGAAATGCCAAAGGATGGGTCGTCCTACAAAATCAGATGAAATGCCTCTACAACCACAAGTGGTTGTCACACCATTTGAAAAATGGGGCATGGATTTTATTGGTCCTATAGACCCTCCATCTAACAAAAAATCATACATCTTGGTATGCATAGATTATGTAACAAAATGGGTAGAAGTGAAGGCAATGAAGCACACTCGTGACAGCAAAGTAGCAGCATTCCTATATGAAGAAATATTCACTCGCTATGGTGTACCAAGGGAGCTAGTGACTGATCAAGGAGCATAATTTACATCAAATCTCATAGCAGACCTCATGAATGAATACAACATCAGACAGAAAATCTAGTCCCTATCATCCACAAGCCAATGGTCAGGTGGAAGTCACTAAGAGAGAAATTGAAGAAATCCTTACAAAAATAGTTCAACTCAACTATCAAGACTAGAGCAGTCATCTAATAGAAGCAGTATGGGTATGTAGAATCACATGGAAAATAACAATTGGACTGACTCCATTTGAACTACTCTATGGAAAAGCATCCATGCTACCAATTGAATTTGAACACACAACATTGCGGACTACTTTGAAGCTGAACATAGACCTTCCTGTAGCATAGCGTGAATGCTTACTGAATCTCAACTCTTTGGATGAGATGAGGAAATTTGCATTAAAGCACACAGATATAGTCTAAAAACAAAGAAATAAATGGCATGACTCCCACATCAAGAACAAATAGTTCAAAGTAGGTGACTGGGCACTATTGTTTGATTCAAGATGTTAAGAAGCACAAGGAAAATTACAAGCAAGATGGATAGGCCCATATGGGATAACACATGTCTTTGCAAATGGCGTGGTTCAACTGACAACAATTGATCTATTACATTTCAAATTGTTGTTCAATGGCCATAGACTCCATCTATACCATCATTTGCAAACCAAGGAAGAGTTCTTGCAGCAATTTCATGAAGCCAATCCTCCAGCAATGAAGGTAATAACTCCTGCAACAAAAGGTGTCAACCTTCTTCATGTAGCTTCACCCTAAGGTACTTTCAGATACACCCATAAAAAAAACTTTATTTCAGCTAAAGTCTCATTCCTCATTCACTTTCATAATTTCTCTTTTCAACACACCTCATTTCTTTATCTTCCACCCACACAAACTCCACGTCACCCACTTTCTTAAATTTTCTAAGCTTTCAATAAATTCCACATAAATACATTTAGTGACCGTACATTTCAAGGAAAATTCTATTCTCGTCCTTCTAGCGCATATGACAAACAACATGATAGGTACAACTTTTTAATTTATTTCCACTTTTAGAACACACATTTTGACAATTATATCTAATATTGTAAATATTTATATATTATGGCATTACGCTATTTTTCTACCTCTTGCGACGGATGACAAGTATGGACACTTTTCATTCTTTCGTACGGGGGAGAAAAGTGTATTAATTTCTAAGTCTCTATTTTATGTACCTATCATTCCAAATTAGATTGCATGTCAGCTAAATCTGTACTTAAGTGTTGTGTCATTAAGTCCTTGCAATGTTTGCACAAAGTATTTTACCTAAATTCCTAGATTATTCTTGATTCTTGATTGACATAACCCTAGATGACATAATAAAACTTGTGTGAGAGTTAATTGCACTTAAAAACATAATTCCCTATCGTAAAGTGTCATTATCATTCATATTGCCCATTTTTCAAAAATTATGTGCCAAAAAGATTGAAGGGAGTTGAAGTTGAAGTGCAATTAAGATCCTAATTGAAGCAAATTTCATAACGATTTAGGAAATTTGGGGTTTCAGAGCAAAAGGAAGTTGTGAATTGGCAGAGTGAGAAAGAAATTTGGAGAAAGAATTCTGAATAATGGGAGGCCAATTGATGCGACATGAACCTATGGTTCATACTATTTTTTCAACTGATGTAGAAGTTGTCCATAGATTTCATGCTTGTGGATGGCTTGGCTATTTGTTCGAATCAACAAAGTTTGATGAGGATGTTGTTTGGCCAAATAATGGTATTAGAAACCCATGGCAATGGACTACCTATTTCAGGATTGGACACCCTAAATGGTTGCTAAATGGATTATTCAGTCTCATTTAATTATCGACCAGGGACGTAAACTTGGAATGGCATTCACAAAGTATATGCTTCAACCTCTCTCAATCCTATGATTATTCTATAGAATTCAAGTACTTTAAGCTTCAGGAAACCTATGCTAAAACTAGTAAATGAGTTACTCTAGCAAAGCAAGTAATCACAGGTAGGAGTTACTCTAACCGCCTAAGCTACAAGAACAGTCTAGTAGTTCTATTACTAGTGGTTGCAAGAACAACATAGTTCTACTTCACTTCTAAACAAACATGAAAATAAATTCTACTCTAACAAAGAAATTCACTCACTAAGTGGGCCCCCTTGGATGAGTGAATGGAAAACACAATCAAGATAAAAGATTTAAACTCAAACTATGCATTCTATTCATTCATGGAAAATGAGTGCACTTGATTGAAAGTAAAACAGTATCATTGTGACAATAGTTCTATTCTGAAATTTGACTAACTCCAAAGAGTTACAACAGTCATTTATTTGAAGGAAAACTACAACTACCTCCTAAATCTAAGATCACTCCATAAATGAGGATCATTACAGATTCATAAAATTTCAGAAAAGAAATAGCATTAATCAGGAATAAATCTTCTCAGAATATAGCACATTGAGGGTACTAAATCCGCGCGCTACATGCAATAGGAAACGGTATTTGACTTAACCCTCTTGTGAAGATCTTGCAACAATATTTGGCTTTTACTATTCCAACACCATAATGTCGATCCTTGAATGCGAATGATAAATACCTACAAAATAATTAATGCACACACAACCTTCCATACATATATATCCTCATCATTAATATTAGGAAGAAAGTGTAAAGTTCTTAATTAATACTCTTGCAAGACATATGGCTATAGGAAGGAAACTACCCAAAAGAATAGCATAGGCAAGGGAACATTCACTAGCATATATAACTACTGCATTATACCATTCATGTCCATTAATTCAAGAAAATATATCATGTCTTTAAACCATCCAAATTTCTACTTCATGTCTTCACACATATAAAATATATATATAAAAACCATAAGTTCATGTTGTAATACCCCAAAATTGGGCTATAAGTTCATTAACCTCCTACATCTACAAATCGAACGAAATGAACATCGAAGTCCTAATCTAAGGCACATCTAAACATCATCGAATCATAATTGATTATCTTAAATTCTGCATCGGGGAATATTCCTAGCAATATTCTTAATTATCTTAATTATCTTTAATTTAATGATTATTTGGCGATAAATCACATTTATCCTAAGTTTGATTAATTGAATATTTTCATATTTAATTAATTAGATTTAATATCTTGCCACTTAATTATGTAATTAAATTTAATTCTATCTATTATTAATTGTATTATTTAATTTTGACAATAAATCTAATATCTTATGAATAATTGATTAAATTCTTATTTAATTAATTAAAGCAAGTTGTCATTATTTAATAATATAGTTTTTAATAAAAGTTTGATTAAATAATTGATTAACCCATAAATCAATTATTTATTTTCAAAAATCAGTTAAGTTGAGCATAAATCACTTTATTTATTTATTAATTCATAATTATCCATGTGCACAATCAAAGAAACAATTAAACTCCAAATTAGAAAATCAATGCAAAGTGTTGACTTTTTAGAACTCAACATCCTTTTGGAGTTCAAAAAGCTGATCTAAACTCTAATTTGAGTTAAAAAGTTATTTTTGTATGATTTGCATGTTTTTGTGAATTAAATTATCTTTATTATCAGATAACTCAAAAATCAAGCTGAGTTAATCTGAGTGATTTATGGCTTTCTTCCATGCACCTCCAAAGCCCTGGATTTCTATAAATCAAGCCTCAGCTCATCTCAAAGCATCTCATAATTTTGCAAGCTTACTTTACCAAAGTCATCTACGAATTGCACAACTATTTTGAAGAATTAGAATTTGGAGAATCAAAGCTTATTGCGAATCAAGGCTATTGTGAGATCAAATTTGGTTTTTGCATTCATTTTCTAGATTAGCATTGCATATCAATTTTCATATTAGCATAGATTCATATCAGTTTTCATCTTATTGCATAGAAAATAAAAAATAAAATAGATTAATTGCATTCAATTCATATCTAGATCAATTGCATTCAAATCCTTCGTTTAGGTTAATTAGATTTAATATCTTGCCACTTAATTGTGTAATTAAATTTAATTCTATCTATTATTAATTGTATTATTTAATTTTGACAATAAATCTAATATCTTATGAATAATTGATTAAATTCTTATTTAATTAATTAAAGCAAGTTGTCATTATTTAATAATATAGTTTTTAATAAAAGTTTGATTAAATAATTGATTAACCCATAAATCAATTATTTATTTTCAAAAATCAGTTAAGTTGAGCATAAATCACTTTATTTATTTATTAATTCATAATTATCCATGTGCACAATCAAAGAAACAGTTAAACTCCAAATTAGAAAATCAATGCAAAGTGTTGACTTTTTAGAACTCAACATCCTTTTGGAGTTCAAAAAGCTGATCTAAACTCTAATTTGAGTTAAAAAGTTGTTTTTGCATGATTTGCATGTTTTTGTGAATTAAATTATCTTTATTATCAGATAACTCAAAAATCAAGCTGAGTTAATCTGAGTGATTTATGGCTTTCTTCCATGCACCTCCAAAGCCCTATATTTCTATAAATCAAGCCTCAGCTCATCTCAAAGCATCTCATATTTTTGCACAATCACGTTGGAGAATTGGAATTGGGAAAATCAAAGCTCTTGCGAATTGATACCTTTGTGAGATCAATTTCAAATTCATAGCTTTCATATTATTGTTAGAATTTTCATTCTCATATCATATCATTTCTAGATTAGCATTGCATATCAATTTTCATATTAGCATAGATTCATATCAGTTTTCATCATATTATTGCATAGAAAATATCAACAACAAAAAAAATATTAATTGCATTCATATTTCATATTAGTTTGGCATTCAAATCCTTCATTTAGGTGTCGTCTAGGTCACTGATCTCGATAACAATCTGAGAACATTAATCTTGCACCTACTAGAAGGCAGTAAATCACTTGGTTAGAGTAGATTTCAATTTTGCATGATTTTGATTATAGCTAACCTCTAATGTTTTACTGAAGTGTTGTGTCTACAGATTAGGTACAATTTTCACACACACACACATGTCTTCTTTAAAATAAACTGCTTAAAAAGAACTTAGAAATATGGCCTTTTTAGAAGCCCATCATTCCCCCCAACTACTCTATTGCTAGTCCCTAGCAACCATGAAGTTCTGGATTTTGGCTTGCAGTCTCAAATCATTGGTTGTCTTCTCCCTAGGCTCATCATCAACATAATTGAAATACCCATGATTCTCCCTAAGCCTTTCCCATCGTCAAACTTCTGTAGCCATATCATGATATGCAGCACTATCATTCATTTCCAGTAGTGGTTGCAGGAGTATAGAAGGTTGAAACCTTAATGGAAACTAATAATTAAGCAAAGTCTTGCCCAACATGATATACTATGGGACTCTTGTAGTAGCAAGGGTTAGATTCTATGGAGAGTGGGGTTCCCTAGCCTTCAGATCATGTGACATTATTATCCATCTCTGCCTAGAAGCACTAATTGTTGCTGCAATATCATGAACTAAATGCTAATCCCAATCTGTATAAGCTTGTTCTCTTACTGGGTACACTTTATTAGCTCCACTCAGGTTTATTATAACAGAAAGCCAGTCAAGAAATGTTCGCCTAGAATGTTGAACCTCAGGTCTCATGAGCAAGAAAGTTGTCATCTCATTATTCCTATAAGGTGAAGCTTGATGCTCCCTTCTTATCTCATTCTGCATCTAGGACATAACTTCTCTTAATTGCACATCTCCTACATAAAGGAGTGAATTCCAATCCCTATCATCTGACATAGCCAATTTATGTAAATACAATTCACACAATAAGTTATTTAGGGACATTGGAGCTGACTAAAATGCATCATAGAACTCATGAGGCATTGAGATAGAAGGATTGAGCCCTTCCACAATTCTTGTCAACTTAAAATTAATGAGTTATTTCTTAAGGAACAAAGCATACACCGTAGACGGTGATCTACATGCCATGAGTTTTGGAATCAGCTTTGTTATTTGATGAACCCATCTCTTCAAAACCTCAACTTGATCTGATTTGTGCTCTAATTAATGGCCTTGCTCATAAATAGTACGTTTCAGTTTTTCCTTTACTATTTTCTACTATGCTCTTTCCCACAAGAACTGTTGATATAAATTTAACCCTATAGTCAGGGGTGTAGACAAGTCAGGAGGTGGAAAGGGTTCATGATTGAGTATATCAGTCCATCCACATACTAGGTGAGGGGTTTTCACTATATTTTTTGATGTAGAAGATTCTCCTCTCCATACAATAAGGGTTGTTATGATATTTCCTTTCTCACTAGATTCAGCTGCTACCCTAGCCAGTGTATCTAATCCATCTTGATTGAGTTGGTCTGACACTTCTTCAATAATATATTTACCAAATTCAGGGTATTCCTCAAAAGGAGAACCTTCTGAGTCATCAGGAATATCTAGCCTATTACAGTTATCAACAAACTCCTCAGCCTCCTCAAAATCTTCATCACTATCAATGACTATATAGTCAACTCTAGGGTTAACTTCTGCTTCTAGATTCTGGTTGTTGAACTCAGTATCACTGACTACATTTTCTAGAAATATTTACTCAGAAGAGGATTTCTCCAAGGATTCAGAGGATTCTAGGTTAACAGTTGGAATGGGAGACTCAACACCCATGTTGTTTATAGAAAACCTTGCACTTCTTCTTATGGGGGTTGTAGAAGAGCATGGAAGATTCTTATGTTTCCTTTTTCCAGTGGACATTTCCTTTGTAGCTGCTATAGGAGGTACTTCTAGGGTTTCTTCCTCATGTGAGGGAAAGGTTTTTTAAGCTTCATCATTATCATTCTCATTACTAGGTTGTTGCTTTGGAATTCCCTCTTCTATCTCCAGGGTTTTTCCCTTATCTTCTTTAGAGGCAGACCTTGTCTTTACAGATGGTGGGGTTTTAGGGACATCAATAGTTTCCCTATTTTTATTTATCTTTCTTGTGGAAGTGGAAGCATCAACATTACAAGTTCTCTTCCTGGATGGTTTAGGAGTGGAAGGGGAAGCTTCAGGAACATTTTCTATCCTTTGGATTACTTTACAAACCCCAATGGTTGTATTTTCTCTTCTCCCAATGCCCTGGCCTCTAGGCCTGACCATCCTAGGTTCTATTTCATTCATTTGTAGAAATTCATCCCAAGTCCCAATCAATTGCTTATTTAATTCCCTTTCTACAACTAATTTTATCAAACAATGATGTGAAATAGGTTGACCTTTTCCCAACTATACTAAGGAAACTTGCTTTTTCACAATATTAAACAAGAGGTTGGGTAAATTTACCAGTCTATTATCATGTCAAAGATAGCTTAGGATTTTGAAATGTAGCCCATGTAGATACTAGTAGCACCCTTCACAGGTAAAGTATTGAATGATGAATGTAGCTAGCTGAATAAAATCCAAGGGTAATGACACCCTAGAAGTACCTTGCTTCTTATCAATGTCTAACCGAGGGTCACCATGCAAGGTGAACTGAGCCCTAGTCAAACACAAGTCAAGGTCCTTAGTCCACTGCTCGCCTTCATGTGCCAAATCGGTCACTTTTGCCATAATATCCTATGTGAATTCAATTCTTAATCCTTTGACCACCGCAAACCCATCCTTCAAAGTGCGTAGAAACTGCAAAGAAACTTCTTCATCAAAATCTTTGAGACTTAAGTAGTAGTCCAACTAACCTTTCCTTCTAAACATCTCACAGCTGGATGCATCACCCAACAAAACTCTGTGATCAACTAGCTCATGCATCTAGAGATCTCCCCCATTGTTATCAATAGAAATTTTTTGCAGAAGTTTATTGTTTTCATAGAAACACAATAATGGAAAATCAAGATTCAAAGTGTTATGGACTCAAGATGTTGCAGTCGAAAAGGTGGCGTACAAAATGCTATTCACTTCAAGTAATTAAAAGCATTTAATGCATGAAATCTAATAATATTTTCCCTTGTTTAATGCATCAAATCTCATAATATTTTTGCTTGTGTTAAGGCCTGCCACCCTGAACACATCGCGAAAAAATCATTAGAAGTTAAACTTCAGCTTTGAATATATTTAATTCCTTATAGGCATGATGATGCAATCATGGAATGACAGGTTGATTAACACATGATGACAGTCATCTCAAAAAGACAAGAAATTCATCTTTATATGCTAATTTGAAGTTTGAAAAATACAATATTTCCCTCCCCCCAACTAAGTTAAAGGCATGGGTCCCACCAGGCCAGGACGTGCAAGAGTAAAAATTAAAATGACATGCTTTCCTAATAAATAATGAATAAAATAAAATATGTATGAAGGTATGTAGTACAAACCTAGGAAGTGTTGCAAGAAAAGTGTTCTGAAAAGATAACCTACATTGATGGAGTGATGCTATGGTATGGAAAATTGGTTGAGAGAGAAGGTGAGGTGGAATTTATTATGGAGAAATAATTTCATGCAATGTGAAATGTTTATTATGGAGCCCTTGATGGGTATTAAGGGTTTGTGGAAATCTAGGTAGGAGACCCAGATGCTTCTATTGTAGGAGAGAGGTTGTCATCACTATGATGGAATTGTTACAGGAAGTCCTCATGACTGACTGGTTTGTTGTAGAGCTTGATTCTATGTCCATTGACAAGTAGTTTGAACTGCACAGGATCAATTGTAGATAGCTGAACTACTCCATTATTAAACACTGAGACTATCTCATAGGGCCCAAGCCATCGTGTCTAAAAATTTTTGGTGTATGATGGTATCGTGAGTCATATAACAGTGCCCAATCACCAACTAAAATTTTCTTTTCTTTGATGAATTTGTCGTGCCACTTTTTCCTCTGTTGCTGGATCAATTCAGTGTTGTGGAGTGTAGATTTCCTGTATTCATCCAACCCATTCAATTGTAATAACCACTCCTTTTGTGCTTTGGTAAGGTCAATGTCCAGTTACAAGGCTATTTTGAGAGTCTTATGTTGGAACTCAATAGGCATGGATGAATATTTACCATAGACCAGCTCAAAAGGGGTAAATCTAGTTGTGGTTTTCCATGTTGTTTGGTAAGCCCAAATAGCTTCAGGAAGGCGTGTAACCCAGTCTTTCTTGTGAATAACAACTATCTTGGTTAGAATGACTTCTATCTCCTAGTTGCTTATCTCTACCTAGCCATTGGCCTGAGGATGGCATGGTGAAGATTTACCATGTCTCACCTGTATTCATGCATCAATTCTGAAATGAGATTGGAGGTAAACTATGCACCTTGATCCGTGACTATCTCCCAAGGTACTCCAAATCTGGTGAAGATATATTCATAGAGAAATTTAGCTAATTTTTGTTCCCTAGCATGCCTCATGGCTTTAGCTTCGACCCATTTGGTGGCATAGTCAATACATACTAAGATATACAACTTTCCATGAGAAGATGGCTCAATGGGTCCCACAAAATCGATACCCCATTTGTCAAATGGTGTCACCACCACCTTAGGCTACAAGGGCATTTCATCTGACTTTGTTGGGCACCCCATGTACTGGCATCTGTCATAGTGCCTTGTATGTTTTGTCACATCCTTATATAAAGTAGGCCAATAGTATCCTGTTGTCAGGATCTTGTATGATATCCTCTTTGCTACAAAATGGCATCCACATCACTCATCATGGCATGTCCTTAGAATATCATAAGTCTCATCCTATCGAACACATCTTCTGGTGACCTGGTTAGGACCTGTGTAGAACATCAAGCCTGAGATCCATGAGAAGTTAAAACTTTTCGCAACCAAAAGTCGGTGTTCTTTAGGAGAGAAATGAGGTGGTGTCCTTCCTATAGTAAGGTAGTTTTCTATGTCTGCATACCATGCATTGAAAGAATTAATAGAAAAAAGGTGCTCATCAAAGAAGCTATCATCAATTATTGCAAGATCATCTTGTACTTTCAATCTAGATAAGAAATCAGCCACCGCATTTTCCTTTCCTGGTTTATCAATGATCTTCACATAAAATTTCTACATAAGGAGTAACCATCGTGCTAATCTGCCAGTGATGGCAGGCTTGTTCATCAAGTATTTGATGGTTGAATGATCAGTATATAGAAATACTTCATAACTAGTGATGTAGTACCTGAATTTGTTGAGAGCGTAGATGACTGCTAGCAGTTCTTTTTCAGTGACAATATAGTTTAGTTCAGCACCTTGCAAGTTTTTACTAATATAATAAATATAATGATCAACTATACCTTCCTTTTGTCCTAAGACTACTCCAATGGCATAGTTAGATGCATCAATATGAATTTGAAATGGTAGCTTCCAATCAGGTCCTCTTAGAATAGGTGTTTTGTCAAAACATATTTCAGCTGCTAAAATAACACTTCATAGTCATCTGTCCATTTAAACTCTACTTCCTTCTTCAATAGGTTTTATAAAGGTGTTGCAATTTGGCTGAAATCTTTGATGAATCTCTTGTAGTAACCAGAATGACCAAGAAAACTCCTGACATCCTTCTGTTTGACTGGCATTGGAAGTGTGCTAATGACTGCAATTTTCGCAGGGTCAACCTAGATACCAAAGGATGAAAGGTAGTGTCCTAAGACAACTCCCTCCTCCATCATTATGTAACACTTCTCACTATTAAGAGAGAGGTTGTATTCCTGGCATCTCTTGAGAACCTTCTCCAAGTTAGCTTGTGCTTCCTCAAATGTAGATAAATAAGTAGTGAAGTCATCCATATATATTTCAACACAGTCAGTAGAAATGTCAGAAAAGATACCAAGTACTACTCTTTAGAAAGTAGTAAGTGCATTGCACAATCCAAATGGCAAGACTAAATAAGCAAATGTTCCCCAAGGATAGGTGAACATTGTCTTATCCTAATCTTCTAGTGATATCTAGATCTGGTTATATCCACTGAAGCCATCTAAAAATGAAAAATACTTTTTACTAGCAAGATTATCAAGCACTTGGTCAATGAAAGGTTATGGAAAGTGATCCTTTTTAGTGGCTTTATTGAGCTCTCTATAGTCTACACAAACTCTCCATTTCCCCCCTTTCTTTGGGACAATCACTAGAGGAGAAACCCACTAGCTGTTAGAAATAGAATATATGAAACTGGCACTAAGGAGTTTTTGCAACTCTGTCTTCACTATATCTCTCAAAGCGGGATTAATTCTTCTCTGGGCTTGTCTAATTGGCTTGCACTCAAGGCTTATGTAGATTCTATGGGTACAAAGTTTATGATCTAACCCCTTCATATTAGTATAGCCCCATGCAAAGGCTTGCTGACTTTCTTGCAAAAGTTTGAGAAGACTGGACATCTAAGGTGTAGTGAGATTCTTATTGACATTCAACTCCTTACCTATGGAAATTTCAACTCTTTTTACTTTATTCAGCATCACAATTTCTACAAATGATGGTGACTTTATCTCATGAGGTAATAAGGTATGGAGATAATCAAATACTGCAGGAGACTGAGGTGAGGTCTGCTTGGGTAGTATGGTTTGGAGGGAATAGTTAGGGACAGCACAAGAAGATGCTTCAAAGCCATATTGGTTAGCATGTCATCTTCTTCTTGTGACACCATAAATGGATCTCTTTCAATAACCATGAGTTGTTGCACTGAATTTGCTTCAAGGGCAGCATTACCTAAATCTGGTCAGATAACTTGGTCAATCTCTTCTTGGGGTTTTGCTGGAGAATGTAGAGTTAGTTTCTTGGTATTTATCCCATCTGATATGGTCATTTTTCCTGAGCGACATGCAATGCAAGTGTCAGCTATGGCTAGCCAAGGTCATCCTAGGATTAATGGATATCCTCCTAGAGTGGCTTTGGGGGACATGACTATGAAATTTGAAGGGTATTCCAAGGAATCTAGTGTTATAGTAACATCTTCTACCTTGTCATATGGTTTAACAGTGTAATTATCAGCTAACTAGAGTATTGTAGGTGTATCCCTTAAACCAATAATGCTAAGCCTCAACAAAACTTCCCTAGTCATGACATTGATGGATGCTCCTAGGTCAATCAAGACATTTTGTATTTGTATACCATTAATATGAATGGTGACCACTGGGCTTCCTGGATCATAGTACTTAAGTAGTAAAACTTTTCCAGTCTTTGTGGATAAGGGGGATTTTTCAATACTGGTGCAATTTGTGGAATATGTGGAACAATAGTGGTTTGGTTCACAAGTATGTCCTCAATATCAGCAACTTCACTTATTATAGGCTCCTTAGGTGTAGGAAATTTAGTTCCTAATTTGAGATGAATGTCATTTACTTGCAGGGAATAAGCTTGTTGCTTGTTGTTAGGATTTGGATTTGGTTGTGCAGGAAGTTGTGTTGGCTTCTGATGTTTATTATTGGCTACATGAGGTGGAGGCATAATAGCTTGTTACTAAGGTGGAGGCATGAGAGCTTGATGTTGATTAGGTTGATTGGGTCCTCACTAAGGTTGTTGTTGCTAGTTACCATGTGGTTGTCATTGGTTATTCTAATGTGGCTACTGATATGGGTTGAATTGATTTTGGTATGGGTTAAATGGAGGTTGTTTCTGATAGGATTGGTTATACTATGGTTGTTGGTTAGATCAATTATAATTCCAATTCTATCCTTGAGGCGTATAATTTTGAGGGGCATGGTTTGGCCATTGATTACTACTATTATTATAACCAAAATTATTCAAGGGGTCCGGAGGCATACCTTGTCTCTGAGCCCATGGTCACCTTTGAGAAACATAGAAAAATTCTCCATTCTCCTCCTCTATAGCTTTGAACTTGGTGGGCATTGATTTAGTATCCACATATGCAACTATTTTGCACCTACAATTTCTCTGCAGTGAGAGAAAAATTCAGCCAACACGGCGTCTGCCTCCTCCTTTCTTCTTGCTTGCATGCTATCTAACTGAGTGGCAACATTATTGATGATGTTTTTTTTGAAGTCAGATAGAAGATTGGACAACTATATATTAGATACCCCTGAACCATTGGAATTATGTGGTAGGTCTCTTAGTCCCCTACCTTTCTTCACAGTAGCTCTTGAATAGTTTAGACATATGTTCTTTATGTCAGCCCAGTTCTTCTGAGTAATGTCTCCTCCTGCCATAGGGTCTAGGGCCTCAATACTTCCATCATTCACACCTTTTAAGAAAAGATATTTTTGCGACTCCTCATTCAATCAATGTTGTATGTTGCACTGCAAATTGAACATAAACCTTGAGACATAGTCTTCCAAGGTCTCGTCTTCCTTTTTTGACATTTTAAAATGTCATCCCTTTCATGTCACGTCCCCTACAGTATTCCTTATACTTAGAAAGAAAAAAATTTCTCATTGCATCCCAATCTGCTACAACATTGGCACCCAACCCCATGAACCATCTTAGAGCAGCCTCCTTGAGAGTAGATGGAAACAACTTCAGCTTATGGGCATCAGTTGTGTAATCATAACTCCTGCAGAGGATGTCAAATTCAAAGAGGAAGGTCTCAGGGTCCTTAGTTATAAGGCCATAAAATTTAGGAAGCACAGGGGCAGGTATGTTCTTTAGATTATGATTACCATGTTCAGTGGGGATAAGGAAAGGAAAGGTAAGCTGAGCCATTCTTGGAGGAGGACCTGGTTGTGGTGGCTGATAGATAACAAGAGCAAATAGGTTGTCTTGATACTTAGGTTTAGTAAAAAGGTCATTCAAATGCAGTGATCCTTCAGAGGATGATGGTGAGGATATTTGTTCTTGAGCATCAACAAACGAGTTTTCAAAGGGTTCTTCTTCTTCGTTCTCATCTTGGGGTTCCTCGAGTTTAGGATTAAAAATATCAAATGGTTCAACCTAGTTATTACAAGGAAGGAATCTCCCAAGGTGATCTCTTCTTCTATGCATAAAATGCTTACTTACAACTAAGTTCTAGGTTACGAAAACTGAAAACATAAACACTAGGATAAGTTTGAATTAACACCATCCTCAGCAACGGTGCCAAAAATGCTTGGCCAAATAATGGTATTAGAAACCCATGGCAATGGAATACCTATTTCAGGATTGGATACCCTAAATGGTTACTAAATGGATTATTCAATCTCATTTAATTATCGACCAAGGACATAAACTTGGAATGGCATTCACAAAGTATATGCTTCAAACTCTCTCAATCCTATGACTATTCTATAGAATTCAAGTACTTTAAGCTTCAGGAAACCTATGCTAAAACTAGTAAATGGGTTACTCTAGCAAAGCAAGTAATCACAGTTAGGAGTTACTCTAACCACCTAAGCTACAAGAACAGTCTATTAGTTCTATTACCAATGGCTGCAGGAATAGCAAAGTTCTACTTCACTTCTAAACAAACATGGAAATGAATTCTACTCTAACAGAGAAATTCAGTCACCAAGTGGGCCCCCTTGGATGATTGAATGGAAAACATAATAAAGATAAAATATTTAAACTCAAAGTGTGCATTCTATTTATTCATGGAAAATGAGTACACTTGATTGAAAGTAAAACAGTATCACTGTGACAATAGTTCTATTCTAAAATTCGACTAACTCCAAAGAGTTACAACAGTAGTTTATTTGAAGGAAAACTACAACTACCTCCTAAAGCTAAGATCACTCCATAAATGAGGATCATTATAGATTTGTAAAGTTTCAGAACAGAAATAGCATTAATCGGGAATAAATCTTCATGAAATAGAGCACGTTAAGGGTACTAAATCTGCATGTTGCATGCAACAGGAAATGGTATTTGACTTGCGCCACTTGAGAAAATCTTACAACAACAGTTGGCTTTGACTATTCCAGCACCATAATGTCGATCCTTGAATGCCTACGATAAATACCTACAAAATAATTAATGCATGCACAACCTTCCATACATATATATCCTCATCATTAATATTAGGAAGAAAGTGTAAAGTTCTTAATTAATACTCTTGCAAGACCTATGGCTACAAGAAGGAAACTACCCAAAAGCATATAGCATTGGCAAGGGAACATTCACTAGCATATATAACTATTGCATTATACCATTCATGTCCATTAATTCAAGAAAATATATCATGTCTTTAAACCATCCACATTTCTACTTCATGTCTTCACACATATAAAACATATATATAAAAACCATAAGTTCATGTCTACTTTAAAATAAACTGCTTAAAAAGAACTTAGAAAAATGGTCTTTTTAGAAGCCCATCAGATGTGACTACTAAGTTCATGAACACATTTCAAGAAGGGGAAGCAAATGTCTATGGAGTGATTGTTTTAGCAATGAAGGAATCTATTACAGAGGTGACAAGCTTTCTAGTAGTTGGGGAGCATTACCCCAACGAGCATGATGTCAGGTCGATGCAAGCTCAATTCACCAATCCTTCTGACCCTCTGCTAGAAGTAAACAAACAAGGATGCAAGAGAATGTCACTACCTGCTCCATATAACAAGATGGCTACACAAATTATAAGGTATTTCACATGCGAAAGGAGATTTTCCCATTTACATGTGCATCATTTAAAATTACTTAGTTGCATCAGAAATAATCTTCAAGTGAATATTGCAAATTTTCTGTATAACATGCTAAGTATAAGTGCTAAGGAAACTCAAAAGGGTAAAACAAATTATATTTCACATCATACCCTAGTCAAACTTTTAGTTGAAAGATCTCTTAGAGACGTCTCTCCTTTGGAATGGAAAGAATTTGTTAGGGTCAAAACCTTATAGCCTCAAAATGAACTTGTTGAGCAGCCAGTTCCTGAGAGTGAAATACCCTCTGAACCAGTTGAAATACCCCAAGAAAGAGAATTTGAGAATCATAAAGAAAAGGAACCTTCTCCTATCTTGAATGATAATGTACCTACCTCATCTCAAAGAAAAGTTAAATGAAAGGTTGATGAAGGAACTCCAATTCCTGAAGCAGAAACCCAAAACCCTACAGTCTCAAAAAGTAGAAAAAGGAAATCGGCCCCTGTAGCAACTACTCCTATAGCAGAGAGACCGAAGAAAGTTGGAAAAAAGAAAATGGTGGAAGTAAAAGAAACCCCTTTGAGAAGAAGTTCTAGGATGAGGGAACAAGTTCCTCAAGTTTATCCAGTGAGTTGAGATGTTCCATTAGAAACACCTATTACAGATTCTCATATTGATTATGTCTCAGTTGATTCTCTAATTCAACTAAATAGTCCAGATCCTCCATAGAATGTAAGTGATCCATCTCCTAATGAGCCTCCCTCACAACAAAGTAGACCTGAGGAAAGCACTCAAACAATTCAAGAGGACTATCATGAGGAGCTTCAGTTACCTCAGTCACCAGTCTATTCTTGTACCCAGAATGCCATAGTGCCTTTTAGGAGGACTTGGTACACAGATTATCTAGAACAGGCCCACATTGTAGAGAAAAGATAGAGAACTCAATCAAAGGAGCCTAGCCTACCTACCTTGCAATCTATTCTCTTTAGTTTATACACCCATTTTGTCTTCAATAACACTATGTGGGGAGAGGAGAAGAAAAAGATGGAAAAGAAAATTGATGAGCAGAAAGAAGAAATTGAAGACCTAAAAGAACAAATAGAGAAGCAAAAATAGAAAATGGATCACGCCCTAAAATTGGTTGATCAAATCATAGCTTGTAGGCCTCCCCCAAGGGTTTCTGCTATTTTCTTAAAAGAGAAATTCCTTCTGTTTCAATTAATGATGACTATCTAGAATAAAGACTCTGAGTTCATAATAGCTGAAGATTTGTATGGTTTATATTAGACACTTCATGTTTGGTAGTAGAATTTTCTTTGTGAATTGTATCTTCATAATTTTATTATTCCAAATGAAACTGATTGGAATCCCTTACTTTACATAGGGGATGTACATTTGAAATCATTAATGTCTTGGATGCATAATGAATCTAACTATGACAAACAACTAAACAATTATAGAGACCAGGAAAAATCAGAGCATTTACCTTTAAGAGTTGAATCCAGTAAGCCATATGTTCTCTTAAGAGATCGGTTCACACTTACTTATGGAAAGACAAAACCTGAAACTAGAGACAAGATCTTTTCTATCAGAGATAAATTCTATAGAGAATATCATGGATTACCTTATTTCACATTCCAAAGAGCCCTAACTGGAGTAAGGAGTATATGGAACAAATTTCCTGAGATTTTCAAGAAGTCTGAACCACACAGTCCAATTAATTTCAAGGTAGTAGTAAACAGAGCAATGAAGTATATGCAATTAGGGAGATAGATTAGGAGAGAGCTTTGGTGTCCTCTAACCTTTCATCCATTGATGCTCATGTGGCCATTGTATGACATCAACACTACAAAGTTGAACCAGCTGGAGGAAGACTATTGACTGGACTATTGGGAATGAACCAGAGGGTTCTACTATACTTTCAAGAGTAAGCAGAGAGGCAAAATAGAGGTTGGAGAATTCAGAATAGTTGCCAAGAAGTGTAATGCTTGAGGACAAACATTATACTTGTTGGGGGGCAAATGATGAGACTAAAGTTTGTCTTTGTTTTATGTTATTTTATGCTCTATTCCTAGACATTCCCAAAATGTTTGTGTGAATTTTTAAGCGTTTGAATTTGTATATGTGCTATAAGTACAGGAAGATCCTCAACCTTATGCGTCGAAAATAGTAGACACACCTTGCTAATACTATATATATATACTGTAGTATTTCATATAACTATTTTAATGTGTCTTAATATTTGGATAAATTTGATTAAGTTGAATACTTGAATATGCATGCATACACTACTAATCTGCTAGGATTGAAGCAACGACTGGAGAGAAAATCGGGTGCATTGATGAAGAAATGATGATGTTTCAGCTACGATAAGAAGAATCATTAAGACAACTGAGGGACATGCCTGCAGAATTGAAGGAACGAATGTCTCAGAAATATAGGGGCATGACCATGCTAAATCTCTTCTATAATCAATATTCTATTGAGATGGTTGTTTGGTATTTATGATCTTTTGTTGTTGATTGACGCATTCTCCTTCCTTCATGGATGAATCAGTCTAAATTTATCTTAATGTTAAAATGTCAATCCTCTATATATAGGGATGTGATTGATGGAAATATAGTTAGACAAATGATTGTATTACTATTGTATTGAGAAGCAAGTTACTCTTTTGATCTTGTGTTCCATTTTGATGTAATCCATTTTTTTGAATATATGAAATGAAGGAGTAATTTGAATTATCTTATGTGTTCATATTTAATTGAAACCAACCAAGGGGGCCCACTTGGGAGGTGGGCTAGATTAGAGTAGAGAAAAGTAGTTTAATTGTTTTCAATATTTGAAGTAGCATTCACTTCTTACTCCTGCAACATTATATATGTGTTTGTTCTTGTAGCATATGCAGAGATAGCCATAGTACATGCGTTGGAATGATAGGATAGGTTGGAGTTAAATTTATGATTGTTTACATCAGTTTTATTTATTCAGTTGTGTGTTTTACTTTCCTGTAGCAATAGCCTAGTTCTTTCCATGCATTTTCCTTTCCTGCAGCTTAAGTAAGATGACTTTATGAGAGGCTTAGTGCAAAAATTGTGTTTTCTCATTTCAAGTACATGTCCCTGGGTTGACAATTTAAATGCACTCTATGATAGGGAAATAATACCTAGTTTGAATACACTATTCCTAGGAAAAGCTTTGGCATGATTATTATTACCTATTATGGGGTTTTTCACCTAGTTGATAACATTATGGTTAATTTTTTGTGTGTTTCCTTTCTTTTGAACCCTTATCTTCAAATTGCATAAATTTTTCTTTGATATTTCAAAGTGTTAAGTGTAAAACTCTTGTAATATTGTAATGAGTTTAGGGCATATTTTTCATTTGTCTTCCTTAACCCAAGTTGTCACTGTCATGCATACTTGTCATTATAATTATGTATTATTGTATGTGATAGTGTGGTAGTACCCAAATGTAAATTCTTTTATTTCACCATGCATGTTGTGATGGATATGGTTATAGTTATCATGGCTATTCAGTGGATTCTATCATTAAGAGATAAACCCGAGTATGGAAGGAAGGTTTGCATTATCAATATTAAGTTTTTTATTATATATCTCAGAGATATATTAGTATATTAGTTAATTATAAATGTTTTGATTGTTACATGCCATGTATATTTAAACTTTGGTTAAGTCATTCAGTTTGTGAAGAAGTTATGACATAGATTAAAGAAAGGAATACAATTATTTTATTTGCTCATAATATACATTGTTATGTTCATAAGGTAGACATATAAAGTTTATTTAAAAGATAACAATAAAGGTTATGTATCCATTATAATATTTAATGAATCATAAACATAAACATTAATAAGATATTCAAAAATAATTATATTCGATTAGTATGAATCGATTGATCAGTTTTATGAAGTTGTATATATATATTTATAGAGCGGATTGATTTTATTATGTAGACAAAGAGGTTAAACTAGATTTGAATGAACATATATTTTATGTTGTACACAATCAATTTTATACCAATCAAAAAATCCTTGATTGAAAAATAGAGTCTTTAATTACATGATGTGCATTATTCAACAAAAAGATATTATGTTTTCAATAATGCATAAGGTAGAATTATAGGGTTTATACAACAATCAAATTCTCTGACTCTATATGTAAGAAAATTGTAAAAGAGTTGATAAGCCAGTGAAGCATATAAGATTATCAGTGAGATAACACTTGTTAGTGAGACAACTTTATAGCTAGTGAGATAGTATAAAATATTTTCTAAATTAAGCCAGTGAGGCATTTCGAGTGGTTTTTTACCTAAAGGGTTTTCCACTCATGACATATCTTGTGTTATATTTCATGTGCATGTTTTATCTCTACCTAATTATTTCATTTATCTCATTTGAGTTGATTATTTAGATTCGGCTTTAAAAATTAATATTTGGTTTTGTTATCACTAATTTGTCCCCCCTCTCAGTGATAATGTACTCCAATAGAAAAAGGCCAACATACCATCAACAAAAGACAACCAACAAAAAATAAATAGAGAAAAACTAATTTAGATTTTTCAAAGTCTCTACACCTTCCTTTCCTATTGATTCATCTTTTGAGCGACCATCTTCAAGTCAAGAATATCCCAAGCCAAATTGAAAGCCTTCTTTTTTATACTTTCTTTGGTTCTCTTACTTCATCCTACAATCTCCTCCATGCCAGCATCATTATCCTACTCTATATCCACAAATGTCTTGTCCTGGTGTAATTTCTCCAATTTAGAAACTAGAGCATTAATTTTCTTAGCAGAGGGCTTAATCATATTGCAACTATGCTCCATAATCTTCCATAGGGTAGTATCACATTTGTTGATCTTCTAGTTCATCTCCTCAATCTTCTTGTCATATATCTCCCTCATCTTTTCAATGGCCTCCAAATTTTTTGGTCAAGCATTTTTCCATCACATTCTTCTCCTTCTCCATCCAAAGGGAACACATAGTGGTGTCAGTAGGAGCTTTCTTAGGAATTGTAGCAGAGATATCCATAGGATCAATCTACTCCTTAACCTTGTCCTCCTCCTTAGACTACAATTCATCAAACTTGGATGAGAGGGAATGATAATTGAGATGAAGGATTTTTATCTCATGATAGGCCCACTTAATTAATCTTAAAAATTGCATTGAGTTATCCTTATCCATCTACAAGATACCAAAATCTTTCTCCTTATTATCCTAGAAATCTTGGACACTCACCTCCATAAAGGAAGAATGATAATTCCCCTTAATATCTTGGAGAGGTTGAACAGTCCCACACTAGGTAATAATAATCATGCCATTGTATCTCTTAGGAATAATACATCTATGCTAAGGATTACTTTTCCCATCATGAAATGCATTTAAATTGTCAACCCAGGGACGTAGACTTGAAATGGGATAGCACAATTTGTGCACTAAGTTCCTCTAAGAGTCATAACACCTATGCTGCAGGAAGATAAAATGCATGAAAGGAATCTATGCTATTGTTGTAGGAAAGTAAACACACTCGACTACTTAATGGAATTATGATAGAAAGCTTGTGAAATGAATCTAAGCCTGTCTAACAACCCAAAACATTCACTATGTCTATCTTTGCAAGTGTTTCAGGAACATTCACAGTAGTAATGCTCCAGGAGTAAAATAGTAACTATACTTGAAAGCAAGGAAAATGTAGAAAGAAAATCTACTCTAACTTAATCTAATCCACCTCCCAAGTGGGCCCCCTTGGTTGGCTTCTACTAACTACTAACATAGAAAATAATCCAAAATCACTTTTCCATTAAATTCTTCTTAACTGGTTACATAACAATTGAACAATTCATGAAGAATAGAAAAGAGCAACTTCTGCTATACTGAATACATCATTCTATATTTTCTCATTACCTAACTAATTTGATCAAATCCCTTTATAAAGAAGATTGACACTTATCAAAAACATAACAGAAAATTTTGATTAAACCTTGCCCAATAAGGAGGCGATAAAACAACCATGACATATTACGATTACTATAGATAACATAATAACAACTCTAAGGAAATATAGCAGGACTTATTTCCTATATTCTCTGGAATAGTAGCTCCTTCTTAGTAGCGGCATATCCTTCAGAATCATGCTAGATTCTTCCGCCATGGCTAGTCTTCTAATGCTCCTTCTTTAATGCGGTTGCACCACTCTTTGTACTGCTCCTCATTTACCTGAAAGGTTAGTAGCATTTGGTGTACATATATATATCCAAGTCAACATTTCAACTCCTACTCAAATGTTAAAACATAGCTTAAAATAACTATATGAAGTATTGCATTATATTTATAATAGTTAGCAAAACATGTCATTCTTAGCTACCCATAGACTTTGTGGCTTTAGTTGTACTTAGCATAAGTTCACAAAGGTATAAGTCATAAATGTTTTGGAAATGTCTATCAGAGCATAAAGAGTGTCAAAAAAGTATGAAGATTATAACAAAATTGTGACATTAATTTGTCTCATCATTTGCCCCTACTAACAGAATGCTTGTCCTCAAGCATTGTATTTCTTGGCTATGGACCAGAAATAACTGACAGTTGTCTTCCCCTTCTTTCCACTCCTGAAAGTGTAGTAAAATCCTGTTGTTCATTCCAAGTAATCTCCTCGGTACTCCTCAATCAATTAATCCAATCTAGTAGCATTGATGTCATATAGGGGCCAAAGGAGTGTAGGTGGTTGGAAGGGTAAAGGAATCCATAATTGCCTTCTGACCTATCACCCCAACTGCATACATTTAGTCACTCTTTGCATAGCTTCTTCAAAGTTAATTGGGTTGTGTGGCTCTATTTTCTTGAAGGCCTCTGGCAATCTATTCCACTGACTTCTTACCCCTGCAAGAGATCTTTGGGTTGTAAAATTGGGCAATCCCTGATACTATCTGTAGACCTTGTCTCTCAATGCAAATACTTTCTCCCTGATTTTAGGCTTATGTTTCCCATAGGTCAAATTGAGCCAATCCCTCAAAAGGATATCAAGCTTATGTGACTCAGCCCTTAATGGTAAGGGTTC
This sequence comes from Chamaecyparis obtusa, assembly GCA_027943335.1. Lineage (NCBI taxonomy): Eukaryota > Viridiplantae > Streptophyta > Pinopsida > Cupressales > Cupressaceae > Chamaecyparis > Chamaecyparis obtusa. Next base: position 35,690 of record BSBK01007015.1, on the reverse strand, counting down.
AAATTTTTCTAGATCCTTGTAATTGTTCAACTACCTATCATAGTTTTCTTCATTATACATCCATGACATCAGAGCCCTTAATTGAATATCCCCTATATAGAGCAAAGGATTCCACTCTGTTTCTTGTGGGATGACAAAGTTATGCAAATATAGCTCACATAATAATTTTTTCTACCATGGGGAAGAGTTTGATATATTCCATAAAAATCTTGGGCTAACTGGAATTCACAATCAATACCCTTCATTGTCATCATAAGTTGAAACAACAGAAATTATTCTTTTAAACAAATAGCATATACCCTAGGTGGCGGTCTACAAGCTATGACCTGATTGGCTAGTTTTAGGGCTTTGTCGATTTGTTGCTTTTGTTTCATTATCTGCTCCTTAAGAGCTTCAATCTCCTCATCCTTATCAAATATCTCTTTCTACATTTGACCTATTTCTTGTTTCCACCAAGTCTTCTGAAAAACAAAATGATTGTATAGATTAAAAAGTACAGACTGAATTGTTGGTGAGGGAAATTCTTGCACTGGAGCTTTCTTTTTCTTTTCTTTGGAAGCTTGCTAAAAGTACTTAGTGAACCATGTGGATTTGTAGGGCATAATGGAGACATTGGAATAAATAGGGTGTTGCGGAGGAGAAGGTTGATCATTCATAGGAATGCTCTCTTGTATTACATCAGGGCTTGGCTCAGGCATTCCCTGATCATCTTGTGGCATACTATTATCAGATTCTTGCACATTTTGAGATTCCTCCATATTTTAGGGTTCTACATGCTTGGGAGAGTCATCAGGAATGTACTCAAAAAAGGGTTCTGGAGCAGGTTTTGGTGCTGGAACATATGGATTTCCAAGGGAAGGCAGAGACACTTGTCCTTGCATGTGAGGGCTTCTATGCATAGTTGCCTCTTCAACCACTGTAGTTTAGTTTGGCAGGATATTTTTAGATTTTGTGCTACAGGAGTAGATGTTGTAGGAATAGACACTGCAAGGCTCGGCCTTTTTCTCTTATTTATTTGAACTACAAGGTTTTGAATATCACCTTCTAGGTTAGGGATTTCTTTTTCAACTTTTTGTTTGCCTTTCTTTATGGAAGAAGTAGGTATATTACTCTTTGGAGAGGGCTCAAAAGACTTGTTTTCTGGGGACAACTCTGGTTCTTTTCCTTTTTCAATTGTTTCTTCACTCAGCCCAGAAGACTCTACTTCATTCCCTAGAGGTTGAGTAATAGGGTTAACTTGGGGTTGCAAGGCTTTAAACAGAACAAATTCTCTCCAGGACATGAGAGAGACATCCCTAAGGGATTTTTCAACCAAAAGCTTTATTAGGGCATGGTGGCTTATGGAATTTGCATTGCCCTTTTGTGTTTCCTCGGCACTAATGCTTAACATATTATAGAGAAAATTAGGAATATTGACCTGAAGATTATGCCTTATACAACTAAGTGATTTAAAATGGTGGGCATGCAGGTTTGATAATCTTCCTTCACAAGTTAAATACTTGATAATGTGGGTAGCCAATTCTAGAAATGGTGGTGGAAGATACAATCTCTTGCATCCCTCCTTAGTGATTTCAAGTGGAGGATCACTCGGTCGGGAGAATTGAGCTCGAGATGACCTAGCATCATGCTCATTAGGATAGTTCTCTCCAATGACTGGTAATCCAATGACCTCTGCAATTCTTTCCTCAGTAGCAATAACTGTTTAACCCCACACAGTTGCTTGTCCCTCTTCAAAAGTGCCCATAAATTCTGCTGCAACCTCCTCATTAAATTCTGTCAACTAGAGAAAATAACCCAGCCAGTCGCATGCATTAAATCTATGAACTGCTTCAACATCCACCGGTAAAATACCATGGTGAACCAGTTCATGCCTTTGTAGCTATCCATCCATCTTAGTAATGCCCAATCTTCAATTTGCTACTCTCCAATTTACTGCTAAATTTTGGTCTTCGTACGCTCTGCAAATACCTTCTTCTTGAAATGCATTTGTAATTCTTTATAAAAAATTCACTTACATTACCTCAGTTATGCTTGACATTAACAATAATAATGACATTGATTACAGAGGACATCATAACTTTAAGTGTGATTTATCTCGCAATTTAATTATGGTCCTTTCTAGTCATTTCAAGCTTAGAAAATTGGAATTTGAAAGTATGGCAAATGTATAGGATTAAAAGAATTAATAGAACGTAGCCTAAGTACAACATTGATGTGACAAGGATGTGACTAGGGTGGCCTAGGAATAACACTTGAAATTTATTGCACTTCCCCTGCCCCCTACTAAATATTAACAAGTGTCCTCACTTGAAAAATTTTGCACAGGAATGGGAAACTGGCATAACGCCTATATCATACATTTAATGCAGTACTAGATATAATTATTCAAACCCATGTGTTAAAAGTGAGTAAGGAGTTAAAAAGTTGTACCTGGTGATTAGTTACCATACACACGAATGCAAGCTGATGAGAGTGTCAATTCTGGTGACCGCATAAGAGTGCTGATGTGGTATTTATTGAAAGCATTAAAATAGAAATTGTGGGTGACGTGGTGTTTGAGTGGGTGGTAGAAAGATAAATGAGATGAGTTGGTGAGAAGAGAGAAAAGTGAATGAAGAAGTATACCTCATATTAAATGAAGTTTTATTATGGGTGTTTTCAAAGGCATGTTATGGTGAGGCTATAGGAGGAAGGCTTTCACCTTCTATTGCAGGAACTGTTTCCTAAGGTGCTGTTAAACTTTGTGTGATGAACTACTGCAAGAATTCTTCCTTGGTTTGAGGTTTGTGATACAGGCGCAGGTGGTGTCCATTGACAAGTAGTTTAAATTGGACTGGATCAAGTGTGGTCAGTTGGATGGCTCCATTATCAAAGACATATTAAATTTCATATGGTCCCAGCCATCTAGTCTGCAGCTTTCCTGAAATTTCCTTGAATCGAGAATCATAGAATAGAGCCCAATCACCCACTTGAAAGTGCTTATTCTTGATATGTGAATCATGCCACCTCTTCCTTTGGTTTTGTATTAGCTTTGTTCTCTCCAATGCTGATTTTCACATTTCATCTAAGCAATTGAGGTGGAGTAGGCATTCTACTTGTGCTGCAAGAAGATTGATGTTCAACTCCAGAGTTGTGCGCAATGTTTTGTGTTCAAATTCTATGGGCAACATTGTTGTCTTTCCATACACCAATTCAAATGGTGTGAACCCTATTGTGGTCTTCCATATTGTACGATAAGCCCAGACTGCTTCATTTAATCGATTGCTCCAATCCCTATGATGCAATTGCACTGTCTTTATTAATATTGCCTCTATCTCTCTATTGGTGACCTCTACCTATCCATTCGCTTGCAGATGGTAAGGACTAGACTTTTGATGCCTTATGTTATACTCCTTCATTAGCTCACTGATCAAATTTGAAGTGAACTATGCTCCTTGGTCTGTTACTAATTCTCTTGTGACTCCATAATGGGTAAAAATGTCCTCATACAAGAATTTGGCTACTTTTTTATCTCTGGCATTCTGCATTGCTTTCACTCCCACCCACTTTGTTAGATAATCTGTGCATACCAAGATGTAAGATTTTCCATTTGATGGAGGATCTATTGGTCCTATGAAGTCCATACCCCATTTATCAAAGGGTTTCATCACCACTTGTGGATTAAGTGGCATCTCATCTGATTTTTTTGGATGACCCATGCTTTGACATTTATCACATTTTTTTGTATAACTAGTTGCATCTTTGTGTAATGTTGGCCAATAATATCCTATTGTTAAGATTTTCAGGGTTGTTCTCTTTGCTACAAAGTGACCTCCACATGGTTCATCATGACAAGAGTGGAGTATATCATATATTTCATCTTCTCTCACACACCTCCTCATGATCTGATCTAGACCAGTATAAAATAGATTATTAGTTGTCCATGAAAATTGAAAGCTTTTCTCTACAAGCTTTTTCCTATCCTTCTGAGAAAAATGTGGGGGCATCTTATTTGCTACAAGATAATTGGCTATGTCAGCATACCATGGGTTCTTGATTGCTATGTGGAATAGGTGTTTATCAGGAAATGTATCTTCAACTTGAGTGGTGTCTCCATCAGCATTTTGAAGTCTAGACAAGTAGTCAGCAACTACATTTGCCTTCCCTGGCTTATCAACAATTGTTATATCAAATTCCTACAATAGTAAAATCCATCTTGCTAGTCTACCTATTATAGCAGGTTTGTTCATCAGATATTTTATTGTTGAGTGATCAATGTGAACAAAAATGGGATAGCCTGTGACATAGTGTCAAAATTTGTTCAATGCATAAACTACAGCTAGGAGTTCCTTTTCAGTAACTATGTAGTTTAATTCAGGGTCATGGAGGCTTTTACTAATATAGTAAATTGCATTCTCAAGGTTAGTAGGCTTTTGTCCTAGCACAACACCTATAGCATAATTTGATGCATCTTTATGGATGTGGAATGGAATAGACCAATTTGGTCCTTTGAGGACTGGTGCAGTTGTTAGAAGTTTCTTTAGCTGCAGGAAGGACTCGTCACATGCTTGTGTCCATATAAATTCAGCTTCTTTTGTAAGCAATGTGTACAGAGGACTAGCAATTTGACTGAAATTTTGAATAAAGCGTCTATAGTATCCAACATGTCCTAAGAAAGATCTTATATCTTTTTGCTTAGTAGGGGTAGGTAATGTGAGTATTATGTCAACTTTAGCTGGGTCCACTTGAATTCCTGCTGCTAAAATAAAATGCCCAAGTACTACTCCTTCCTGCATCATCATAAAGCATTTCTCACTATTAAGGGATAGATTATGTTCCTTACATTGGATTAGCACCTTTTCAAGATTCTTCAAAGCCTCTTCAAATGTCACTCCAAATGTTGTAAAGTCATCCATATATATCTCTATACAATCATGTGATATGTCAGCAAAAATACTAATTAAAACCCTCTGAAATGTTATTGGAGCATTGCACAACCCAAAAGGTAGGACTAAATATGCATATGTCCCCCATGGACATGTGAATGTAGTCTTCTCCTGGTCTTCTGGAGCAATAGTTATCTGATTGTATCCACTATATCCATCAAAAAAGGAAAAGTACTTCTTACCAACTAAAGTATCAAGTACTTGGTCAATGAATGGTAATGAGAAGTGATCTTTCTTGGTAGCTTTGTTTAACTCCCTGTAATCCACACAGATTCTCCATTTACCCCCCTTTTTGGGCACTTTAACCAAAGGTGATACCCATTTACTATCAGATATAGGATATATAAAGCCAGCATCTAATAAATTTTGTAATTTTGTTTTGGCTATCTCCCTTAATGTTGGGTTTATCCTCCTTTAGGTTGATGGGGTGGTAGGCTTCCTTCATTGATATAAATCCTATGAGTACATAGTGTAGGGCTTAATCCTTTCATGTCCTCATAATCCCATGCAAAGGCTTTCTCATGTGTTTGCATCAGTTTGGTTAGTTTCTCCATCTGTTGTGGAGGTAGCTTATTATTCACATGGAGATTATGACCCTTAGAAAGCTCAACAGTAGTTGTAAGGTCAAGCATGGATACTTCAAGGATAGGACTTGTGTTTACTTCACTAGGTAACAACTTATGGTTAATATTGGGTTTTGAAGGTAATACACAGTTCTCAAAATTGTCTTCATATGTAGTTAATTCTAACACAAAACTCTTAGATATATCTTTGATTACAACACAATTATTATTAAGAATGCTTCGAATGACTTCATCTTCTTCTTGCAGCTTCAGAAAAGATTGCCTATGTAACATCATGAGCTGAACCACATAATTTAGTTCTTCTTCCCCATCTCCTAAATCTGGCCATATAGGTGTACTTAAATCTGGCTGCGATTGAGCTAGAGGATACAATGCTAGTTTCTTAGTGACTTTCCCATCTGAAATTGTCATGTTCCCTGATCTACAACTAATGTTTGCATTAGTTGTTTCCAACCATGGACGTCCTAGGATAACATGGTAACCAGCAAGATTGACCTTTGGTGATAGAATCATGAAATTAGCAGGGTACTCCCAAGAATCAAAGGCAACTATTATATCTTCTCTCATTCCATCAGGGGTGATAGTAGAGATGTTTGCTAATTGCAATATTGTTGTAGTAACTCTCAACCCTTCATTTTTTAGTTTATTCATAGTATCCTTAGTCATCACGTTAATGGCAGCACCTAAGTCTATTAATGCATTTTTGACAAACTGACCATTAATGATGATGCTCACAACTGGACTCCCTAGGTTTGAATACTTTGGTATTACCATTTTTCCTAACATGATATCATCCAATTGTCCTATAACATGAACTGTTGTAGGATCATTTTTCTTTCTTCCAGGCTTCTTAAGACAAGCTTCTTTTATTGATTTTCCATAAACCGGGACATCCTTTATTGCTTGAAATAGGGGAATCTGGACATGCATGTTCTTTAGCTGGTCAATTATATCAAATAGTTGGTCTTCTTTTGGTATGGGCTTGTCCATGCTAAGCCTTTGAGGAAAAGGTGGTTTAACTGATGTATGAGCATTAGCTGAATTGGAAACATTTTTTGGGGCTACAATATTTGGCAAAGCATTCTCTTAAATTGGTACTGATGCTACAGGAAGGTTTGGCACTTCAGTAATAAGAGGCAGTTCAGGTGCGGGAAAGATAGTACCTAATCTTAAATGTATTTCAGCTATGTTAAGTGCATAGGCAGGGTACTGCTGAGCATCGGTAGCATACATTTGTTGTTGTGGTTGTTGACTATTGGGATTCAATTGTGGTTGAGTAGGTAACTATGTTTTCTTTTGAGGACCTATATTTGTAGGTGGTGGCATTATTGCAGGTATATTTGTTAGAGGTGGTAAAGGTGGATATCCAAGATTTGGATTAGGCCATTGCTGAGGTCCTCTCCACTAGTTAGTGGGCTACCAATTCCCTTGTGGTTGTTTCCATTAGTTTGGAAATTGTGGCCATTGGGGTTGTTGTGGACGATACCATTGATTCTGTTGATTATTTGGCCAAGATTATTCCAAGTGGGTTGATTATACTGTGGAGGACTTTGGACATTCTGGTTTTAACACTGACTATTATATGGATTTGAAATTTTTAATGGGTCTTGAGGCATACCTTGTCTTGTGGCCCATGACCGACATTGAGAAAAAAAGAATACTTTCTCATCCTCTCCTTCTATCTTTAAGTATTCAGTTGGAAGATGATGATTCTCTAGGTTTGTGACCAATTTTCACCGATAATCCTTCTTTTGTTTGCAGCAATGGGGATAGTATTCAGCTAGTTGTGCCTCCATGTCTGCATACTTCTTCTTGGTAGTCATCATGTCTAGGTGTGTAGCAACATCATTTATGATGTCTTTCTTGAAGCCTAACAACAGGTTTGAAATCTCCATCTTTGAGATACCAGAGCCACTTCCTTTAGCCTCTATTGAGAGAAATCCCCTTCCTTTCTTCATTGCTGCTCTAGAATAGTTAAGACAAATCTTCTAAAGGTCATCCCAAGAAGATTGAGATATATATCCTCCATCCATGAGGTCCAAGGCTTCAAGACAGTTTTCATTCACTCCTCTTAGAAAAAATAGCTTTTGTGAATCCTCTTGTAATGCATGTTGAGGGTTCTTTTGTAAGTTAAATAAGAAGCATGATATGTAGTCCTCTAATGTCTCATCTTCCCTTTGTGACATTTGAAAAATGTCATCTCCTTTTGAATCACTCCCCTTGTAGTATTCCTTATACTTCCTTAAAAATAAATCTCTCATCCCATCCCAATTTTCTCCTGCATTTTCTCCTAAGCCCACGAACCATCTGAGAGCTGACTCCTTCAGTGTCGCTGGAAACAAATTAAGCTTATGGTTGTCATTATTATAGTCAAAACTTTGACACAATATGTCAAACTCAAACAAAAAGGTGTCAGGATCCTCTGTGATGAGGCCATGGAAATGTAGGAGCTTCCATTACTGGAGGTGTTGGATATTGAAACTATGGCTGGAAAGTATTATTGACCGGAGGGTTTTGGACAACAAGTGGTCCTAGATTGGGATTATTATTGAAACTAGCTAATATTTCCACAAAAGGATGGAGGTCAAATGTTTCATGAGTGTCTTCTTTTGTTGAAGATGATGCAGCAAACTCAGGACTCAAGTTCTTCAAATTCTTCTTTCAGTTTAACAGGTTCTTTTGGAAGAAATATGCCATGAAAATCTTGCCTTCTTCAATGCATGCAAGTAAGTTGATGACTTGTGAAGAAAGCTCACAACTACTTTGTATTGACTTAAAAAAACAAGAAACTAATCTGAAAAATAAATGACTCATTAAGGTTCCTAGTTCGACACCATCCCCGGCAACGGTGCCAAAAATGAACAGTCTCACAATAGGTAATAATAATCATGCCATTGTATCTCTTAGGAATAATACATCTATGATAAGGATTACATTTCCCATCATGAAATGCATTTAGATTGTCAACCCAGGGATGTAGACTTGAAATGGGACAGCACAGTTTGTGCACTAAGTTCCTCTAAGAGTCATAACACCTATGCTGCAGGAAGATAAAATGCATGAAAGGAATCTATGTTATTGCTGCAGGAAAGTAAACACACTCGACTTCTTAATGTAATTATGATAGAAATCTTGTGAAATGAATCTAAGCCTGTCTAACAGCCCAAAACATTCACTATGTCTATCTCTGCAAGTGTTGCAGGAACATTCACAGTAGTAATGTTGCAAGAGTAAAACAATAACTCTACTTGAAAGTAGGTAAAATGAGGAAAGAAAATCTACTCTAACTTAATCTAATCCACCTCCCAAGTGGGCCCCCTTGGTTGGCTTCTACTAACTACTAACATAGAAAATAATCCAAAATCACTCTTCCATCAAATTCTTCTTAACTGGTTACATAACAATTGAAAAACTCATGAAGAACAAAAAAGAGCAACTTCTGCTATACTAAATACATCATTCTATATTTTCTCATTACCTAACTAAGTTGATCAAATCCCTTTATAAAGAAGATTGACGCTTATTGAAAACATAATAGAAAAGTTTGATTAAACCTCGCCAAATAAGGAGGCGGTAAAACAATCACGACATATTACAATTACTGTAGATAACAGAATAACAACTATGAGGAAATATAGCAGGACTTATTTCTTATATTCTTTGGAACAACAGTTCCTTCTTAGTAGTGGCATATCCTTCATAACCGTGTTGGATTCTTCCGCCATGGTTGGTCTTCTAATGCTACTTCTTTAATGCAATTGCACCACTCTTTGTACTGCTCCTCGTTTACCTAAAAGGTTAGTAGCATTTGGTGTATATATATATATATATATATCTAGGTCAACATTTCAACTCCTACTCAATTGTTAAAACACAGCTTAAAATAACTATATGAAGTACTACATTATATTTATAGTAGTCAGCAAAACATGTCATTCTTAGCTACCCATAGACTTTGTGGCTTTAGTTGTACTTAGCATAAGTTCACATAGGTATAAATCATAAATGTTTTGGAAATTTCTATCAGAGCATAAAGAGTGTCAACAAAGTATGAAGATTATCACAAAATTGAGACATTAATTTGTCTCATCAAAGGTTGAGACACATCAGGAGCAGAGTGGAAAGAGGGGACATCATTGTCTTGAGAGCTACCATAATCCACTAGAACCGATCCTTCCCTTTCACCAAATCAATTTTCTCAAGTTTATCTCTTTCACACCATTGAGAACCCAAACCCTTACTGGCACCAACATGTACTTTTTTATTTTTAACATTGTGAGGAGAAGAAACATCCCCCTCAATAGAACACTTTCCCTTACTAGCACCAGCATAACCCTTCATAGTACCCATTTTTTTTGTTTTTTGGCCGGGGGAGGAGAGGTGTCATTCTCATCTTCCTCAATTTCCCAACTATCATCCTCAGAGATACAATTGTCTTTTTCCTTCTCCATAGGAGTAGAAGGATCCCTAGTGGGGATTTCAGTAATCTTATATCTAAAATGCTCATATATTATCAAAATAAGCCATTGGTACAACATAGGGTTCTTAGTGGGGTTCTCCTCATGCTCAATTATGTTGGCATTCAACAAAGAAAGAAAAAATAAAGTAAAAGAAATAAGAACCTTGTGTCTAAAATGATTGAGCAAGACCAAATTGTACCCGTAAACCCTAGTGAACCTATCGTCCAATGTAAAGTACTCTATAATGTTCTTGAGAAGTTCTCTCCATATAAGCTTTATCTACTCTTATGAGTAGTAAGAGTTATTAGCCTTGACTAGATTCTTCTTCTCCTTCCCAGATTTGGGAAATTTATTCCTTGCATATTCTAACAGTTTTTTATCTTTATAAAACTTGATGCCCTCCATAGATAGGCTAGTCGCCTCTGCTACCCAAGCTCTCATAAACCACTACACACTTGCCAATTAACTTAATATTTCAGTTCTTCCATTCCTGCATAAAAAAAATTCCACAAATTTTTTGTTATAACCATGAAGCCTTTCAAGATAAGGGGTGACAACCGCCTTCCTCAAATGTTACTAGATAGTAGCATTATTCCTCCATCTATCAAAACTGGTAGGCCCAAACCTTCGTAAATCACCACCCATCTTTATAACTATAGAATAGAGAACTCTAGGATTAAACAACAAAAAACTACCCAAAAAAGTTCCAAAAACCTCAATTAAGCAAAGAGCCACCCAGAAAGCATGCAAGTAATAAAAAAATATGAATAATTTCCAGGTCATTCGAAGGCTCTCCACACTTGGCAATAGTATCATACTTAATATGTATCCTCATCATAATTAATTGGTAGCTTTCCAATTTTACCATGTGTCCATTCATACCTAAGGAGGGATTTCACTTCATCACCCAAAGTGTTCTCCCCATACCAAATTCTAATTGCCTTAGATCTAACACCTTGGTTAGCAAGACAATCTCCCACAATACTAGTTTCCCTATAGGCATGAGCAATGAAATAATTTTAAAAAGATTTAATGATATTAATAGAGGAATTAATAATATTATCTATGGTCCAAGAATCCCTATCCTCCCCCTTCAAACATCTGATACTATTGTTCAAGTCTCCTTTAATCTAAACTTTAGTGCAATTTAGGTGCTTAGCAAGATCCAAAGCTTGATAAGCTCCCATGGCTTTCGTGAGGTGGTTGGACTGAGTTCCCAAGGAATGTGCCACCACTGCAAGACAATTACCATTCTCATCTTGCATCATTCCCCCACACCCAACTGACCTTGGATTTCCCTTAGCCACCCAATAAAAATTAATCTTCACACAACCACTAGGAGGATAAAGCCATACCAAACCATTTCTTCTCTTTTTTGTTTTGTCCATCCCACTCCTTATATGTTCTAAGATAATCCTCCTTACAAGGGATACCAAGTTTCTTACTTAGCTTATTTGCCAAAATATTAATATTCTCCATAACAGCTCTGCAAATTTTCCATAACAACACTTCTAGAGGAAGGGAAGCCTCCCTAAAAATTATGTTATTTTGTTCTTTCCAAACACCCCAAATAAGATATGGACAAATAAAAGACTATATGATATTGATATGTAGATTGGAGGGAGGACACTGCCATTAATTAAAGAAGTCTTTGATAGCCTCAGGGAACACCCAACTAAGGTTCCATCGCTATAGAATTCGAGACCAAATATCCCATATCAAATTACAATGAAGCAAGATGTGAGAGGAAAATTCTTCCTCTTCCATACACAAGTAGCACCTGTTAGGAATAATGAAACCTCTTCTACATATGTTATCAATAGTGAGGACCTTATTTTAGAGAAAGAGCCAAAAAAAAATTACTTTTGGGATAAGATCCTTCACCCAGGCCTTCACCCAAAAGGGAGGAGGTGAGGCAAATTGAGTCAACAAAGAGACAACAAAAACCATCGAGAAGCCCCTAGAGGAGGTGCCAGCCTAGATGAGTTGATCTTCAAAATCAAGATAAAGAGACTAGGCATTAAGAGAAAGTTGAATAGGTAGCAAAGCAACATTCCCCTCAAATAAATTGGCCCATTTCTAATGTTGCCAGTACTCTTTCAAAAACACTCCAAAAAAAGCTTTGCAATTCTCCATAAAAGGGTAGAAGGAAGGAATGTTGCTTAATGGTTCCTCAAAAAACCACCTATCTTCCCAGAAGAGAATTTTTCTGTCATTCCCTACCTTCTAACTCAAACCTAAAGAAAAAAAAAATTCTAGCCTTCAACATGTAATTCCAAAGTTGGGAACCAGGGGGATTACAAGAGAATTGGTAAATTCATCCAGTGAAGAGACACTGCATAGATACTTCCTTGCCAAATCATGTTCCACTCCCTCCTCTCACCAAAAGACCTCCAGATTTTTTTGCTAGAAGATTCTTGTTAAAATTTCTAATGCTTCGGATGCCAAGACCACCCATCTTTTCATGCTTGCAAACATTTTCCCAAGCGAGAACCAACATTCACCTTCTCTCCTCTATTAGGATTAACAAGACAAATAACAATTACATGCAAATATAACCAATATCATAAAACAATAAACCACATAGAAGAGAACATAATACACAAAGATTTAATGTGGTTCACCCAATCCCTAGGCTACATCCACCATTAGCGAGTCCAATATTATTATTATCTAATGATTACAACCTGATTACAATCTGTAATCCCTTACAGCTCAATTCTACCACAAGTACTAAAATCATACATTATGAAATCCCTAACCCTAAGCCATATTATACAATATTTTTCCGCTTTAGGGTTATAATGAGTTACAATATGTCGGCCCAAAAATAGACAAAAATATGTTGGCCTAAAAAAAAACCCCGGCGAGGTCAGGAGGAAAAGTGTACAGTACTTTCCTGGATAGTATTTTCCTAATCAATCACCACAAGCTAACATCTCCACTCTTGACCAAAGGAAACGTTTCTGAATCTTCTCAATAATATCAACAAATTTTGATGGAATCTTGAAAGACTTAAAGAATAAACTGGTAAGTTATGAAGAGAGGATTCCAAGAGCTGAATTTTACCTGCCTGGCTCAACAAAGTCCCTCTATAGCCAACAAATTTCTTATTAAACTTGTATATCAATGAATTCAAAATTAAATCCAATGGCTTCATGCAGAGAGGAAGGTCCAAATATATGGAGGGAAGGGAAGAAATATCACATCCAAGGATATTAGAGATCCTCCTTTGTCTCACCTCTAGAGTATTGATGAAAAAAGAGATATTTTTGTCCAATTAATGAGCTAACCCAAGGCCCTATTATAGGTATTCAAAGTGTCCATCAATCTAGTTTCTTTAATAGTCAATCTCCCCATCATAATTTTATCATCAAAAAATTGTTGATGGGAGCACACCAAATTAGATGATGAAGAGAAAATGCCTTGAATAACACCTTCTTGAACCAACTTCAACACATATCTACCAAGACTTTCAGCCATAATAGTAAAAAGTATGGGAGAAATGGGATCTCCCTGCATAAGGCCTCTAGATGATGTGAAAAAATGAGATGAGAATCCATTAACAATAATAGAAAGAGAAGTAGTAGAGATCAGTTGCCAAATGAGTTGGAGAACTCTATTACCAAACTTAAATGCCTACAAAATTTTGAATAAGAAGGGCTAGTCCACATGGTCATATGCTTTGGATAAATCTAATTTCATAAGGAACCCCTTCTTATTGGAAACCTACAAGGAGTGAATGTTCTCATGAATAGTAATGATAGAGTCAAGGATTTGTCCCCTAGGACAAAGCCATTTTGCTGAAGCAAGATAATTAAAGGTAGCATCTCTTTAACATTGTTAGTTATTGTTGTGAAATTCATTTTATATATTGCTCATATTTTTTAAGTTCATTTTATTGGTCAATTTAACTTACTATCTGCTTCATTGTTAATCATATTTTTGAAATTGAAAATAATGAAATATTTTTTAAATTGATTCGTTATGTAGTGTGGAATTATTTTTTAATAGTTTCTAATTGTGCATTGATGCATTTGTTGCACATAAAGTATGAGGAATCTTCATTGCTACATTCTTTGCATTTTTTGTTGTGAAATTCATTTTATCCACTCCTCATGTTTATGAAATTTATTTTATTGGTAAATTTAACTTAGTATTTGTTTCATTGTTAATCTTATTTCTAAAATTGAAAATAATGAAACATTTTTTAAATTGATTCATTATGTAGTGTGGAATTGTTTTCTAATAGTTGCTAAATGTGCACTATGTGCCATAAATTTCCTCTACATTTGTTTCAAGTTTAAAACAACCACCTAAATGGACATTGGTATTGCAAGGCCCAATTGTATGTCAAATTTTTGTAGGTGGTTCAGACGCATAGTTGGCCCTTGTAACACCACATGTTCATTTTTCTCTAAGTTGGTTATCAATTGAAAAAAAAATGTAGATGGAATGTGTTGTGGGAACCATGCCATACAATTATGTAGTGTTAAATAATTATGATATTAATCCTCCATTTGAAAGCATAAATCTAAATTTATTATAATAACCGCTTCCAATATCATCATTTATAATCATAGCACCAATAGGTAGGTTCCATTAAGAGATTCACATCATGCATCCAAGTCTCTTTCACAAATAGACAAGGATATATAACAACTACAAATCAGGTTCCAATTATAACAATCGCTTCCATTATCATCATTTATATTCATATGAACAATGGGTAGCATCCATTATGAGATTCACATTCTGGATCAAAATATCTTTCACAAATAGACAAGGATATATGAAACTAAAAATCAGGTTCCAATTATAACAACCACTTCCATTATCTAAATCATATCATCAATAGCTTCCATCAGGAGATTCACATTCTGGATCACAGTCTCCTTCGTCTATGTTGGATGTTTTGTCTTGTTGTCCAATATCTAAATATACAAATAGAGCATCAAATGATGGTTGAGGTGGATCTTCTTTCCAATAAAGAGCTTATCAAACATGTAGCATTGGTTGATGAGGTGACTTGGGTGAAATTTGTCCTTCTCGAGTTACTTGAAACCTTGTAAAGATCCATACTAGATGAGAATTTCTTGTCCAAGCATGTAACCATTCAAGTTTAGAAATATGATCTGGTTTACACAGACTAAACTATGTGAAGAACCATAAATTTATTAGATTACTTTGAGTGGATAAAATTCTCACTTTAAAAAAATGAAAAAAAATTGAAATCACTAGGAAATTCATAATCTTCAACTAGATATGGTCCTGCAAAGAAATATTCAATAGCTATTGCATGATTATTCAACTATTCCTCTTGATTTCAAATACGAGTGGTTCCTTGGATAGCTATGTTCCATTCCTTTGAGAGAGTGGCTTTGAGTAGAGGTTGTTGATTTTCTACATACATGTTGACCAAATAAGTTTTAACCTCTTCATCAGTTCTTTGTAGAAGATAAGAGAAGATTATCTATTCTTGGAAAAGTTTTCTTTTTGCAAACAAAAAAACTTTGCATTGTTGATCATAGTTTACTAATTGTTTATAATGTAGATCATGGATGTATCAACCATATCCTATTTTTATACCATCAACAAGCACCTTTTACCTAACCATGTTGACTAATCACTTATTTGTCCTGTCAACACCTTCCCATGTGAGGAAATCTACAAAAATATTCCTACGATGACTTAATCAATTCAATTTTGTATTTCAATTTTTAATTGTTTATTTTGTTTATTGGTGAGCTCATATATAACAATGGTGAATAATACATACATACAAGCATATACATACAAACTTATATATGCATTTCTCTTTAATCATTAAGTCCAATTTGCATTCTTAAGTTGTCATTGAGTATATGTACAAAGTTACATTGACTATATGCATTTTGAAGTTGTCATTGATTGTATGACTTTGTCTTTAAACATTGTCTGTATGCATTCTTAAGTTTGCATTGACTATAAGTACAAAGTCACATTGACTATATGCATTGTTAAGTTGTCATTGAATGTATACCTTTGTCTTCAAATATTGACTATATGCATTTCTCTTTAAACATTGACTGTATGTGTTCCACTACAATTATTTAGTCCATGCAATTTATAAAATGTTCTACATTTACTCTATGAATTTCTCTTTAAACATTGATTGTATGAATTTCATAACTATGGCTAAACTTGTAAGACAAATAAATCTGAATGAAAAGCTATAAAAAAATGAAACACGATAGAAAATTTTGGAACTTTGTATTGACTTTCAATAAACAAAAACATAGGTGTGGTCTAGTTCACTGTACAAGAAACATATCATCATTTTTTTCATATCATGTAATGTCCCCTTTTTAGATTATTTAGGACACTACAAAAGTTATCAATTTCCTTCTACAAATGAATACAAATGCAATGTGGTATGAATGCAATGACAATGAGAAGTAGATATGATTTGTAGTTCCAAATGCTATGGTAATGTGACTGGTAATTCCAATTGCTAAAATGAATAATAGGAACTAATGAATTTGTATGCAAATGAGGTACAAAATGCAATTATTGTGTTATGAATAATGCAATAACAATTAATGAAGATATAAATACACACAATTTTTGTAATTTTTTTATTTTTAAAATGTGATTCCAATGCCACATTGGAATCCAATAATCTTACAAGGCTATGACTGCAATAGCAATTCAAATCTAAATATATGGTTGTCTCTGATATAAAAATATAGAATATGCACAACCTTGTGAGCCATCTCTGATTGGCAACAAATTATATGTTGTTATGACAAGGAGATCTATGGGCAAGATGTCATCTTTGATATTGTTTATATAATCATGCAATCTACTTATACTAGAGCTATCTCTAATATGAGGATGTGAATTATTTTCAGTGAATGTGTCATCTCTGATTTGCGATATAAACACTTGCACTTGAATATATATAAAGGTTAGGATAGAAACTGTATGTTCAATGAGTGAAGTCCACAAGGGAACAATTTATAAAATCAAATCTCAATCACTCATCTCATAGCCAATCAACTTTTGGGTGTTTATAATATCTGAAAAGGCAAGATGAACTACTGCCACCTTTAGTTTATCTCAACTGCCATGATTAGTAATAAACATAATGATTAGATCAACTTTTATGAATTGCCTTGTTATGTAATAACAATACGATTAAGGATTAATCATATGTAATGAATAACTGTTGATAGCGAAGTATCTATTGCTTAGACATTTTAATTACTCATAATAATCATCTTGATTATCATGAGTAATCATTATAACCATAAATTAATGATTATCCATGGATTGATAGTGACACCCAATCATGGATCATAATGATGTCATCTCTGAATATGGTACTGAAACATGTTTTTGTATGAATATATCCATACATGTTGGAATGATTAGCTGATAGATCATTATAGTGTGTATATATATATATATATATGTATATATATATATATATATATATATATATATATATATATATATATATATATATATATATATATATATATATATATATATATATATATATATATATATATATATATATATATATATATATATATATATATATATATATATATATATATATATATATATATATATATATATATATATATATATATATATATATAATCTCAATGGTGTGTTGATGTATGATGTGGCCAGGTATATGCCCATGTATGTATGTATGTATGTAGTTTCATGTATACATGTATGTGAAAATGAGTATACATGTACATATATATGTATATGCAAGTGTATATATGTATGTATGTAGATGTGTACCAGTATGCATTCACCTATATATGTATGTGCATAGGTATGTATGTATGTGTATGGATGCACATGTAGGTGGTGATATATCATGAATGAGTGCACTATGGAAATGTATCTAAAATGCATGTGCAATGATGAAAAGGTATGTTTATTTCCCTTATTTACATGTTATGTTCTTTTGATCAAAATTAAGGGATATCACATATGACAAGATTATAATTAAGTACAATAGAGCAAAAAATTGTGCTGCCACATCAATCAAAATTTTGCAATGTCCACAATACACCTTACTTTTTCATAAACAAAAACATAGGTCCAACTTATCTTCCCATGCAACCGATGAAGGTAGGCCCCTCTCTATATATGGAAAACACAGTAGAAAACTCAATGTCTTGCCTCTACACTGGAAAGAAAGAAAGAAAGCTCCATCACCATCCTTTGAACCCCCTCCCTACCATCTTTCATCGGGTTCCTCGATCCTTCACCCTCGGTAGGGAGTTAAGTAGCTACGGGAATAATCTAACTACCTAAGGAATATATGGTTAGTGGGGTTGGGAGCTTTCTTAGGAGTTTTACTAGGATGAAACCCTATTTTTGTGGTATACTTCATCATACAAGCAACATTACATCATTTTTTTCATATCACAGGATTACAATCAAGTACAACAAGGGCCAAAATTTGTGTTGCCACATCAATAATTTTTTTATAATGTTTACAATACAACTTAGTTATCCATAAATCTCAGAAAGAGAGGAGGAGCCTTGTATCCAATGGCATTAATCTCTTCTCCACTTGTAGGAGATGTGAATTGATTAGGAGTATTCTAAATGAGATTTACTCGATGAGCGAGCAATGTGTTGCTTTGAGTAGGACTACTTGTCATATGTGATGAGGATTTAGGGGTACTCCCTTATTGTGAATTACCATTTCCTACTAAGGCCAGGACAAAAAGGTTGATCATGTCAAGTAGAGTTGATTATTGTAAGGGTAGAGGTGTGGTAGGCATACTCACTATGATAGGCATACAAACTATATTTTCCTTGTTTCCTTTATGTATTTTAGGCCGATTTGGGTTTTCTTCTCTTTCTTTGTTGCCCGGCTTCTTTTCTTGTACCTTCTCTTGTGCTTATTTTTCTTTCTCCTCTCCTCTCTATTTTTGTTGTTGCCTATGTAGCCTCATTACTTCTGCTACTTCCTATTTTGCCTCTCTTTTTGTTTTCCTCTCCCTCATCTACTCCTTGCATTGTGCATTCTCCTCCTGTCACTTCTTCATCTCTTCCTATTCATAAAGTTGTGCAATGTACTCATCGAATGTCAATATCAGAGATAAACTGTTGAGACTAAGTACCCTTGAATGACCTCCACGTGTATATTTCTACATTATTTACATGGGAAGTATGAGGAATCTACTAGTATTACTTGTTTGTTATTGGTTTTCCTTTGGTGTGCATGGAACAAAGTTTGCATCATGATAAGTTGTGTCAATTCCATCATCACACGCCTGACTATTTGGTTGATCCCAATTCAAGGCATTTGTAAAGTAGTGAACCACCTCAACTAGATTGACATATGGTGGTGAGAGCATTGAAATGAATACCTCCTCCTTTACACAGTTTATAGGAACACCAATATTAGTGGCTCCCTCTTGCAACCAATAAGGTACAAAATATTGAGTTGGCAAACTTGAGCCATTTGCATTGTCCATTCCATCATTATTGATTTTTTTTTCATCATTTTTTTGAGGTTGGGATGGTTGTGGAGGAAAAATCAGATCTTCATATGCATTCCCTATTGTCTCCCCAACTTGTGCATTGTAATTTCTCACAAAATCCTCAATTGCAACTTCTCCATAACTATGCATTTTTATAAATACCTCTGATGTAATTACCTCTCCTACACCATCTCTTGCATTTGTACCATCATCTGATTCTAGTTGATATTTGACTTATTTAACAACAAAGGCCTCACTTGTACTCATATCATTTACTAGGGAAGACCAGTCCAGTGGCCAAACGCCTGTCTCGCAGAACCCGCTCATTACTTTGCCTAGTGATAATGCCTATGAGAATGCTTTAATGGCCATAGTTATCATCTCTTCCCATCCAATTTCAATCTAAGGGTTGTTTTCCAATAACACATTCATATGTTGTTTGAAGTATGTTTCAAAGAAGAAAATACACTCACATCCAATAGTTTCATCTTACAGGTGGTATGTGCAAAAAGTGTTAGCAGGTCTATTCCTAGACATCTTGCCTCTTTAGTTGTCCTCCATACCACATGGCTACCATGATCATCAAATATGAGTAGCATCATGTTTGAGGGTGAGACCCCACCAGGGATGGTTCTAGAAAAGTGTTGTAGCTAATTACAAAACAACTCCTTCATCATCCATGTGTGTTCTTGTATTGATATGCACGCCCTTGGCTCACAATTGGTAATGTAATTTTTTATGTGCCTCTTGGCTTTGAACAAGTAAAACTTGGGTATGCTCAACCAAGTTACACTCATACATACAATGATAATGATCCACTACCTTATTTTTTAGATGAGATGAAAGACATTTGTGGATCCCAATCATGCAATTACTCTCATTCCACAATTCCTTCTAGCTTGCACACATGTTTCATTGCAGTTCCAAATTCTATTGGAATCGTAGTGGTTGAGGTTGTGGATAGTTTCCACATTGTCATAGAAACTTGCCACAATAGAAGGACTAAGTTGAATAGAACTGTTAGTATCCACTCCTTTTTTTATTCCAATTATTAATTCTGGGTGGCGTTGTATAAAACCTATCCTCCATAATCTCCCTAGCAAGCCATCAGTGAATGGGTTAGCCTTTGTTACATTAATTTGGGTAACTACTATCTGCAACTGAGTCACTTGTAGGCTATGCCCATATTTTCCATGTCATTTCACCACTACACAAATTCTTCCTCCTCGTTAGTAGTTAAAACTATTCTCTTAGTAACTATTGTTCCCACTAGCCATGCCCTCAAGCTGGAAGCGGGTATGTTCCACTTCTTTGCGGAAGCCCTCAATGACATCTTACAACATTTGATGTTGCTAATTGTAGAATCCATGTCAACAACTAACCACTATCTAATTGGGGTTGGATAGGATAGGTTGGTTGAGGCCACCTCCCCTCCATTGGCTTCTTGTGCATTGACAACATAACCATTAACTAGAACTTCTTGTGCTTTGACATCAGAACCATTAACAACATCTTCTTGTGCATTGACCTCTGCATCAACCTATGTATCTGTGAAGTACACAACATGAGATACTCTTATACTTCACTTTCTAGTTCTTATTGTCTTTCGTTTGGGTGCCATGGTATTGAATTAACTTGCAATCACTTTGTATATATTAGCCATATACCAATTACCACATACTCGGGTTTACTTGTTTAAATTTAAGAGTTTATGTTAAATCATTAATAGATATTTACGTGTGTATGTAAATATATATACATAGTTATATATTTATGTATATATGTGTGCATAGAAATATGCATATGTGCACATGTATACATTATGTGTATTTGTGACTGTGTATGTATATTTATAAATGTAGTGCATATGAGGACATGATTAAATAAATGCAACTCTGCAATAAATTAGCATATCACAGGTAAGATTAAATATAATTAACAAGCATTCAGTCAATGTAAACTTATAATGAATACAGTCAATGTAAACTTAAGAATGTATATAGTCAATGCAAGTCTAACAGTGCATACATTCGATGACTACATAGAAATGTAGAGACTCAATGAGTAAAGAGAAATTCATAAATTCAAAGTAAACTTAACAATGTAGAGATATTCCATGCAATAATTTGTATGATTAAAAAAAATAGATTGATTGACTCAGACCTTCGATTCAGTATTGAGAAATGGTTGAAACAAACAAGAAATCATAAAAGCAAATGGATACAATAACATTTCATGATTAAACTAGAAAATTTCATCATATTATCAACAATGTACCCTATTTCTTTGACATTCCATGTAATAATATTGTAATATAATAAAAGACAAATGCATACAGTTAATGTCAACTTAAGAATGCATACAATCAATGTAAGCTTAGCAAATGAGTAGATAATTCAATGTCAACTTAAGGATTGAAACCCTCATCGCATGTGGAGAAGGAATGTATGTGGGAAGTGTTTGCAGGAACAGAGTGGGAGAAGAAAGTTCGAGAATGCAAAAATAAGAAGGATACAAGTCAGTTTTTAGGGCTCTGGGGTGGGTAGGTAATGGCCCCAATTTGGTCGTCTACGTGGCATTAGGAGACTATCTAACATGTTTAAATTTTAAGGTCTTGGGTGTTGTTTGATTTGGTTGGGTCCTTTGTGGGGTATAAAAACATGGGCCCTTGATTACATGCATTCAAATTATACTATTTTAAGTTAGAATAATGCATACTGTCTACACCTTACTAACTCAAAACAATATAATTTGAAGGCATGTAAGTAATGCATAATGTGAGCACTAGATTGATTTATGAAAAACATGAAATAATTAAGTGAAAATAGTGAAATTCGAGAATATGAAATATGAATGCATCTAACTAATCATACTGTGAACATCTTACTAACTCAAAATAATATAATTTGAAGGCATGTAAGTAACACATACAGTGAAAACATGAAATAACTTGATTTATGAAAACATGAAATAACTTATTGAAAATAGTGTAATGTGAGAACATGTAATTTGAATGCAGTTAGACTAATGCATACTATAAATACCTTACTAACTCAAAATAATATAATTTGAATGCATTTAAGTAACACATACACTAAACCCTAGCTTGACTTAAAAAAACATGAAATAACTAATTGAAAACAGTGTAATGTGACAACATGAAATTTGAATGCCTCTAACTAATGCATATTGTGAACAACTTACTAACTCAAAACAATATAATTTGAATGCATCTAAGTTTTGCATACAATAAACACTAGCTTGATTTATGAAAACATGAATTAATTAACTGGAAATAGTGTAATGTGAGAGCACGTAATTTGAATGCATGTAAGTAATGCATACTGTGAACACCTATCTTCTATAGTTGAAGAAGATAAAATAATGGATAAACGTCTTCCCATTTTTTAATATGGTAGACAAAGTCATGAAATAAATAAGATCATTATGACCTTGTAAAGGGTTATCTATGCAATGCTTTAAAACAAAGAATAGTGTTATGTCGAGAGGTGTACCTATACAATGAGAGCACAAATGGGAATACCAACACGTGAATATACCAAAAAAGATTCCTTGTCAATAAGAACTATTAGATTAAATAAATAATTTATAAAATTATGAATAGTTGGGCGAAATAATAGGAAGACAAATGGCAAGGCCGAAATAATGGGGCCCAAAATAATAAGACTTAAAAAACTAGGGATGCCACATAGATGAAGAATAAAAAAAAAATTAAAAAAAAAAAAATTTGAAATTTGGAGAGGCTAAGGAATTAGAAAAGGCACATTTTGGGGAATATGAAGAGACACTCTCAAATTATAATAGAGTGTCTGCTCATTTCATTTGTTGTTTTGAAGATTACGAAGAGGTGGAGAGTTTTGGAAGAGCCAAGAGTAGATTGAATTTTGGAGCAAGTTTTTTGCAAGTGAGATTGTTGTTTTGTATTTTAATTATCCATAGATTTAGTTTCAATTGATTAGTATGTTTTATTTAGATTTGCATTTAAAACATTTTGATTTACATTTGCATGTTTTATTTTGATTTGCACGTTTGATTTATATTTGCACGTTTCATTTATATTTTCATGTTTGATTTAGATTTACATGTTTCATTTAGATTTACATGTTTCATTTAGATTTTCATTTTAAATAGTTTGCATTTAAGATTTAGATTTCCATTTTAAATAGTTTGCATTTTAGATTTAGATTTCTATTTTAAATAAAATTTATTTTATATTAAGTTTTACATTTCAAATAGTTTTTAGTTTTACATTACTTTAATTTATTTAGCTTCTTAAATATTTCATTTAACAAACTAAAAAACATAGAATTTTTGTTAACATTTTACATTAACTATCTAAATTTTATTTTAATATTTTTAAAATTAAAAAATATTTCAAATGTTAATGTTTATGCAGTAATGTTTGAAACATGGAAGACAATGATGCCATATTTCAAACATTGCAATGTGGATGACAATGTCGTCATGTTAATAAAATTTATATTTAATTAATCTTAATAGTTTTTTAAATTAGATTAAGCATACATTGGTTTAATTTATTTTCTTTCTTAAATGTTACATTTTTAAAAAATGTTTTCTTTTGCATTAATATTTTAATAGTTTGCATTTTTTACATCATTAGCATAAATTAATACCTGGTCAAAATAATAGCTGTCTAAAATAATATGAAGACAAATGGCACGGCCAAAATAATGGGGCCCAAAATAATATGACTAAAAAAAATAGGGTTGCCATATGGATGAAGAATAAATTTTTTTAATTAAATTTAAATTTAGAATTTGGAGGCAAAGGAATTAGAAAAGTCACATTTTGGAGAATACAAAGAGATGCTCTAAAATTATAAAAGAGTGTCTCCTCATTTCATTTGTTGTTTTGCAGAGTGCGAAGATGTGGAGAGTTTTGGAGGAGCCAAGAGTAGATTGAATTTTGAAGCAAGTTTTTTGCAAGTGAGATTGTTGTTTTGTATTTTTTGTTTTTCATAGATTTAGTTTCAATTGATTAATATGTTTTATTTAGATTTGCATTTAAAATAGTTTGATTTATATTTGCATGTTTCATTTTAATTTGCACGTTTCATTTACATTTGCATGTTTGATTTAGATTTGCATTTTAAATAGTTTGCATTTTAGATTTAGATTTGCATTTTAAATAAGTTTTATTTTATATTTAGTATTGCATTTCAAATAGTTCTCAAATAGTTTTCAATTTTACATTACTTTAGTTTGTTTAGATTCTTAAATGTTTCATCTAACAAACTAAAAAAATTAAAATTATTGTTAACATTTTAGATTAACTAACTATTTATTTTAATATTTTTAAAATTAAAAATCATTTTAAATGTTAATGTTTATGTAGTAATGTTTAAAATGTGGAAGACAATGCCACCGTATTTCAAATATTACAATGTGGATGACAATGCCACCATGTTAATTGTTTAAATATTTGAATTATTTGTAACATTTAATATTAAGAATATATTTTATTTTAATATTTTAAAATTAAAAATATATTCCACATATTAACATTTATGTAGTAATATTTGAAAAGTGGAAGGCAATGCCGCCATATTTCAAACATCATAATGTAAATGTTTTATATTATTTTCACATTTTATAAATGTTTCATTTAAGGATTTTATTATATCTTTTTAATCAAGAAAACTCAACAAATGTTTATTTTCTATTAATGATTGTATTATATCTTTTTAAATAAAAAATTGAAATGTTTATTTTCTTTGTCATAATGCAAAAGGTATAAAAATGGATTTCGATGTTGGGATGAAAGTAGAAGTCTCTTGTAATGAAGAGGGTTTTGAGGGAACCCGGTTCCTTGGAACAGTACTAGGATATGCGAGTAATGCAGACAAGGTCAAGTTTTTCATTCAATATGATAATTTTATAGCAGATGAATGACCTTGAGAGGCTCTTATTGAGGAGATCTTTACACCAAGAGGCATACCTATACAACCGTAGCACACATAAGCTTAATTTATTTTGTTTCTTAATTGTTTTATTTATTTAAATATTAGAATTTATTAACATTAAGTATCTATTTTATTTTAATATTTTTAAAATTAAAAATATATTCCAAATGTTAATTTTATGTAGCAATGTTTGAAAAGTGGAAGGCAATGCCATCATATGTCACAACCCATTTTCTATTAAACAAAAAACTGCCACTCTTCCCAAATCATCACTAACAGTAATAATGGAATAATGTAATCAAAATAAAATAGTGATTGTTATCTTCCACTTCTGGCAATTATTATGGCACAATTATCTTTCTAAGCCTCCTGAAAAAGACCTTACGTTTCTTTTCCTTGAGAGACGAGTTGACAACCACTTCGTTTGGTGATCTAAACAAAGAGATCTCTTCCTCTCTCCACATAGATCATTTCAGCTTCTCATCCCAGGATGGAAATTCGTTGGATCTGTGACAATACTAGTAGAGAAGTTTCCTGATAAAGTTTATGTCATGTTCTATTCGACTCTATTTTCTCAGCATTTTTTGGATCTTTGGCTTCAGAGAGTTGCAAATTGTCCAATTAGAGCTTTAATGGCTAGGATCTAGTGGGTGACTACGAGCTTTAAAATGGGCAATTGGAGTTTTAAGATTTGGATTTTGCTGCCAGGAGTAGTCTTTTCCCATGTCTGCTCTGCAACGCATAGTAATTCCTCGACTGTAGAAAAGGATCTAGACAACATTACTGAAATGGTTCAAAATAAGTTCACTTTTAATTGAAGGAAAACAAGGTGGTGGGAAAAAGAGTTGGAGAGGCCGAACTACCACACATCAATGTCATTTATACCATAGAATATCATTGGGCATGCATGAGATTATTTTGGATGTTATTACTTTCTATCTTCTTTCTCACCTGTGGAGGTATTCTTCATGATATAGATGGAGGAAAGGAGGGCTTTGTTGCTGCGTGATAACTACAAAAATATAAATAATTGAACATGGAGACTCTTTATCATCCTCATTATGGCTTATTTTACCAGCTAAGATATGAAGTATGTTTTCTTTTCCCCATTAGTCAGTTTCAATTCATAACAATCTGGTAAATAATCCTTATTGTCACTTTTATATGTATATATATGTAATGATAATGGGGACAACATAGGGGTTGTTGGATTCTTTATTTGATTATGGTTTAGTGATTTTTGGTTGTGTTTATTTTTCTTTCACCTGGGTACTTGCTACTGTATTTTAAGGGAAACCTTGTTTGTTGGGCTCTGTCAATAAGTGGTGTATAGTTGAGTCCTTGTTCTATAATTACATTACTTATTGCATACCTTGGGTCTGCATCACTATTTTTGATGCAAGTGAGGACAAGAGGTGCCAAGGAATGGCACACCCTACCTGATCCACCTTGCTCAACAACACACAGAAGAAACAAACACACAATAGTGAGAGAGAGAATGCAGATCTTTCATATATTATCTTCAAATTGATTCATACATGCCAGGCTGTAAGGCCTTCCTGATTACGGCCAGATATTACAATCAAGTACAGAAGTCCTCAAACATGTGAGGATCTGTAGATAATCCCTAACATTCTATCTCTATCTTCTATCCCAAAACTTCCTCTCTAAAAACTGACTCCCAAAACTCTAACCAAACAACTACATTTATACAAGAGGCTACCAAACTGAGTCAGCCTTTAGATCCATAATCAATGGAAGGGATGACTATATCTAGTTCTACATGCTTCCCAATAATGGATACCAACAATAAATTTGTGACCCATAATAAATGCACAAGTCAGCCTTAACAGAAACTCAAAAGAAACCCGACGATAAGCAAAGCCAACCAAGTGCTAGACAAGCATCACCAAGTGCCAGGGAAATTCACCAAGCACCAAAGAGATAACCGACCAACACCGGCAAACAAAGGAAACCGAGCAACACCAAACCAACTTGGTCAAAGCAGGAACCGAGCAACACAAACAAACTCAAATATGTTTTTGGTGACATAGAATTGCCAAGGACCTGAGATGCTCCTGCATCAGACACCTGGGGTTATTTGAAAATGATTCTTTGAATCATTCAGTAGGTATGATCTAAGCTGCATCTAACTCAGACTATGAAATCCATGAACCGTCTTCAATCGGTCTATTCTTCCACTTTACCATATATTCCATATACTAGTTTCCCTTGTACTTTTGCCAATTCTTTGCTCCAAAATATGCTCAACTTCTTCATTCTGCTTCTTAGGATAATCCATCGGTGCTGCCATGTCTTCTTCAGGTTCATGAAATTCATATAAATAAACAATGTTGAATATAGGTGAAATATCCATGTCATCAGGTAACTCAACTTCATATGCATTTTCACTATCAAATTTCTTCAAAATCTTGCAAGGTCCAAACTTCTTCATCTTCAGCTTCCCATATGTTCCAATAGGAAATTTGGCTTTCTTCAAATGAACCGTCACTTCATCACCAATATCAAAAGTCTAATGTCTTCTTGATCTATCAGCTTTGTCTTTGTATTTCTGATTACTCTTTTCCAGCTTAAGCTTCACATCTTCATGCAATGTCTTCATGTACTCAACAAATTTTACTCCTTTAGCACTTCTCTTTCTTTCATCATCAATGGCTCTCAGATCTGATATACCTCTTGGCTGTATGCCATTTACAATCTCAAAAGGTGTTTTTCCAGTACTCCTATTCACTAAATTATTGTATGCAAACTTTGCTTGTGCCAACACAGAATTCCAATTAGTTGGTGTGTCTCCAACTAAACATCTCAAAAGATTTCCCAAGCTTCTATTCACAACTTATGCCTATCCATCAGTTTGTGGGTGAAATGTAGAACTATATTTCAACTCAGTATCCAACTTTCTCCAAAGAGTCTTCCAAAAGTATCTAACAAATTTACTGTCTAGGTTAGAGATAATACTCCTCAGTAATCCATGCAATCTGACAATTTCCTTAAAGAAAAGATCTGGTACATGTACTGCATCTGATGTCTTTCTACAAGGTATAAAATGTGCCATTTTAGAAAATCTATCCACAACCACAAATATAGAATCATTACCTCTTACTGTCTTCGGTAAACCAAGAACAAAATCTATATTGATGTCACTCCAAGGTTTCTCAGGTACAACAATCGGTGTATACAATCCAGTATTCTGACTAACTCCTTTTGCAACTTGACAAACTCCACAACTTTTCACAAATTTCTGAACATCTTTATACAACTATGGCCAAAAGTATTTCTCCTTAAGAAAATTTAATGTCTTATCAATTCCAAAATGTCCAGCCAAACCACTACTATGTTTCTCTTTTATCAAATTAGTTCTCATAGGTCCTCTCAGTATACACAACTGAATACCTTTAAACAACATACCTCCTTGCATAAAATATTCATCCCATTTAGTACTCTATTGATCTTGAATAGGTGCTCTGCACTTTCTCCATAGCTCAGAAAAATCAGGATCAAATTCATAAGAATCTCTCATGTCATCAAAGCCTAGAATTCCAATTTTCATCTCGGTCATCAAAGATCTCCTTCTACTCAATGCATCAGCAACTCGGTTAGTGACTCCACTCTTATGCTTTATCACAAATGTTTAACTCTGTAAATACTCAACCCATTTCATATGTCTCTAATTTAACTTATTTTGACTACCCAAATACTATAAAGCTTTATGATCGGTATACAACACAAATTCACTCGGCATCAAATAATGTCTCCATTTCTTTAGGGCTTGAACAATAGCATAGAATTCTTGATCATACATAAAATATTTCCTTTTTGCATCATTCAACTTTTCACTAAAGAAAGCAACAGGTTTACCTTCTTGACTCAACACAGCTCCAATCACACTTCCACTTGCATCACATTCCACTTGAAATACCTTATTGAAATCAAGCAATGCCAAAATAGACAATTCAACAACCTTCTGCTTCAGAGTCTCAAAACTTTTATTAGCTCCATGTGTCCACTTCAATTCTCTTTTGTTTCCTCTCATAGTCTCAGTCATAGCATTACAAATTGAACTAAAATTCCTAATGAACTTTCGGTAAAAACTTGCCAAACCATGAAATGATCTTACCTCACTAGCATTCACAGGTGTAGGCCAATTCCAAATAGCTTCAACCTTTTTAGGTTCCATTTTCAAACCATCAGCTAAAATCACAAATCCCAAATACACAATCTCCTCTTTCATGAATGCACACTTTTTCAGATTTATCAATAACTTTTCTTCTTTCAATCTCTAAAAAACTTGTCTAACATGCAACAAATGTTCTTCTCTGGTCTTATTGAATATCAAAATATCATCAAGATATACAATCGCAAACTTACCCAAGAATTTCTTCAAAACTTCATTCATCAACCTCATAAAAGTACTCGGTGCATTAGTTAAACCAAAAGGCATAACCAACCACTCATAAAAACCTTCTTTTGTCTTGAAAGCAGTCTTCCATTCATCACCTTCTCTAATTCTGATATGATGATACCCACTTTTTAAATCAATTTTGGTAAAATACTTTGCTACAGTTAAACTGTCCATTATATCATCCATTCTCGGTATAGGAAACCTATACTTCACTTTTATCTTATTGATTGCTGTGGAATCAGTACACATTCACCATTCTCCATTCTTCTTAGGTGCCAATACCATAGGTACTGCACAAGGACTCAAACTTTCTCTGATCAAACCTTTCTCCAACAACTCTTGAATTTGTCGATTCAATTCCTGATTCTCGGTAGGTGTCAACCGATGAGGTGCCTTATTCGATAAACTAGCTCTAGGGATAAGATCCATACAATGATCAATGCTTCTTTTCGGTGACAAACCATTAGGAACATTATCAGAAATGATTTCAGTATACTCGGTGAGTAACTTATCAATCTCCTCAGGGACATTTTCCTTTATTTTCTTACTCAATTTGTTAGGAATCATAGCAAAACATACATCATTTCTTTTTAAATCCTTAACAAACTTTCTTCCTTCCACCAAGAAAACTTTCATAGATGTGCAAACATTACTAACAGGTTCTTCCATTAAAGTTAACAAGATTTTTCTTCTTCCATAAGCCCAAATAGTATATTTATGCAATCTCCCATCATATATAGCATGTCTATCATATTGCCAAGGTCTACCCAACAAAATATGACAACAATCCATAGGCATGATATCACATAACACCTTATCATAGTACTTTCCAATTTTCAAATTCACATAACATTGTTCACTTACCAAGAGTGTATTCTCATCTTTGATCCATGAAATCTGATAGGGCTTTTGATGTTTCAACCTTTCCAACTGCAACTTTGTGACCATATCTTCAGATGCCAGATTCTTCGAGCTACCACTGTCAATGATTACCTTCCAAACTTTATTAGAAACTCTACATCTGGTCTTGAACAAACTTTTCCTTACCAGATCTTCCTTTTTACTTTCATTCCAAAGTGCTCTTCTTACCATCAAGTTATTTTCCTTCTTAGGTTCATTCGGTGACTCTTCTTACACCAAAGCATTCTAACTGTTACCGACCTTCTTACTTGCGTGTGTACACTCAAATGATCTATGTTCTTCTCCACAATTGTAACAAGTTCCTCAGAAACTTCCTCTATTATAACCACCTCGATAGTTACTGCCTCTGCCTCTAGATGAACTTTCACCTTTCCACTTGGTTTTGCCTTTATTTAGATTTGTCTTTTCAGGTTCAGATCTACTGTTTTCACCATAAGATCTACCTCTTCCTCTAGGGAATCTACCACCTCTACCTCTTTGTCTTTGCTCATGTCTCTTGTTCAATTTATCCTCAGCTTTCAATGCAAATTGATAAGCCTATTCAATGTTCTCCAATTTGACCAAACTAATTTCTTCTTGGATGGAAACTCTCAAACCATTCGGGTATCTAGCAATTCTTTCCACATCATCTTCATCATGTCCAGATCTGATATCTAATCTATATAATTCCTTAGTATAATCCTTTACCGAGCTATCTTTCTACCTCAAACTTTGCATTCGCCTAACTAGGTTAATCTGATAATCACAAGGTAAGAACTTTCCTTTCAGCTTATTCATCATTTTACTCCATACCTTGATTTTGTCTTTTCCTTTCCTCTTTTTGTCTAGCTGCAGATGTTCCCACCTTAAGGATGTATGACTTTTCAACTTTGTGCTTGTAATTTTCACCTTCTTTTCCTCAAGTACATTTTCATACTCAAAGTACTTTTCCATCTCAATGATCCAATCCACCAATTCATCAGAATCCAATTTTCTACCATTCTCAGGAGGATTAAAGTGTGGTGTAGACTTCAGACTTGTCAAAGCCTTCAAGAATATTTCTTCACCCTGATCCATCACAGGTGCAGGTTTTACATCACCATGTTCCACCTCAATTTCATCATCACTAACATCTTTAATATGTCTTCCTCTTCTCTAGGTTGTCTCAACAGCTTCTAATCTAGCAGTAAGTTGTCTCAACATGTTTTCTGATCCTGGTTCCACATCTCACCTCCCACGAACCATCTTGAAAACCCTCTGTAGTTGCAGGTCAAATCACAATCTGCTACACCACAAAAATTCAACTAGGGCTTCATAAGAAGGAACCTTCAAATCTAGATTCACAAACCTAGATCCAAATCTCACCTCACTCTAATAATACTTGACACAAGCGAGGACATGAGGGGCCAAGGAATGGAAAACCCTACTTGATCCACCTTGCTCAACAACACGTGAAAGCAACAAACACACAACAATGAGAGAGAGAATGCAGATCTTTCATATATTATTTTCAAATTAATTCATACATGTCGGTTGTAAGGCCTTCCCAGTTACGGCCAGATATTACAATCAAGTACAAAAGTCCTCAAACATGCGAGGATCTGCAAATAATCCCTAAACTTCTATCCCAAAACTTCCTCTCTAAAAACTGACTCCCAAAACTCTAACCAAACAACTACATTTATACAAGAGGCTACCAAACTGAGTCAGCCTTTAGATCCATAATCAAGGGAAGGATGACCAGATCTAGGTCCACATGCTTCCCAATAATGGATACTAGCAATAAATCCATGACCCATAATAAATGTACAAGTTGGCCTTGACAGAAACTCAAAAGAAACCTGACAGTAAGCAAACCCAACCGAGCACCAGAAAAGCATCACCGAGCGCCAGGTAAATTCATCAAGTGCCAAATAGATAACCGACCAACACCGATGAATAAAGGAAACCGAGCAACATCGAACCAACTCGGTCAAAGCAGGAACCGCGCAACACAAACAAACTCAAATATGTTTTTGGTGACACAGGATTGCCAAGGACCCGAGATGCTCCTGCATCAATTTTCCTCCTATTGGATGATGTTTTGTATAGCATGGAGTCGATTCTCAAATCATTTATGATCCTTGAAGCATTATGTCTAAAAATACACACTCCTTGTTCGTGCTTCTGATTTCACATGCACATTTACCAGGGCACTGCCTACTGTACATTTGACAAAATGCATCTTCATTATACCTCCATGTATTTCTTTATGTTGTTGCAAGCTCCCATTTTATTATAGGCAACGAGAATGTCGACATAGGATTATTAATTCTAACTCCTCACTTGTGAATTACATTTTCTTGGAAGTTTCTAAGGATTTACACTTAGTATACATAACAACAAGCGCACTGCCTATTAATATATTCAAATAAAACCCAGTCTTTAGTTTACATTCAAGATCAATTATGCTAGGTTAAAGACATTAGAATAAATCTGATCATCTCTAGATCAATCAAAGACTAAAAACCAAGAGATTCTTTTGAAAATATTTTATTAATATAATCTCCAAAAGTTTGTTTAAACTGCTGAATAAATGAGTGCAAACACAAAAGTGCAACAAACCAAATGAATATGCCAATAGATGGAAGATAGGTGCTATTTTTAAACCTTGGTTTCCTTCCTTATACTAGTTGTTAGGATGTGAGGATGATGGAATCCCTAACGGTATAAGTATATATATACTCATGCCTCTTAGTGATGGAGTCAATTTGACTAATTCCTTGTCATCATGGAAATGTAAACATATCTCTTGTCACACTATGTTATTTAGCTATATCTAGTGTAGTGTTTTGAAATCGAGATCTTAAAGATGTGTGTGGGGAATGTAAGATCTACTTCTTAATCCAAATTCCCAAAGGAAAGATCCAAATTGATCAACCAAAAGAGAATGGTTAATGCACAAATGAATCAATCAATGAAGAATATGAAGAAAGGAGAAAACCTTGTATTCCGTTATAGAAAGTATGTATTGAAATCTTGATTGAATTGAAGACAAATACTAACCTCAAAATAGGACTGATCTGGAAAATGCTATTTTCTGGTGTTTGTGTTCAGTTTCAGGAAATTCTACAACCAGATTTGGCCTGGAAATGCAAAAACTAAAAAAACCCAGAAACCTTTTATTTTTCTAAGCAAGGTCAACCTTGACCCAAGATAGGGGTAAGATCTTATCCTAGGGCACAATCTTACCCCAAAAATTCAACCTTGACCTGCAATGTTCTGATGGAAATTTTGTTCACAGATCCTGAAAGTTCGTCGAAAATGGTATTCAGATCTGAACTACAATTCATTGTCTCACACCTGTACCTGCAAGAAAAATGGTTTTTTTGTTGGATAAGGGGTTTTCCTTGGTCAAACCCCAATTTTTGAATTAACTTAGAAATATAATTGAAATTGTAGCAATAAACAAAGTAAATGGAACTATTCACCTTGCTTATATTAAAGTCCTTGTGGAGGATTCAAATCCTTGAATCCGCAAGAATGGAGGCTCCAAATGAATGTAGAATTGTATGTAGGATGTCTCAAATAAATTGCATTAGATCTTCGACACCAATCTTGAATGGATCTTGGAATGGGAAGAAGCTTGGATGGAAATGATGGAGAAATCTTCAACAAGAGGGCTCCAAAGTGATTGAATCCTTCAATGGCTATCAATGGATCTCCTTGATGAATTGGATCTTGAATGCTTGAATGCTTGAGGATGAATGAATGATTTAATTCTCTCCTTCTCCTTCTTGCTTTCTTGATGATTTCTTGATCACTTGATTTCACTTGCTTGAATTCTATGGATGGTGGATGTGAAAATGAGAGAGGAAGCCTTCCTTTTATACTAATCTAAGGCACAAACTTATACAGAGGCTGACATAGGAGAATTAAATTCCAATTAAGCCTTAACCCCTAGAAATGGACCTAGATTAAATATAATTTAAGAGTTTACCATTCTAAAATCTGAAACAGCCGACCCAAAAGTAGGAAATTAAATTTTCCGAAGCCCGACATCCAGAAACTTTCGGGATTTGAAATTTGAACCCAGGGTCAGGGTCGAGGTCAACCTTGACTTTGAGGTCAAGAATCTTAGATCCTCAGGATAAGGTGCCAAAAAAAGGCTAGAAAAAGGTGAGGAGAGAAGTAGAATAGGGGAAAAAGCCAGATCCAGTCAAAGACCCACTCAAGGCACTTGACATGACCCCAAACCACTTACTTGAAGGGCTAAACTAATCCTAAATGGAAGTGCTTCCATTTTCTGATGATACATCTAGATTCATTTATGGACATTGGTTTTATTAGAAGTAATTCTATTGATATGAAAAGATGTGAGTTGTTTTCTCTATTTATAGAGTGGATAGGTAAAATAAATTTTGTAAGAAGCGAGAAATGTTACGTAATTGAGAGAACCATATATGATATATCATGAAATATTTTCTAACATTGTACTAGATGGTTGATAAGCACTAATGGTGTTATCAATAGTGATTCCTATTCTTTTTATGATTTGGAAATATCGAAATGAAGCATATATTATTTATTTTGAGTACTAGATTTTTTTTTAACATGTTTATATGAGTGAGAATTAGGGATCATGATTTATTATGAATTTGAGTTGTGCTAATGTTGAGAATAAAGATTAAATAATGAAGACATTTGATCTTCCAGAAATAGAATTTTCCGTGAACATTGCATGTATTGAGAATGCTTGATCTTTTGAAGTAAAGTATTAGCGTATTGTGATGTCCCCTTTATTCAATTATTGCCACCATGTTTTCCATGTGTGATATGTGATCAACATTCTATGAAATGAAACCAAAAATAATGGTTGTTTCTTATGTTCTCTTAATTTGGTTATATACATTGGTATGTCTACCATTTCATATATATATATATATATATATATATATATAATATATAT